>JBBAXF010000004.1:39695308-40079595 GCA_037837765.1 Delichon dasypus | reverse complement strand
AATGTGGAATGTAAACACCCTTCCCTCCAAATTATTATAATTTTGCAATTAGGGGCTTTCAGGTAAAGATATGGGAACAGGAGTCATAGTTCTTTACTAGGAATACTAAAAAACAAAACAAATGTAGTAGTACAAAACAAACAAACAAACTCCCCCCCAACCAAACCAAACCCAAAACAAAACAAACAAACAAAAAACCCAAACCAAACCAGTCAACCAACAAACAAACAAAAAACCCCAAGCAAGCAAGCAAACAAAAATCCTGAAAAAAACTGACAGATTCAGGGATACTGGCACCTTGGTGGTCAGGTTGTTGAAAGCAGTTCAAATAAATCCTCCTGGAGTAACAGATGTGGTTCTGTGGGGTAGAGATCATCCTGTAGAAAGTCCAGTGGTGACAAGATGGGTCCAGTCTTCCTCCAGGATACAGTGGAAAAACCAGATACCAAAAACTGTGTCCTTCAGTCCCATTTTTTATCTAGATAGGAACTGTTGGCTCCTCTCCCGCTGGGATCCCTCACAAAGGGATGATGCAATGTGTCATGTCATTGGTGGGCCCTAATGGCCCATTATCAGAAGCTGTCCCCCTGGAGGATGGAGGGGTGGTGAAAGAGATAAGAAAGACTGCCTCATCTGGTCTTAATGGCTGGGCCATTATCAGAAGGCATCTGCCCCCTTCCCCCTGGGGGTTACAAGAGAAGGACAAAACATCTCCCCAACAGAATTTAATAATTAGAACACATATTTTTTTGGTTACATAACCCAAGACAAATATTTAATCCAGCTTCAGTGATGTTATTATAGAACCTAACTAATAAAATTTTAACTTGCAACCAAAGTCTTGCAGAAGGAAAAACAACTGGCACTTTGAAAGATGCAGTTTCTTTTCCTGAGGAATCTGTAGCTGTTAAGTCAGAGAAATTTACTTGAAACTGCACATACCCATATACATTTTTTGCTGATTATTTCTCTGTGGGCTAATTTCTCAAGAAATTTGTGCTGCATAAAGAGTCAGGGAAAAAGCAAATAAGTGCCTCTTATGGTGGGAGAAGTTAGCTATTCTGTTATTCCTCCTTTATGTTTTTTCTTTCTCTCTTATTTTCTTTTAAAAAATGTTTTTAATAGTGTTTCACAGCTTTAGAGTTGCACAATGTATCCACATGATTTTCTTTTGTAAGCGCGTCTTTGCTTTCAGTTCCCTCTTCTACTTTCCCAGTTCTACTCTTTTCTTCTTTCTGCCAGTTATTAAACACACAGAATTTTGTGAAAGCCACAGTAAAATCCAGTCTGCTAACAATTTTACACTATGTCTAATATTAAATATATTTCAGGTGCCTGATTTTCTTGGTTTGAAAGAAAGGTATCTGCTAGGGAGTAAGTTATTATAATTTAGATGATTAAAGAGGCTTTTCAGTCAGAGCTATGGGGAAAGGAATAACAGTTCTTTGCTAGTAAATATAACAAGGCAAACAAACAACAACAACTACAGCATTAATAATAAACAGAACCAGGAACCATGATGTGCTTTGTTTCACACAGGGCAGTCTGATCCTTTGGGACCCCAAGAGCACCAAGCTGGAATGGTGGAAACTCCCAGGGTGGTGAATGGAATGGTGGGGGTCCCCAGCAGGCAAACAGGGAATGTCCTGGCAGGCAAAGGGGAATGTCCCGGCAAAGTGAGCAGTGCTGAAGAAGCCGCGATGGCTGGGCAGGGCTGGCCCGGCTCCAGCAGGGCAGGCAAAGGAGCTCAGAATTCATTCCTGGGCACTCCAGCAGATGATGGATGGTGGTAGAATTCCCAGGACTGGACCAGACCCTCCGTTAACAGTGTAGTCCTTACACAGCAAGCAGCAGCCCAACTGCGCCTCTCTGATGCTGAGAGCAGGAAAAAAGAAGAAACTTCAGCTCCCCCAGCCCTGTTCTTTTCCCTCCCCAAACATTGTGTGATCATCTCCCTCCCCGCCATGTCTTTTTGTGTTAGCCAGGTACCCTCTAAGTATCAGCACTTTGTTTCCTAGTAACTTATGGGGAAAAAATTCTTTAAGACAAAAAGGAACAAATTTAATCCCCAACACTGATGAAACCTCTTCATGAAGCAATACATTTGGGCACACTGCTGATTAACCAAAAGTATAAGTCAGGGATTAAGCACTGCACCTGCATGCAGAGAAGTTTTAATGATTACCTCAACTTTGGTTTTGAAATTGTGGTGCTTGTGTGCAGGCATTGGTACAAGCAAGAACTTTATGGAGTGGACACTTTTGCCTTTTGTAACCTTCAAATAGCAAGTTTCTGAGCCCTGTGTACCTGATTTTTTAAATATAGCCTTTATACATTTGCTCTTCAAACTTACCTGTTTTACTGTTATAATCATTATATGCAATTTTTACAGTCTGCAGTAAATAGAGTCAATTTGTCCTGGTACACGTAACTATCATTTTGTTTGGTGCCTGTAAATAATTCCTGATTTGGTAAATGATACTGTAGAGACCCTGATAAACTAAATGCTGTTTCACTTAACCTCACTAAATAATTGAATAAACATTAGTACTGAGTGAATGGTGTGAATGTAACACCTAGAATCAGTCTTATCAAAATGAAAGCCAAACCTCATTTTCAGCAGCAAAAGGGAATCCTTAATTTAAAAAAATCAAACAACCTACTTCCTTATATCTATAGAAAATAGATATTCCAGATATAAGCCAAAATTACATTTCACTTTCCATTTATGGCAATAACTTTCAGCAGAAGCACTTGTAGCACACACACAGAAGTTTCATTTTTGGAGTCACAAAATAGGTCCTCATTTCCTTCACTTAGCCTAAACCCAGAATTTGCGAGATGAGGTAAGGAGCCAGCATTCTTACAAATTACTGCTTGAAAATTCCAGTATCTTCTCTGTCATGTTTTTTTTCCAAGTGAGTCATGAACAGACACATACGTATTGCCTATAGAGGATATGTAATACATATTTTTATTTAGTAATAAATTGACGAGTAATATAGAGCTATGTCATAGTTCTTGCCAGATTAATGTTTAAAATGTGCATTTATATATTTAGTAAATAAAATGGCAGCGATATAAGATTAGTTTAATTACAAAAATATTCTGTGCCTGGAGCCAAACAAAAGATATGAAATAATGCCAAGGGGGCTTACATATGCTTTTGAAGGTTAGGATTCACAAAACCGCAATATCTGGGAGACATTATAAAAGGACAAAATTACTTACCCGTAATGAGGATAAAACAAAAATACTCTGCAGAGTCATTCACAGTGTTAAAAGCGCCTGATTAATCCACGGTCTTTGAAAAAGACTTCTTGCGATATCTTGGGTTATCATTGACTCTGCAATCAGAAAACTTTGATCTTGTATCCTAACACACAGGACAGCACTAGGGAGACAAAAGGGAAGGGAAGGCACGGGAGGGAAGGGAATAGAAGGTGTGGGAAGGTGCGGGAAGGGAAAGGAAAGGAAGGGAAGGGAAGGGAAGGTGTGGAAAGTTGTGGGAAGTTGTGGGAAGGTGCGGGAAGGGAAGGTGCGGAAGGTGGGGGAAGGTGGGGGGAAGGTGGGGGAAGGTGCGGAAGGTGCGGGAAGGTGCGGGAAGGTGGGGGAAGGTGCGGGAAGGTGCGGGAAGGTGCGGGAAGGGAAGGTGCGGAAAGGTGCGGGAAGGTGCGGGAAGGTGCGGGAAGGTGCGGGAAGGTGCGGGAAGGGAAGGTGTGGGAAGGGAAGGTGTGGGAAGGGAAGGTGTGGGAAGGTGTGGGAAGGTGTGGGAAGGTGTGGGAAGGTGTGGGAAGGGAAGGTGTGGGAAGGTGTGGGAAGGGAAGGGAAGGTGTGGGAAGGTGTGGGAAGGTGTGGGAAGGTGTGGGAAGGTGTGGGAAGGTGTGGGAAGGGAAGGGAAGGGAAGGGAAGGGAAGGGAAGGGAAGGGAAGGAAGGGAAGGGAAGGGAAGGAAGGGAAGGGAAGGGAAGGGAAGGGAAGGGAAGGGAAGGGAAGGGAAGGGAAGGGAAGGGAAGGGAAGGGAAGGGAAGGGAGGGAAGGGAAGGGAAGGGAAGGGAAGGTGTGGGAAGGTGTGGGAAGGGAAGGTGTGGGAAGGTGTGGAAGGTGTGGGAAGGTGTGGGAAGGTGTGGGAAGGGAAGGTGTGGGAAGGTGTGGGAAGGTGTGGGAAGGGAAGGGAAGGTGTGGGAAGGGAAGGTGTGGGAAGGGAAGGTGTGGGAAGGGAAGGGAAGGTGTGGGAAGGTGTGGGAAGGTGTGGGAAGGTGTGGAAGGTGTGGGAAGGTGTGGGAAGGGAAGGGAAGGGAAGGGAAGGGAAGGGAAGGGAAGGGAAGGGAAGGAAGGGAAGGAAGGGAAGGGAAGGGAAGGGAAGGGAAGGGAAGGGAAGGGAAGGGAAGGGAAGGGAAGGGAAGGGAAGGGAAGGGAAGGGAAGGGAAGGGAAGGGAAGGGAAGGGAAGGTGTGGGAAGGTGTGGAAGGGAAGGGAAGGGAAGGGAAGGAAGGGAAGGAAGGGAAGGGAAGGGAAGGGAAGGGAAGGAAGGGAAGGGAAGGGAAGGGAAGGGAAGGGAAGGGAAGGGAAGGGAAGGGAAGGGAAGGTGTGGGAAGGGAAGGGAAGGGAAGGGAAGGGAAGGGAAGGGAAGGGAAGGGAAGGGAAGGAAGGAAGGGAAGGGAAGGGAAGGGAAGGGAAGGGAAGGGAAGGAAGGGAAGGGAAGGAAGGGAAGGGAAGGAAGGGAAGGGAGGGAAGGGAAGGTGTGGGAAGGGAAGGTGTGGGAAGGGAAGGTGTGGGAAGGTGTGGGAAGGTGTGGGAAGGTGTGGGAAGGTGTGGGAAGGTGTGGGAAGGTGTGGAGGAAGGGAAGGGAAGGGAAGGGAAGGGAAGGGAAGGGAAGGGAAGGGAAGGGAAGGGAAGGGAAGGGAAGGGAAGGGAAGGAAGGGAAGGAAGGGAAGGTGTGGGAAGGGAAGGGAAGGGAAGGGAAGGGAAGGGAAGGGAAGGGAAGGGAAGGTGTGGGAAGGGAAGGGAAGGGAAGGGAAGGTGTGGGAAGGGAAGGGAAGGGAAGGGAAGGTGTGGAAGGGAAGGGAAGGGAAGGGAAGGGAAGGGAAGGGAAGGGAAGGGAAGGGAAGGGAAGGGAAGGGAAGGGAAGGGAAGGGAAGGGAAGGAAGGAAGGGAAGGGAAGGGAAGGGAAGGGAAGGGAAGGGAAGGTGTGGGAAGGTGTGGGAAGGTGTGGGAAGGTGTGGGAAGGTGTGGGAAGGTGTGGGAAGGTGTGGGAAGGTGTGGGAAGGTGTGGGAAGGGAAGGAAGGGAAGGGAAGGAAGGGAAGGGAAGGGAAGGGAAGGGGAAGGGAAGGGAAGGGAAGGAAGGAAGGGAAGGAAGGGAAGGGAAGGGAAGGAAGGGAAGGGAAGGGAAGGGAAGGGAAGGAAGGGTGGGAAGGGTGGGAAGGGTGGGAAGGGTGGGAAGGGTGGGAAGGAAGGGAAGGGAGGGAAGGGAAGGGAAGGGAAGGAAGGGAAGGAAGGGAAGGGAAGGGAAGGGAAGGGAAGGGAAGGGAAGGGAAGGGAAGGTAAGGGAAGGGAAGGTGTGGGGGTGTGGGAAGGGAAGGTGTGGGAAGGGAAGGTGTGGGAAGGGAAGGTGTGGGAAGGGAAGGTGTGGGAAGGAAGGGAAGGGAAGGGAAGGGAAGGGAAGGGAAGGGAAGGGAAGGGAAGGGAAGGGAAGGGAAGGGAAGGGAAGGAAGGGAAGGGAAGGGAAGGGAAGGGAAGGGAAGGAAGGGAAGGGAAGGGAAGGGAAGGGAAGGGAAGGGAAGGGAAGGGAAGGGAAGGGAAGGGAAGGGAAGGGAAGGGAAGGAAGGGAAGGAAGGGAAGGGAAGGGAAGGTGTGGGAAGGGAAGGGAAGGTGTGGGAAGGGAAGGTGTGGGAAGGGAAGGTGTGGGAAGGGAAGGTGCGGGAAGGTGCGGGAAGGTGCGGGAAGGTGCGGGAAGGTGCGGGAAGGTGCGGGAAGGTGCGGGAAGGGAAGGGAAGGGAAGGGAAGGGAAGGAAGGGAAGGGAAGGGAAGGGAAGGGAAGGGAAGGGAAGGGAAGGGAAGGGAAGGGAAGGGAAGGTGCGGGAAGGGAAGGGAAGGGAAGGGAAGGGAAGGGAAGGGAAGGGAAGGGAAGGGAAGGGAAGGGAAGGGAAGGGAAGGGAAGGGAAGGGAAGGGAAGGGAAGGGAAGGGAAGGGAAGGGAAGGGAAGGTGTGGGAAGGGAAGGTGTGGGAAGGGAAGGTGTGGGAAGGGAAGGTGTGGGAAGGGAAGGGAAGGGAAGGTGTGGGAAGGGAAGGGAAGGGAAGGGAAGGGAAGGGAAGGGAAGGGAAGGGAAGGGAAGGGAAGGGAAGGGAAGGGAAGGGAAGGGAAGGGAAGGGAAGGGAAGGGAAGGGAAGGGAAGGGAAGGGAAGGGAAGGGAAGGGAAGGGAAGGGAAGGGAAGGGAAGGGAAGGGAAGGGAAGGGAAGGGAAGGGAAGGGAAGGGAAGGGAAGGTGTGGGAAGGGAAGGTGTGGGAAGGGAAGGTGTGGGAAGGGAAGGTGTGGGAAGGGAAGGGAAGGGAAGGTGTGGGAAGGGAAGGGAAGGGAAGGGAAGGGAAGGGAAGGGAAGGGAAGGGAAGGGAAGGGAAGGGAAGGGAAGGGAAGGGAAGGGAAGGGAAGGGAAGGGAAGGGAAGGGAAGGGAAGGGAAGGGAAGGGAAGGGAAGGGAAGGGAAGGGAAGGGAAGGGAAGGGAAGGGAAGGGAAGGGAAGGGAAGGGAAGGGAAGGGAAGGGAAGGGAAGGGAAGGGAAGGTGTGGGAAGGGAAGGTGTGGGAAGGGAAGGTGTGGGAAGGGAAGGTGTGGGAAGGGAAGGTGAGGGAAGGGAAGGGAAGGTGCGGGAAGGGAAGGGAAGGGAAGGGAAGGGAAGGGAAGGGAAGGGAAGGGAAGGGAAGGGAAGGGAAGGGAAGGGAAGGGAAGGGAAGGGAAGGGAAGGGAAGGGAAGGGAAGGGAAGGGAAGGGAAGGGAAGGGAAGGGAAGGGAAGGGAAGGGAAGGGAAGGTGTGGGAAGGGAAGGGAAGGGAAGGGAAGGGAAGGGAAGGGAAGGGAAGGGAAGGGAAGGGAAGGGAAGGGAAGGGAAGGGAAGGGAAGGGAAGGGAAGGGAAGGGAAGGGAAGGGAAGGGAAGGGAAGGGAAGGGAAGGGAAGGGAAGGGAAGGGAAGGGAAGGGAAGGGGACAAAGGCATCTGCTTGCTAGATCCTTCATCAATAACTTTTGGAGTATCCATCATGATGCCACAGGTGAATTGTAGTTGACTGGATGGATACTTCACTGTGGCAGTATCAAATCTTAGATATTTTACTAATCTTATTTCACTGAGTTGAGGCTGTACAATTTAATGAGGGTCCTCATCTACACCAGTTTGAAATAAGTTCCTGCTGAGGCCTGTATCGCAGCCTGATATGTTCATCATTGTAAATGCAATTGTTGCCTGTATTTCTTTGGCTGTTTCTGGACTGAAAGGCCCCTTTCCTCTGGGCTGAGTGTGGAAGAATGTCATAGGAATCAGACTAGGACTAGGAGATAATAGTGGTTTTCAGCATTTTCTTAGGTTCTTTCAGGCTGCTCAGAGCATGCATGGCAGGTTGAATTTTTACTACACCTATTTTCACACTTCAACTTCCGCTTCTCATCCCAGCAGCATGACTGACACAGATTTTACAGCTACAATAAGCTTAACTTCATCTGAAGATTTTCTTTCTTTTTCATTATTTAAGTGTCTTTGATAAAGAACACAGCTGATCTCTGTGGAAAAATTATGCCAACACATCTGGGTCCTGACTTGCTGTCCTTAGGTTTGCGAAAAGCACAATGAAGCCTGCATCTAGGTCTGAGTTAGATATGTTTCAGAGGGCTGAATGTGAGCTAAAGAGCTTTTGGAAACATAGCAGTTAAGGGAATCATGTAATGGAAATGGAATATATATTTTTCTCTTTTTTTGGTGAATGCACTCCACTGAATTCCAGGAGAGGTTCCTGCATCTTCATATGTAGTATTGCAGCTGTAGAGTTCTGTTGGAGAAACTAGGAACAGGATGATGGCCATTGAAAGAAACCCCACTTTTTTCTTTGTCAGTAGCTCTGGGTTTTGAAATAATTTTCAGCAGCATCTTCGGTGGGTTCAGTTATGTACCAGCTCTTTACTGCAGATGATAGGTGCAGATATGGTGATATGGCATTAATCTTGATCTTGAATTTTGTCTTTTTGCTCCCTCCAAAATAGATAAAACTGGTAAAAACTGAGACATAAAATGGAATCACATACCCCTGCCTTGTCTTCATTCAAAGACAGATGTAACCTCTCTGTTGACTGAGGGTCCTGAGCCTTTTCCTGTCTCTCTGCTACCATGCTGTGTGGCTCTTAATAACCTACCTCAACTTCTTCATCCATAATGGAGCAATATCATCCAACTTCCCCAGAAAGAGGCAAAGAGGACTCCTAGTGCATGAAGCCAGGGTATTTGAAACAGTACATCAGTAATACACAGGAAAAACACTACAAAAATTTGTATTCAAATAAGACTACAACAATGACTAGCTCAGTTGGTTAGAGCAGAGTGGTAAAAATGCCAATGATCCTTTATAGGGGCCATTCATTTAAGAGATGGACTCCATGACCATTTTGGGTTCCTTTCAACTCAGAATATTTTGTAATATGGGAATATTCACCTTGTTGTTGTTGTTGTTGTTTTGTTTTGTTTTGGCCACAAAAATCATATCCCACTATAATGTGTACAGCATGGAGAGAAGCTGAGGGCATGCTTAACAAGAGAAGCTTTTTTACTGGTGATTATCAACCACACTATTCTGACTGTCTGCCATATTTTTGAGGCAATTTAGGGAAGAATGAAGACTCCCAATAGAATTATGAAGAGGAAGATTAGGGCTTATGAAGGGTGTTAAAATGATATTGCATGGGGAAACAATAAAGTGCATAAAGCCCTAGTAATATATATTTTTCATTTTTTCATTAAAGCTCATGGCTTATCCATAAGTAATAGTTTCTGAGTACCTACCATGGTCATCCGTAATAAGAAATAATAGTGGTATTTTTACCTAGAAATAATGAATAAGTAGGGGATAGAGAGATGCAATCCAGGTATTTGTATGGGGAGGAATCTAAATAATGAGTTTACAAAGTCTCACAACTGTCGTACAATGTCCATCTGGTTTGTTTTTTTCTTTCTATAAAACAAAAGTCTGTGAGAGAATTATCTGTGAAGCACTTCTCTTCTGCTTAGTGTTCAGCAACACATTTGGCAACATTGCCAAATGTAGATATTATTAGATATTTTTTGATTGCTTTCTGGGGGAAAAAAGTATTTATAATGTTTGTTGTTATATTTGTTTATTTTAAGGTGCTACATGGGTGCAGTGTGTTTTTGCTTCCCTATACTGACTCATGGTGTGGCATTAATATGATCTCAACCACATGGCATTAGAAGCAGTTTTCAGCATTTGCAACTGTCTCTGCTGAATTTGCTAGGGGCTGAATTTTGTCTTTGTGGAACCCTTTCCATGAGATGCCTTTGGTGAAATTGCAGGCCGTCAGGACTTACAGGGCTCTATATTGTCAATATGCCTTCAGGGGCACTGCCATTGTAGGACATCTGCAATAAGAACAAAATGCAATATGAAATTTCTGCCAATGGATGCCTTTACCAGGAAGAGAGGTATCAGAATGTGGAAAGTTTTAACATCACTCACAGCTGGTAATTTAGTGCATGTTGAGAAAATGTTTGCAATTTCCCTGTGTTCAGCTTCAGATACTGAGTAGTGCTTTTCTTTTTTGTTGTATTGAATTTTCTCTGTGAACACCCCTTGGATATCGCTGAGATAAAAGAGATGTTCTTTGTTGTTGACTGATCTCTAACATAGACAAGAGCTGGGTGAAAACAGAACCAAGAGCTTGTTATTGGAGACATAAGGCAAATTTGAAAACCATTCCAGCACCTGCTATTTCACTATTTTGCAGGAAGCACATTTAAACATCAGCAAGAAGTTGTAGAGGGTGAAAAAAAGAAGTGGGAAAGGAAACTTAGCTAATAAGAACTATGATGAATTAACAAATACAACTAATTTCTGCAACACATCCTTCCCTTCTTGCCTAGCTCTCTAGCAGCAGTTGTGAGAAGCCAGGCAGCACTGGGTCTGACACCAGTAATTCCCTGAAAAATTGCATGACTGTTGCTACAGGCAGTGCTGTGCATCCCCTCAGGCTCTACCATCGCTGTGACTGGCTTTACTAGGATAATGCTGTAACCCAGAACTGATGCATAAATTTGGAGGAGGGAGTAGATGGGCAGGACATTGTTCCAGCCCCAGGCTCTGTATTACCATTCTGCAGAGGAAAACAGGGAAGACATACAAACAGCAACTAAAACCAATGCAGCTTCCCTACCAGCTTTACTTCTATCATGCTGGGGAAGGCATAACATTAAAAGAGAGGCTGCATTTCCACCAGAATGCGGGGCTGGCACTCTGCAATCCTTCCTCTGCCCTCCTTCTCCCAACATAGCTTTTCTTCAGAAAGTTGTGCTGTGTCCTCCATTTGGTCCCTATTGCAAAGATTTCAAAAGCAAATGTGCTTCAGCTAGTTCTGTCTGCTTTGCCCTGGGCACAGTCAATTCACCCCTCTTTGGCATGGGTGGGTTTGGGAAACAAGTGCATGGAGTGGCTAAGAGTTTGCTCTTTCAGAAGACTCTTCAGAAGGAAGACTATGCATAGTGAAATCATCAAACCTGGCTGAATGTCTGCTAGTGTCTCTAAGGGACAGCTGCACAGCAGAGCCATAATCCTCTGTGCACCCTATGGACTATAGGGTAGGTGGTGTATGGCAGGTGGATGTACAAGGCACTGCTCCAACTATGACCTTGCAGCATGTTCCACTAGATGGGTCTCCCTGATTCTTTTAGGTTTCCTGATCACTTGGAGAGCATCCTGTAGGGCTAGGATGGATTAGTTTCCCTATAGGAGCCTGTACTGCTTTAACAGAGTAGCAGAGGGGGGAAATATTACCCATCCATTTGTAGGGGTGCAGAGGAAAGGTGGACCCCCTGTAGCTCTTAGGATATTTTCCCACATCCCTCATAAACTCTTGGAATAAAGGTGGGAATTAAGATGAGTTCATCATCTGCTCAACTCCAAAATGCAAACACATAACCATCCCCCACCCTCTGAAAACCAGGCTAATAGATTTTGTAAGGCGCACACCACGTGCCGTTATCAAGTTTATGTGAGTAGCAAAAGTGGAAAGGAGGCTCTTTAATGGCCTCGACTTCTACTTCACAAGAAGAGCACAGAACTAGACAGCTTCTGATAGCAACAACTCTCCTTTGCAGATTTGGTCTTCATTGTCATGCACTTAGTTAGAAATTTGTTATGCAGAAAATTATGGTTTACTTATATGCAGTAAAACAGCTTCAATCATCTGCATTAGGATTTCCCAGAACTACTAATATTGCTGCTAAAGGGATTGTTTTACAAGAAGAAAGGGTCACAGCCCTTTCTTGGGAACCAGAAACCAGTGTGGTTTCTCTCCAAGGACATCAGTAGCAGTAGCAGCAGCAGCAGCAGCAGCGGCAGTAACAGCAGCAGCAGCAGCAGTACTGGCAGCAGTAGCAATTATTAGTAGTGAACAAGACAGGGCTTTTGAAGGTCTTGTACATGGTAAAATCACAGCTCTAACAAGGGACGGAGTTACAGTGTAGTTATCCCCTGACCCAAATACAGTATGGTCCTTTTCTGTAGTGTTGATGGGTCCATGACTATGTTCTAGAGGTCAAAGCTTAAAGGTTAAGGTTACCAGCTACGCTCTAAAATGAAACTGTGTTGCAAGTGGTCTGGTCCCATGAAATAATTGTATTTCTACCATAGAAAATCCTTAAATAGGCTAGTTGCTATAGATCTCTCTCCTTTTCTCCATTTTCCTTGTGTATGCATATACACTTTGCCCTATGGATATCTGCAAAGAGCCATGTTTCTCCAAACCAAAGGAAGTGCTTTGATATGACGACACAGTCATTGTCTGTCAAAATCAAGAGATCAAAAGATTCACAGTTAACTACTCACTGAAACACTTTGTGACACAATTTGAAAGAGTCAATCCTCTCTTCTCATTAAACGGTGGCAAAACAAACATGATTTATTGATGGTTTCAGAAATTGCTATTTTGCAGTTTACTAAGGATCCTTCATAAAATGTACCTGTTACTTCACCTCTATGCAAGTACAGAAAGTGTCAGTTTTATTAAGAAACAGATGAAAATCAGAAAAAAATAAAAAGTGTCTGTCTGATCTTTACAATGGCTGAAAACACTCAATTGACTTTCAGCACTTTGATATGTACAATCCAAAGACTGGCTGTAAGACAAGAAGGAAAAGAGGGGTTGGAGCTACGTGGAAGTGGCAAATTCTAGGCATCTGAACACCATTTTTCTGATCAAATGAGGGAGGTATGTGTTAGCTGCAACTTCATCCTTTTTCAACAGTAGAGTTCTTTCACATATCGGTTTTATGTGCCTTATAAATGGTAGATTTAAAAAACATCAATACAATAGGAAAAAAACCCCAAACCATTAGAAGTCAGAATACTAAGAAAATTAATTTAAAAAGTTCTGATTCAGGATCTATACACTCCAATATCTTCCAGATTTCTCTTACACCTTTTTTTTTAGGGCATAAAATACCAGTTTTCATTGTTATGCCAAGAACTCCTCACCAAATTCTACCTGCTATAGCATTTGATCCTGGCAGAAGATCTCAGGTCTGCAGCTTTGCCATCATTCCAGCTGAAGTGAATGTCACTGGATTTCTCACAAAGCTTAGCTAAAACACTAAAAAATGCCTCCCTCCTTTTATTAGATTTTATTTCTTAAAATGTCCTCTGGATTTTAAAGTGGGGTGTTTTTTGCCCTTTTTGGACACTAATCTGATCACCTCTTCTTAAATTAGTTTCTTAAATACTAAATGATGTTTCAGGCTTGTGGAGAAAATAGCTCATTGCCTCAGGCTTCTGGTATTTCATAACATGTTGCTAGAAATTGTTGCTGAAAAACATATGCAACCCAAAGGCAGTGAAGGATCTCAATGTGTAGTTTGCCTCTGTTCCTTTCATTTTATCAGCTAAATAATGATGGACTAAGACACAGTGTAATTCAGTAAGACAGAATTGCAGTTTCCCGTATTGTCCTGGCTTTAAGAAACAATTAAATCCACTTTTCTGTTACCATAAAAGCATCTGAAGGGGTTTGTGATATCATATCGATTGCATCTTCCCAGGTCAAACATGAGATGGTCTTCACATTCCTTGAGCTACAAAGAGCAAAGCAGGGCAACTCCTGACATTCTGCAACAGCAGGCAAAAAGAACCTGAGGACAGGAGGAGATGGGAAGAAAGAAGGGAAGGCACTCAAGCAAGCAAACCTTAAGGAGGAAGAGCTGTTTATTATTGCCATATGAAAATGAAGGGAAGCCCCAAATGGTGTGAGATTGTCCCACCATTTCTTTTTATGCTGTAAGCAGCTACACACGGGAGATTACTTTGACCCAGTGTCAGTGTAGGAGTGGGACAAAAAGAACCTAAGGCATTCATGCAAGGTTCAGCTGTCTCTTATTTGTTGTTTTTCAGTGCCAAGCTGTGGCATTTCATAGTGTGGCAGAGTGGGGACTATTAAAAAAAAAATCCTTCTGGGTGTTTGTTGAGGGTTAAGTTTCCTGTAGAATTTTTCCCCCCCCATAAGTTGCTAGGAGACTAAATACTGGTAGTTAAAGGGTGCTTGACCTGGACAAAAGGGAGTTGATCACTTAGTTTTGGGGGACTAAAAAAAGCTCCCAGAGAGCTGAGGGTGGGGGGCTCGCTGCTCTCGGCTTCCGGGGAGCACGGTCGGGTGACAGGTAGCTGCGTGGAGTCCACGGATAACAGAGGGGTCTAGTCCTGGGAATTCTATCATCTGTTGGAGCGCCCAAGAATTCGGACTTTCTTCGCTGCCCTGCTAGATTTTAGGTCGGCCCAGGTCCAGCCGCTGCGGGTTCTCCAGCATTCTCCACTTTGCCTGCCAGGACACCCCCCTACCTGCTGAGGACAAATCCACCGCTTCCAGCCATCAGCGCCGGAGTTTCCACTGTTTGCCCTCGGGGTTCTTAGTTCTGTTTTACTATTATTATAATTGCTGCTGTTGTTTTTCTGTCCTGTTATAGTTACTAGTAAAGGACTGTTATTCCTTTCCTCATAGCTCTGACTGAAAAGTTTTTTTAATCTTCCAAATTATAATAACACAGAGAGAAGGATTTAAATTCATCATTCCTAGAGAGGCCTGCCTCTCCTTAGCAGACACCTGTCTTTCCAAACCAAGACAGTGTTGCATAAGGTAGGGGTCTGTCTAAACTTATGGTAAAGCTGTAAAATGTTGTGGTGTTAAATGAATCAAACCAAGAATAGTCATTCATGGTGGGAACAACATGGCAAATTATTAAAACAAATGTTAAAGACCATTAACTTTAAGTACTATTCAAAGTGCTCTGTTGAACAATATCTTTCAGGTATCTGTTGCAGGGAAATGCTGTGAAAACTGTGACAGAAAAAGCATAATAAAATTCAGACTGAGATTCTCAGGCAAAAGGGTTGCTTGCAGAAGTGGATATAGGAGTCAGTGAAACAAATGAAAATTGACCAGCAGATTAGTTACATCTGTCTGGTATTTTCCCTATCTCTCAATGACAAATTAATCCTCCAGATGATAAAATAATCCTGTCCATTCATGAATCAAATCCTGAACTGACACTGGTTTAATCATGTTTTGTTAAAGAAATAAAAGGTGAATTTGCTCATTTTAATGAGCTAACATGAAAACCAACAAGCTGGGAACTGATCTGTGAGTAGATCAGTTCCTTCTGAGCTAGTCATTCTTCTGTTTGAAAGATGGATTAAACAGGGAAGGCAAAAGCAGCTTTGGCATTTTAATTTACTGTCTCAAGTCTATTAGTCCTCTCAGACACAGTAGATAATTTACATCTTGCTAGTGAAGTAGAGGGACTGCTTATGCTACTGTTGCATGTCTCTATTGGAGCTACCAGCTCCATTTTGCCCAGGGTAGCTTAAGATGACAAGACAGAAAAACTCCCTTAGGTCCTAAAATCCCGGGAGGCGGCTGAGGGCTTTTCCCCTTATCATGAGAGAGAGACCCCGTCAGTGGCAGAGGAAAAGAATCAGACTTGATCCAAGGATGAATCCAAGGGCTTTATTTCAGTCTTTTCCCTGTCCCATTTGCACTTCTGCCTCAGACAGCAGCCTGAATTAAAGTCGTGCCACTAACCTTGTGTCTTGGGCTTATATGCAGGGGAGGGGCTAAAGCAGGGGAGAAACCAACACCCAGTGAGGGATAAGATGGGAGTGGAACAGGGTTGGAGGGACATTCAGAGAAACCAATGGGGAACATAAAGGGAGAAACCTCCTTGGCCCTTGCCCTATCATTCGATGTCCTTACCTGAACTTTCCAGAAGCTGGGAGGAACAGCCAAATGACAGACAGGGCCCGTATGAGGAGACTGGGAGGAGTGTGGGAGGATGGACAGGGAGAAGGGCAGGGACAAACCTCAGGATATAACATTTTCCAGGAGAACAGGGGAGTACAGAACAAACCATTATGAAAAAAACCCCAATATAAAAATGAAATACAATATGAAAACAAATAATACACAGCAACACCTCCCCCTTCTTTATCAAATTAGGAGGAGGAAGGCTCAGTTTGTGGGAGATGTTCAGAGTTTGGATCTTGAGTACCTCTAAAGCTGAAAAATAAAAAGGATGACATTCAGTGCAAACAAAATGTCCAGAAGAAAACTTCGTTATGGGAAAGAGAGAATAATTAGAGGGAGAGGGTCCAATGCTTTCTCCTTCTCCAGGCAACATTGACCACTTGTGGGGCCTCTGCAGGTGGCTTTGCACTTTTAGGGACGAAAGGTTACACCCACTTGGCTGGCACTCACTTGAGACCTGAGGGAGTGGACATGGAGGCATATCCATGATCCCAGGTGACCAGATTGTGAGACCCCTTCTGTCTCCTGAGTGGCTGGATCTTTTACCATCACTGGTGGCTTTGCTTTCAGCTGCAGCTGGCAGTTCTCTCTGAAATGGCACACAATCAGTGGGTTAAGATTTTCATATGTGCAATTAAAAAAATTCAGAGTGAACAAAGCTTTGGACAACTGGATTTGGGGTGTTTCTATTTTTAGAGACTGATGTTGTTGGCTGAGGACCCTTTTGAGATTTTGGTGGGTCCTTTCCACGATGGCCTGACCGGTCGGGAGTAGGGGATGCCTGTTTTGTGCTCTACTCCCCATTGCTGCAGGAAGCTTCTGAACTCCTTGGATGTGTACGTGGGTCCATTATCAGTTTTTATTGATTTGGGGATGCCCAGGAAGGAGAAATCCTGTATTAGGTGTTTCATGGCATTACCAGACTTCTTCCCTGAGTGGGCAGAGGCATAGAGAGCTCCAGAAAAGGTGCCTACAGATACATGGACATACCTTTGCCTACCAAAGGACATGATGTGTGTCACGTCCATCTGCCATACCTCACAGCTGTTCAATCCCCTGGGGTTTGCTCCAGAGGCAATCCTCCTGGGGTTTGCACTCAGAGCTGGGAGTGTGTGTTGCTGGCATGAGGGACACATTGACACAATTGCCTGAGCCTGTTCCGAGTTAGATGGAACTGGTGGACTAGGCCTGGTGCATTCTGATGAAAAAGCTGGTGGCTGATTTTGGCTTGTCCGAAGATGTTTGGGAGTGGGGCCGTCTCCACAGGCGCAGCAAGAGCATCAGCCCTTCTGTTGCCTTTGCCTATGAACACTGGTAAATCGGTGTGTGATCTGATGTGCATCACATAAAATTGTTGCTCTCAGTGGGAGATCAGATTTACTAGTTTTGAGAGCAAGTTGAAAACTGCAGCATTGGAGACCTCACTCAGTACAGCTTGTTTAGCTCTGGATACTACTACCTCTGCTACATAGGCTGAATCTGTGACCAAATTAAACGGTTCAGGAAACTTTTCAAAAGCTCTAACTGCAGCCAATTCAGCTACTTGAGGTGATCCTTCCACCTCAGCAATATCTTCCTCCCACTGCGGAGTCTGAGGGTCTTTCCAAGTTATTACTGACTTGTGGGATGCTCTGGATGTGTCTGTAGAAATGGTTAGAGCCTTTAAGGGCCTCCTGCTCTGAACACTTTTTAATGATGATTTTGAATTGAATTTGTTCTCTGAATAATTTGTGGGCAGGCTGATGAATTGAAATTTGACCCATGTAACTATCCAGAGCAAACTGCAGAGCTTCATTCTCATGAATCAGGTGCTCCAACATTGCCTTTGTGATTTGGCTCGAGTTTACCTCAATTGGGATGTGAATGCACTCAAAATCACATCCTGCCAACTCCCTGATCCTGGTCCTGACCTTCTGGATCAACTCTGTTACCAGCTCCTGTGGTCTGGTCATTCTTTTGGACCGGTGGTCACTGAGGAAAACCCACTCTTTTATGAAGAGGGGATCCCTACAGTCTTTGTCCTTTTTTGATTTCTCCACTTTCTCCCATTGAAAGATCACCTCATGCAGGTGTGGCATAAATGATGAATTTGAATGATTTGCACCTGTTGGCCTGTCTGGTGGCCATACAGTCCTGTACCTTTTCTGGGGCTGCTCTTGGGTAAGGGTCCTAGGAGGACTGCTCTGTGCCTCTTGGGTAAGGGTCCTAGGAGAACTTAGCTCCTCTCCTGTTGGGGAAGAGGAAGCCAAGAAACCCTATAAATATGATTGCCTGTATTCTGAGAATGAGAAACCTGTATGTGAGATAGAATTGAAAGTCAGTTTTGATGTTTGAGATGTGTTAAGATACTGGATGTCTGGGAAAACAGTTAGGTGACCATCTGAAGGTTACCTGCAACCAGACCCAGAGGTCAAATGGAATGTTCTGTCTCACCCCTCAATGTATGGTTCATCCCACACCTGTACCACTCCCCTAAAGTATCAGGTATCTGTGACCCCATTGGCACAAGTCCTGTTCCAGCCCACCTCGAGACCCCTTATCAAGGGGCTGCGAGGTGGCTCGGTCTCTTTGCTTCTCACTCTTCTCTCTTTGCCCTTTTGCTCTTGCCTCCTTCACTCTCTTGCTCTTCGCTCTTCACTCTTTGCTCTTTGCCTCTCTTGGAATTTCCTCTTCCTACCTCTCCCTTCCCCCATTCCCTAGGCCTTGCCACGAGCTGCAGCCTGGCAGCTCAGAGCAAGGCCCCCACATCCCTTACAATAAACCTCATCTCCTAAAACCCAGCCTCAGAGATCTCTTGTCTACATTCATGCACACCGTCCAGAAGTCAGCAACAGTGGGAGGAAGCAATTTCTACACTCTCCCCCTTTTAACAGATTGAAGAGGGGGTCTAGGTCCTCAGTGGTCAGACCCAGCCATGGTCTTACTCAATTTAAAGACCCGCACAACTGCTGGACATCTGCCAAGGCCTTGATGTTATTTTTGACAGCCAATTTTTGTGGCACAATGGTCCTCTTACCAATCTCCAGACCCAGGTACTTCCAAGGTGGCATCCTCTGAATCTTTTCCTCCTCAAGCTCGAGCCCTGCAGCAACTAAAGAACCGATTGTCAGGTCAAGCATGTGGGACAATAAGTCATCACTGGGGGCACACACGAGCACATCATCCATGTAGTGCAGGATGATGGCTTCTCCTACAGCTGCACGCACTGGGGACAACAGGGAAGAGAGGTAACACTGACGAATAAATGGCCAGTTCTTTGCCCCTGGGGAAGATATTTCCAGTGGTATCTTTTCCTCGAGGCATCTCAGTTGAGGGTTGGGACCAAGAAGGTGAAATGTGGGGCATCATCAGGGTGCAGAGGGATCTGGAAGAAACAATCTTGGATATCAATAATTGCCAAATTCCAATTTTGGGGGAGCATCGCTGGGGATGGCATCCCTGGTTGGAGAGAACCCATGTCCTCAATGACATTATTAATTTGATGAAGATCATGGAGGAGCCGCCACTTGCCTTTGTTTGCCTTTTTGATAACAAAGACTTGGGAATTCCATAGAGATATGTTTTCCACAATGTGGCCTTTAGCTAGCTGTTCAGCCACTAGCTCCTGAAGTGCCTTCAATTTTTCTATACTGAGCAGCCACTGCTCTACCCAGACTGGTGAATCAGTTTTCCAATTGAGTTTTTGGGTAGGGAGCTTTTCAGTGGCTGCAGCCAAAAAAACCAGGGGGGCATCTGGAATGCCAATCGTGACCCCCCACTGGGCCATCATGTCTCTCCCTGTCATGTGTTAGTACAATTTGGTTTTTTACTTGTAGAAGAATATAGAATAATTCTCCAGGTCAGGACCTGGGAATTGCTTTGGAAGAGACAGGGACCTATCAGAGGGTTAGTTGGAATATTGGCATCTGTTTTGGCCACTGAAAATTGTTGGCTACGACTTTGGGAAGTACCATATAAAACCCCGATTTCCTGTAGGTGGGTCCTTTTTCTTCTTCCTTTAGCCAGAGAGAGACAGGTAACATCGAGCTGGGCCTGCTGCTCCCCCCTTTTTGGGGGCAGCTGGCCTGAGGCCTGGCCGGATTCCATCGGCTCCCGGGTGAAGGGAAGGAAAGGTTGCTGTTTTGTAACAGCTACTTTCTTGGGACTTTTCTGGAGCAGAGAGAGATCTCTGCTGAGCCCCCGATAAAAGCTATGGGCTCCATTTAGGCTGAGGCCACCCCGATTTACACCGAGGGGTGGGCTGAGAAGGCATTTATGATCCTGCTTGGTTTTTTTCTAATTCTGGACTGTCCAAGTGCTCTGATCTCTTATGTTTCTGTGAGTTCTTCCTCCCTCACCAGCGTGGCCTTGAACATCTAACACCACGAGCTACAGAGGGAGAAACAAAGACTCCAAGCAGACTTCACCCTTTTCTGGCAACATGAAGCTTCCAGAGCTTAGCCCTTCTCTGAGAGAGTAAGAAAGGACAGAGTGAACATAAAAAACAAGAGCATGAAGTCAGTAGAGCAAGAGTGAAAAGACTATTAAGACAGAGGGTTGAAGAGTTGGTTGTTCTATTCTTGCTTGAGCCATGGAAATGAACTCTATATTTAGATCATTCCTTTAAATCATGGGAAAGATATGCATCTGGGGAGATGATTGTTTTAATTTGTGTATGGATTCAAGCGAAGGTGTTTGTGATGAACTAAGTAATATCTTATAAGATGCTTGAACAGAGATAAAGATGAGAAGCTCTCTGCGGCAGTGAAGAAGTGAGAAGATATCTCTGTACCTTGAGGTGAAGAATCCTTTGCTTTGGAGTTATTCATCTTTAAAAGGTGACACCCCAGTATGCAAAAGTCTAAGACCCATGACCCATAAGCAGCTAGGGAAACTGCTCCTGGGAGGGGTCACAAAGGCAGGTTTCTCCAGGCAGTTGTTTTTGTGACAGTTTAAAACCCACAAGAGAACTGTTCTAGGTTGTCAGTGGGATCCATGACTCTAAAAGATACTCTTCCCCTAATGAATTGATGAAAGACTATTGTCAGATAGTGAAACTGACTGAAAATTACAAGTTTTGGTTTTTTATGTTGTTTTGTAAGAAAATGAACAGTTTGTAAGGGGAGGGAAGAGAGTTTTTGAAGTTCCATTCAGTTTTAGATTTTTTTCTGGCTTTCTTTTTTTCTTCTATTCTTTTAGTGTATGTTAATAAAACTATTTGTTAATTTTAAGGTTGAGCCTGCTTTGCTTTTCTCCTAGTCTCTCTCCCACAGAAAGATTAAGTACCAAGACCAAAATTCAGTGAAGGTGAAACCACTAC
The DNA here is from genome assembly GCA_037837765.1 of Delichon dasypus. Taxonomy (NCBI): domain Eukaryota; kingdom Metazoa; phylum Chordata; class Aves; order Passeriformes; family Hirundinidae; genus Delichon; species Delichon dasypus. Next base: position 40,058,741 of record JBBAXF010000004.1, on the reverse strand, counting down.
ACTTCCCAGCAAGGGCTCTGAATAATACAAAAAAAATGGACACAATGTAGCCAATTGTCCATTTGGCCACTCAGTTTGCACAACACTCTTTGACTGTTTTGCCAATTGCATTCCCCCTACACCTTCAACATGCCCTGCCACATTTTGCAGTTCCCAATGTGATGGCCATGTCCATTCGGGTGTGATCATTACATGCCCCCCTGTGTCCAAAAGTCCTTCGATGTTTATTACTTCCCCACCCTGATGAACTTCACACCATATTTTGAGTTTGTCCTTTCCAATGGCTTGCATGGACAAACCTCAGGGCGTCTGGTTCCTGTGATGTCCTTCTCAAGGAATGGGTCTGGTGCTGGAATTGCCTGAGCTATTATCTGCCCCTTAGGTAGAAACATGGGTGGGTGGACACAGCACAGCCAAAGAACAAGTTGTTTAGGGTTTGATGAGACAAGACCCAGAAGGATCTTGTTCTCCTGCGGGGTGTACTTGGTGTCCCCAAGGACGATATACTTACTGCCAATGTGTTGCCAAGAGTCTGGCATCTGCAGATCCATTGAACCTAAATGCCAATTGATGTCACCTAGGTACAAGGGCTCTGCAGCCTGAAAGGCTCTTGGAGACATTCAGTGGTTAAATTGGGTTTGCTCACGTCATGATCTGTAAGGGTCACATGTGGTGACTTCTGCTGAAAAGCAGAAGTGGTCAAAGCAGGATTAGTTAGATTAACATTCGTGGTTTTCAGTTTTTTCTCCCCTCCCCTCGGACTTGCCCCTCTTATGTTGGCACACTGGGCAGGACAGCGCTCACCCTTCAGTTTTTTGAGAGAGTTCCTTTGGGCCCTTGTGGCCCCCCATCCCCATGGTCCCAAAAGTCCAGAAATTGTCTCTTTCATCTGAGATGCCCAATGTCCAGCCTGATTGCACAGGAGACACATTGTTCTTCTCTTGGGCAGTGGTCACAGAGGCACAGGCAAGATGTCTGCAGCAGAGGCCCTTGGCAGTGACTTGAATGCATCTCTTGAACCCTGGCTTTGGTGGGCAGTCATAAGGGGAACTTTCCTGGCACACACTTGGAGCATATCTTCCAGGGTTGGAGCAGGTTCCATGGGCAGGCTGAAGATGGCTGCCTTGCACTGTTCGTTTGCATTGGCTAGAGCCATTTCTTCCAGCACCTCTTCTTGGGCCCCTTCCTTTTTCACCTGTAACTTGAGAGCTCTCAGTAATCGCCCTATAAATTTTATGAAAGGCTCTGATGTAATTGCCTCACTTTGCTATATGGTTCAAGAGGGCCGTCAGGCTGCATTGAGAAAAATGTTTTTGAAGCAGCATCCTTGATGCACTTGATGCACTTGATGCACTCCAAAACTGCCATGGGAATTTCCTGTGTTTGTCTGAGTGTCTCCCTTGCCACATAGATCATCCAAACAGATTGGCAAGTTATTGTTATCAACTGCCATTTCAGGTTTTTGCCAAAGCTCAGGAAGTAATTCTTCCAAGAGCCTTTTTTCTTCCATGCTGCCTCCCAGTGCCTAAACTCTGTTGAGGATATGAGGCAAGAGAAAAGCTGCCGATGGTCGAAGGGCACTATCACACTTCCTGCTAAATTTGTTTTTAAAAGGTTGTGAAAGGTCAATTAATATATTTAAACTAGAAATAATCTCAAATGCACTCAAATCTTAGATAATTGAAAGTGAACATTTTCAGGCTACTCACAATCTGTGAGTGAGTGGACCAGAACTGGGGTTGGTTCATATGGGGGTTCTATTTTCAGAATGTATGTTGATTTTCTGAAAGTTGGCCCTTGTCCCATCCAGTTTAACACAGCAGTATGCAGGGTCATTAGAACAAAATTTGGTTCACAGAGATGTTTACTTGTCACTTCTTTGATAAAATGCCTGAACTAATACAAATATTAGGGATATAAAGAAATATTAGGGATATAAAGAATGCCCATGATTTTGATTTGTATAATCAAATTTAAGCATTTTCCTAAGAAATCTGCTTATTGTGTGCAGGCTGTCTTAAGCCCAGCTGTAAATATGGGCTTACATTTTGGAAATTTTTGTTGAGTCAAAATAATTGTTACATCTATAAAGTGAAATTACAGAGTTGTGTCCTTCTAAAGACTAAAGTTTCTTTAGTCCTTATCATAAACATGCCAGAAGACAAGATTATAACATCTTTATCAGTAAAAAATAAAACTTCATTTTGACCATGAACTTCTATACCATTAGGCGTACCTTCTTCTAAATTCTTCTATTAGTATTAATATTTTGGCTTAAAATGCAAGTGCTTTGGTTTTAGAAATTATTATTTCCATTTTCAAGTGGTGTATTCCTCTTTATTTTCTGTAAACTGAAGTTTTAGGATTTGGCTGATAAATTAGAGACTCTCACATGTTCACAACCTATTAGATTCTGCTAAGTTTGATAAAATTGACCTTTGAATAAAAGTGGCCTTTGAATAAGACTGAAGTTCTTTGCTTCTCTCAGTTATTTCTCATTATACAGATGATTTTGAAACATTTCACTATTACTTACAAGTGTAAAGATTAAGTTAAATATACGATTCATGATTTTTTGATTGTACCTTACATGCTTTTCTTTGAAATGTCTTTGTTTCACATTAATCTTTTTGATTAACCAACTCCAGGGAGTATACAAAAAAGTGGTTCGGGCCCTCCATTTTACACATGCGGTACCTTTAGAGTTTGTAAATTTCTGTAACCAGCTCCATTTCCAACTCATTACTTGTGATGTAACTCTTTTCAGTTTTATACAGGAGATATAGTTTCATATTTCAATTACAATTTCATATTGCTTCTAACACAATTAGAGGAACACTTAACATAATGGTAAAATCTCTGTGTACCAAAAATAACCTCTAAATTGTTTCAGTATTATGGAGCTTTTTATTCAGAGCAACAACATCAAATTCCCTTTATATTATTGATTTTAACTACCGAGCATGCAGGTATTTTCTCTCAACAAGGGGAGGAAGAGTTGCTATCCATCTTGTGTGCAGACTGCTCTAGTAGATATGTTTGCAGGACCTTGCTCATCAAACCATCTGTTTACCATGAAAGCAAAAGCTGCTGTGCATAGTTAGACCAATGGGATTCACCAGAGGCCAATTGCAAACAGAGTCACAGCAAGGCAAGCAGATAGTAACATTTTGTTTTATAAAATCACAGAATCATAGAAGAGTCTGGGTTGGAAGACACCCTAAAGATCACCCAGTGTGACTCGCATGCCATGGGCAGGGACACTTTCCATTGGACCAGGTTGCCTAAAGCCTTGTTTACCTTGGCCTTGAACACTTCCAGGGATGGGGCATCCACAGCTTTTCTGAGCAACATGTGCCCGTGCTTCACCATCCTCATAGAGAGGAATTTCTTTCTAACATCTAATATTACCTGGGCCTCTTTAATTTTGAAAACATTTCCCCTTATCCTATCACTTCCTTGTCAAAAGTCCCTCTCCAGTTCTCTTATAGCACTGTTTTTACTGGAAGGTGCTCTGAAGTCTCTCCAGAACCTCCAGGCTGAACAACTCCAGTCAGCCTTTCCCCATAGGAGAGCTGCTACAGCCCTCATGACCTGCTCTGGACCCGATCCAATGGTGATTCCCTTCTTATTCTTGGGCCCCCAGAGATTGACTCAGTGGAGTTTCATGAGAGGGGTAGTACAAGGGGAGAATCCCTTCCCTCAACCTGCTTTGGTCACACTTCTTTGGCTGCAGCCAAGGACAGAGGCTTTCTAATCTGGGAACCCACCTGTTGAGACTCTCATCCACCAACACCAACACTCCTAAACCCTTCTTCTTAGGACTGCTCTTAATACAGTCTCCTCCCTGTAATTTGTGCTTCGGATTCCCTTGACCCAAGGGCATGACTTTGTACTTGACCTAGTAGAACTTCATAAACCTTGTAGGAATATAATAGCTTCAGACAATATACTCTGCAATTTCACTGAAAGGATGTTAGGAAGGATGACACACAGATGCACAGGTGCAGATATGCAGTACATGCCTATTAACCTGGGAAAACAAGACTTTGTCTCTTTAGACAAGCAGGTAAGAAAGAAATTTGAAATTAGTCTCATCTCATGTCTCTCTCTTGCCCCATTGTCTACTTCATCTGCATGGCCAAATTGTCTTTTTTATTTCTTTTCTCACTTGAGATGCATCAGTTTGTAGGCTTAATTTTCTAGGTCAGAGAGATTTTAGCTTGCTAGCAGCTGCTAACTTTTCCCAAGGGAAAATTTCTCAAGAGAGCTTCTTCTCAAAACAATCTTGGCAAACAACTATCCTTTCTCAAAACAGTCTTTCTCCAGGTGGTGTTTTGCTGTTTTTCTAGTTTAACCAATGGGATTAGAGAGGTGTTGTTCCTATTCACCAATCATGTTAAGTCTGTATCGGAACACCTTATAAAAAAAGAATTAGACAATAAATCTTTTCTATACTCTTTGCCTTCTGAAATATTTAAAGTCTTTCATCTTTCTTTCGTGTCCTACAACAACATCAGTTCAACAGATGAAGAAGTAGAACATATGTAAAAAAAAAAATTAATTCAAGAAAATAAGTAAACCATCCTCCTTTAATTTTCATTGATGAAGATTTTCTTAAGAACATCTCCTTGGATGTGACTCGGAGGTGAGGATTGGTTTGCCACACACGTATATTCCTTGTTAAAAAGCCAGCATTTGCCATCTGTCTGAGTCTTCCCTACTGGCAGAGGAAGTGAAAATAGACAGAAGGGGCAGCTAAAATAACCAAAGGGGAGGATGCTTTCCATCTTTTCTTGGTGGTCTAGACAGATAATAGGCAGCATTTTGTGCCTCCAAAAAAGCATGCTAGGAAGAGGAGAGGATATTCTGCAAGAATGTGAAAGGCAAAATGTGCAGCGGAAGGGCTAGGAGGACTTAAGAGGATAAAAGGAAAGAGTAGATTTGGGTTTAAAAGATACAAGAAGTTCCTTGAAGGTTTGAGCCAATTGCAGCAAGACTCCTAAAGGATCTAACAATTCCATTGTATATTTCATATAAATTTTAAATTTTTTAGCTGATTTCCATTGATGTCCACATTAATTTCTTTAGCTGATTCTTTAGCTAATTTTGTCCAATTAACTTCTTTCCAATTAGACTTGCCTTGAAATAAAATGCCCTCGATCCTTTGCTAATATTTGTAATGGAATCAAAATCCCCAGGACAAAGACATTAGGATTCAGGGGTAAGTCAAAGTTCATTTTTGTGTTTACTTTTCTATTACTATCATGGGTTGGCACAGTTTTGTTTTCTCGTTATAGAGAAATGTGAAATGTTTTTCCCTGCCAGGACCGTGGAGTGGTTTTGGGGAGAGGGGAGGACAGGGACCTATCAGAAAGCTAGCCAAGATATTGGCAGCTAGTTTGACCAATAAGGAGGTCAATGCATCTTTGGAAAGGACATTTAAAACTCTAATTTGCAGCAGATATTGCTCTCTCTGCTTCAGAATCAGCCATGAGGTAACATTGTAGGCAGACTGGCCCAGGTCAAGCCTTGCTGCTCCCCTGGGCAGATGGGCTGGGCTTGGCCAGGCCTCCAAGAGCCACTGCTTGCACAGGGATGGCCTGGGCCGGCTGAGCCCCTTTCTCCCCCACTTGTCAGCAGGGAAGAGGAGTGGCAGCAGTTCGGCAGTGCTGACCATGTGCTAGGGACCGTGGCAGAAGGGGGCAAAGCCATGGCCCAGCTTAATTGCTGCTGGCAGCAGAGAAAGAAATCCTGCAGCTCCATAACAACTTTAAACTGGACTGTCCTGGATGAGACCAAGGGGTGGAAAAAAAGACAGCTACCAGCTATCTCCATCAGCACAGCTTTACATTTTCTTCAGCCTCATGCAGCCCGGGGTGTACACGTGGCCCTTGCAGGCCCAGGTGGATTTAACCCTTTCCTAGCAAAGTGGAGCTTTTAAAGCACAACTTTTCCATAAGAGAAAAAAGAAAGAAAACAGGGTACGTGGAACAGACACCAAATGAAGTCAGTGGATTAGAAGCGAAAGAACTGATAATATGTTGGGGGTTAAGTTTTCCTGTGGAATTTTCCCTCCCCCACAGGTTGCTAGGAGACTAAATACTGATAGTTCAAGAGTGCTCAACCCGGATAAAGGAAGTTGATCACTTAGTTTTGGGGGAGGGAGAAGTCTCCCAGGAGCTGAGGGTGGGGGGGCTCACTGCTCTCGGTTTTCCGGGGAGGACGGTCGGGCGACAGATAGCTGCATGGAGTCCACGGTTAACGGAGGAGTCTGGTCCTGGGAATTCTATCATCTGTTGGAGTGCCCAGGAATTTGGAGTTTCTTCACTGCCCTGCTGGACTTTGGGTCAGCCCAAGTCCAGCCGTTGCGAGTTCTCCGGCACTGCCCACTTCACCTGCCTGCTGAGGACAATCCACCGCTCCCAGCCATCAGCGCCAGAGTTTCCACCATTTTCCCCTCGGGGTTCTTGGTTCTGTTTTACTATTATTATAATTGCTGTTGTTGTTTGTCTGTCCTGTTATAGTTACTAGTAAAGGACTGTTATTCCTTTCCTCATAGCTCTGACTGAAAAGTTTTTTTTTTTTAATCTTCCAAATTATAGTAACACGGAGGGACGGATATAAATTTCTCATTCCTAGAGAGGCCTGCCTCTCCTTAGCAGACACCTGTCTTTTCAAACCAGGACAGAATTTGGTGCCCAATGTGGGGCACGAGGGCTTTGAGAGAAAAAGGAATAACAGTTCTTAAGTGCCTACATTGTTGTGTACTGGATATCATGTGGTCTGGCTTAACCTGATTCAGGTGGCATGTGGTGGTGGCGGTATTTCTCCCATTTGCAGGCCCTTTTCTAAACATGGGCCCTGTAACTAAGGTTACTGTGACTGTCATCCAGTTTGCTATATGGGTTAACAAGGTGAGGTATTAGTGGATTTTTAATTTCCTCTGGAAGGCAGGCACATGGATTCAGGGCTATCATATACTAACAGTGTGTTTCTGGGGGTTACTTTAACAATGGTACCTACTGTGAAGAAATGGCACCAGGGGACATTTTTTCACAACCCTTCACCCAGCTCTTTGGGCCTACCCCACCAGTCTTTGAAGGGTTCAAATCTCTGAATGTTAATGACATCATACAGTGTCTGGTGTTGCTGGTATGCCTGTTCTGTTTAGCATTTAGAGATAAGGGGAGACTGACCTGGATAACCACCCTGATACCTACCCTAGAGAATAAGGATACTGCCCCACAGCCTGACCCCGTCCCACAGCCTGACCCTTCCCCACAACCTGACCCCACCTCACAGCCTGACCCTGCCTCACAGCCTGCCTCAGGAACAAACCACCCAGATTTGATGAAGGAGATAGGTGAGATGCTCAGGGAGTACCTTGCCCCTGTAGTAGCCTCATTAGCCCCAGCTGCTGGGAAACCCTCCCCCTGCCCCAACAAAGGAGAGTCTGATGGTGCAGCAGCTGAACCCATGGACGTTACAACCGTCCAGGTTCCAGCTGAACCACAGGGGCAGCCACAGACAGCAGCAGTGGCCCCTGTGGAAACAAAGAAGTATAAGGTGAAATCAGAGCACCCAGGCAACAAGGATAAGAAAGGAGGGCCCTCACAACCCACAGGGGAGTCAGAGGTTGAGATCATCACTGAGTCCCTGACATATGAAAGTCTCTGTAATCTGGAAAAAGATATTGTATGACAGGGACATGAGGCTTATACAGCCTGGTTACATCGGGTCTGGGACCTTATAGGTACAGGCGTGCAACTAGATAGTAGTGAGGCAAGGAATTTAGGACCCTTGACCCAGAACTCAGGTGTGAATCAGGTATTTGTAAGGGAGCCAGGGCCCCTTTTCCTTTGGGAGCGGCTTTTAATGAGTGTATGGGAGAGGTTTGTCCACAGAGACAGAATTCAGGAGCACCATCATAGGATGCACTGGAAGAACCCTTGAGGAGGGGATCCAACAGCTGAGAGAAGTGGCGGTATTGGAGATACTCTTTGAGAGGGGTGGACAGCATGATAATGACCCCGACAAAGTCAGGTGCACAGGGAAAATGCTGTGGAATCTGGCAGCTCTAGGACCATCTCAATACGCCACATTCATTGCAACAATTAGTCCTGATAACAACCGAGAGACAGTAGGTTCTGTAGCCAACAAGCTCCAAAATTGTGAGAGTATGATCAGTGGCCCAATGCAGGCTCAAGCCTCTGCCGTGGCTAAGGAACTCAGGGAGAAGATGGAGGATGTGACAGAGAAGATGGAGGAGATGAAGGAGGAGATGGAGGAGATGAAGGAGGAGATGAGGAGGAACAGCTCCCATGTGGCACCAGTGCAAGTTACAGGCCCCAGAGTCAGAGCTCAACATCCCCCAGATAGAGAGAGAGGGTACACCCCACGAGCTGACCTGTGTTTCTCACTGAGTGACCATGGGGAAGACATGGGAAAGTGGGATGGGGAAGACATGGGAAAGTGGGATGGGAAACCCACTTCTGCCCTGGCAGCACGGGTGCGTGAGCTCAAGGAGAGAAACACTAACTGAGGGGGTTCCACTAAGATGAAGGTAGCCTTGACATCGCATGACCAAGCTGCCAGGTATTATAGAAGTGAGGATATGTCCGATCCCTGTGATGGAACCTCTATCATGTATGGCCAGGAAGGAAATAATGACCGGTGCTAGAGGGGCCCTGCCTCTAGCCAGGAAGAGGCATGGGAAAACCGGGTCTATTAGATGGTGTGGATCTGATGGCCTGACACATCAGAGCCACAGAAGTATGAAGCTTTGGTTGATACTGGTTCGCAGTGTACACTGACACCATCGGAATATGTGGGGACAGAACCTATTTCCATTGCCGGGGTTATGGGGGGATCACAGGAATTGACTCTGTTGGAAGCCGAGGTGAGCCTGACCGGGAAGGAGTGGCAGAAACATCCAATTGTGACTGGCCCAGGGGCCCCGCATATTTTAGGCATAGATTTCCTCCAGAATGGTTATTACAAAGACTCTAAGGGACTCAGGTGGGCTTTTAGAATAGCAGCTGTGGAGGCAGAGGGCATTAAGAAATTGAATATCTTGCCTGGACTGTCGGAGAACCCATCTGCAGGAGGACTTCTAAAGGTAGAAGAGCAACGAGTTCCAGTTGCCACCTCGACGGTGCACTGCCAACAGTATCGGAGAAATCGAGATGCCGTGATCCCCATCCACAAGATGATTCGGGAGCTGGAGACCCAAGGGTTAGTCAGCAAAACCCACTCACCCTTCAACAGCCCCATCTGGCCTGTGTGCAAGTCTGATGGAGAATGGAGATTGACTGTGGACTACCGTGCCTTGAACGAAGTAACTCCACCATTGAGTGCTTCTGTGCCGGACATGCTGGAACTCCAGTATGAGCTGGAGTCCAAGGGAGCAAAATGGTATGCCACAATTGACATTACTAATGCATTTTTCTCCATTCCTCTGGCTGCAGAATGCAGGCCTCTGTTTGCTTTCACCTGGAGGGGCATGCAGTACACCTAGAACCGACTGCCCCAGGGGTGGAAACACAGCCCCACCATCTGCCATGGACTGATCCAGACTGCACTGGAAAAGGGTGAGGCTCCGGAGCACCTACAGTACATTGATGACATCATTGTGTGGGGGAACACGGCAATGGAAGTGTTTGAGAAAGGAGAGAAGATCATCCAACTTCTCCTGGAAGCCGGTTTTGCCATCAAGCAGAGCAAGGTCAAGGGACCTGCCCAAGAGATCCAGTTCCTGTGAATAAAGTGGCAAGATGGACGGCAGCAGATTCCTACTGCTGTCATCAATAAGATCACTGCAATATCTCCACCAACCAGCAAGAAGGAAACACAAGCTTTTCTAGGTGCTATAGGATTCTGGAGGATGCACATTCCTGAGTACAGCCAGATTGCGATCCCTCTTTACCTGGTCACCCACAAGAAGAATGATTTCCACTGGGGCCCTGAGCAGCAACAAGCCTTTGCCCAGATCAAACAGGAGATCGCTCATGCGGTAGCCCTTGGCCCAGTCAGGATGGGACCAGATGTGAAGAACGTGCTCTACTCAGCAGCCGGGAGCCATGGCTTGTCCTGGAGCCTTTGGCAGAAGGTGCCTGGGGAGACTCAGGTCCGACCACTGGGGTTTTGGAGCCAAAGCTACAGAGGGTCCGAAGCCAACTACACTCCAACAGAGAAGGAAATCTTGGCTGCCTGTGAGGGAGTTCAAGCTGCCTCAGAAGTGATTGGCACAGAAGCACAACTCCTGCTGGCACCTCGACTACCAGTGCTGGGATGGATGTTTAAAGGAAAAGTTCCCTCCACCCATCATGCCGCCGACGCCACATGGAGCAAATGGATTGCCCTCATCACTCAGCGCACCCGCATTGGAAACCCAAATTGCCCTGGGATTTTGGAGATAATTACAAACTGGCCAGAAGGTGAAAACTTTGGTCTCACAGATGAAGAGGAGCAGGAACAAGTGACTCGTGCCGAAGAGGGTCCACCATACAACCAACTGCCAGCAGAAGAAACACGCTATGCTCTTTTCACTGACGGTTCCTGCTGCATCATAGGGATGAACTGGAAGTGGAAAGCAGCTGTATGGAGCCCCACACGACAGGTTGCACAAGCCACTGAAGGAGAAGGTGGGTCAAACCAACTTGCTGAACTCAAAGCTGTTCAAATGGCCCTGGACATTGCTGAAAGAGAGAAGTGGCCAAAGCTCTACCTCTACACTGATTCGTGGATGGTGGCCAATGTTCTGTGGGGTTGGCTGGACAGGTGGAAAAAGGCCAGTTGGCTGTGCAGGGGAAAGCCAATCTGGGCTGCAGATGAGTGGAAGGACATTGCCGCTTGGGTAGAGAAGCTACCTGTAAAAGTCCGTCATGTAGATGCCCATGTCCCCAAGAGTCGGGCTAATGAGGAGCACCGAAACAACGAGCAGGCAGATCAAGCTGCAAAGATAGAGGTGTCAAAGATAGACTTAGATTGGCAACACAAGAGAGAGTTGTTCCTAACTCGATGGGCCCATGTTGCCTCAGGCCATCAGGGCAGAGATGCCACCTATAAGTGGGCATGAGACCGAGGGGTGGATCTAACCATGGACAGTATTTCTCATGTTATCCATGACTGTGAGATGTGTGCTGCAATCAAGCAAGCCAAATGGATGAAGCCCCTATGGTATGGCGGGTGATGGTCCAAGTATAAGTACGGGGAAGCCTGGCAGATTGACTACATTACCCTTCCCCAAACCCGCCAAGGCAAGTGCTATGTGCTGACCATGGTGGAAGCCACCACTGGATGGTTGGAGACCTACCCTGTGCCCCATGCTACTGCCCGGAACACCATCCTGGGCCTTGAAAAGCAAATCCTGTAGAGACATGGTACCCCTGAGAGGACTGAGTCTGACAATGGGACTCATTTCAAGAACAGCCTTATAAACACCTGGGCTAGAGAACGTGGCATTGAGTGAGTGTACCATATTCCTTATCGTGAGCCAGCAGCCAGGAAAGTTGAACGATGCAATGGTCTGCTTAAAACCACTTTGGAGGCACTGAGTGAGGGGACTTTCAAGAGCTGGGAGATTAATTTAGCAAAGGCCACCTGATTAGTGAATACTTGAGGTTTCCACCAACCGAGCAGGCCCTGCCCAATCTGAGCCCCTGAGAACAAGAGATGGAGATAAGGTTCCAGTGGTACACATGAGAGGAATGCTGGGAAAAACTGTTTAGATTAATTCTGCCTCCAGCCAAGACAATCCCACTCCTGGGGTTGTTTTTGCTCAGGGACCTGGCTGCACGTGGTGGGTGATGCAAAAGGATAGACAGACCCGCTGCATACCTCAAGTGGACCTTGTTTTTCAGTGAACACTGTGACTGTGTCTGTATTTATATTCACATGTATATATATGTATATTATTTAAAGGTTTAAATTCAATATAATATGTTAGTATGAGAAAAAATTCGGGGTGGATAATGTTGGGGGTTAAGTTTTCCTGTGGAATTTTTTCCCCCCCATAAGTTGCTAGGAGACTAAATACTGATAGTTCAAGAGTGCTCAACCCGGACAAAAGAAGTTGATCACTTAGTTTTGGGGGAGGGAAAAGTCTCCCGGGAGCTGAGGGTGGGGGGCTCACTGCTCTCGGTTTTTTTCCGGGGAGGACGGTCGAGTGACTAGTAGCTGCGTGGAGTCCACAGTTAATGGAAGAGTCTGGTCCTGGGAATTCTATCATCTGTTGGAGTGCCCAAGAATTCGGACTTTCTTCGCTGCCCTGCTGGATTTTTTGTCAGCCCGCATCCACCCACTGCGGGTTCTCCGGCACTGCCCACTTTGCCTGCCAGAACTCCCCCCTGCCTGCCGAGGACAATCTACCGCTTCCAGCCATGAGCGCCGGAGTTTCCACCATTTTCCCCTCGGGGTTCTTGGTTCTGTTTTACTATTATTATAATTGCTGTTGTTGTTTGTCTGTCCTGTTATAGTTCTATTGTAGAGAGAGAGAGAGAGAGAGAGAGAGAGAGAGAGAGAGAGAACTACTTTCCCCATAGCTCTGACTGAAAAGGTTTTTCTTAATCTTCCAAATTATAATAACACGGAGGGAAGGATTTAAATTCCCCATTCCTAGAGAGGCCTGCCTCTCCTTAGCAGACACCTGTCCTTTCAAACCATGACATAATATTACTGGAATAGGACTGAAGAAGTGGACATTTTTAACCGGACTTCTCTAGGGTAAACGATGGAGAAATGGACTCTTCTTTGCAGCTTCTTAGTGTTGTTGGGTAGAATGCTAATTCTAATCAAAATTGAGGATTGATGTGATTGAGATTTAATTGAGAACTTTAAAGCCTCCTCTCCCAGGTTAAAAGGATGTCAGAGCCTTTGAGACAAAGATGATTTTAGCCTAAAAGAAGTATTCGTAAATAGTACCCCAGATACACTGAGAAGCCTTGCTGATAGAACATCACAGTCTGTGAAAAACTCTGGGCAGTAGCAGATGTGTGACACTGGGAGCACTGGACTATTTTGTCTTGTAGCAAACGTCTTCATAAAAAAACCCTTAAGTAATGGGTTTAGTCAAACTGACTGAAAATCACAATAGTGTCTTTCTGTGTTGTTTAATAAGAAAGTTAATAGTTTGTAAGAAGAGAGAAGGGTGTTTTAAAGTGTCATTCTGTTTTGGTTTAAGTTTTCTTTTTCTCAACTTTTTTTTAAATTCTTCTAGTGTGTGGTTAATAAAACTATTTTTGTTCATTTTTAAGCTTAAGCCTGTTCTGCTTTTTCTCCTAATCTCTCCCCCCCACAGAAAAAGAATAAACACTAAAACCTCTACATTAATTGGTATTTCCACCTGGTTTCATTAAATTAAGACCATTACATATATGGTGTAAGGACTTTTCTTAATTTTTAGCTTGCTGTTCCTTTCAGTTTTTTAACTTTTACATTGTATTACTTCTGTCCCTTTGAAATCAGTGGACTCAAATTGATGGATAAATATAACCTAGGATGTAGAAAAAGCCCCCTGCTCTGAGGTATATCTCATGAACTGAAAGAGATCCCTAATAGACAACTGGCTGGTGAATGTAAACCCTTTGGGGCTATTATGTTCATTTTATGGTACGTTAGTTTTGGATATTCATCTCAGTGTGCAGAACTCATTATTGTGACAGCCAAAAACCTATGAAATGTCCCTTTCCTTCCCGTCTCACCTATTCCAAGTCCCCAAAAGCTGTTCATTCATTTCAACAAAGATGTGCAGGAAGGAAGCTTGGACTGTCAAGAGCATTTTGCCAGAATTCTCCCAAACTTTTAGGAAAGCTTGTCTTGGCTCTTTTCAGCAATGATAACTAGAGTTTAAAAAACTAATCTTCAGCAATCTTCTAGGGCATTGTCGGAGTGCAGGGCATATCTTTAGTTGCCCTGGAGGGTCAGAGACCTGGGCAGAGGGGTCTCGACCTGGACAGAGGCGTCTAAGACCCTAGCACAGAGCCCAAGAAGACATTAGTTTTGATCCCAGTCCATGGGAGAGGCTTCCTACATTGCAAGATGAATTACAGGCCACAGGAGTGTGAAAGATAGTAGTTTAGCTTATCACAGGGTGGAAAAGCGTAGTTTTACATTTTTAGTATGGAAGTGAATGGAAGCAAGATAGAAGATTTTGAGCATTGTCTCTTGCTTCTTCTTTCTTCTTCATTCACTCCATTTTCTGCAGTAGCAGTAGCACAAAGTAGTTTAAGGAGATTGAGTCAGAGTAGAAATAACCTATTTAGTATAGGTAGTAGGTATTGGCAAATAACTATAAATAAAGAATACATAACAATTAGTATAAAAGGCAGCAACAGCCCAGTGCAGGGGGAGTCGTCAGATGCCCAAGCAGCTGCACAGATCTTAGTTGGGTACTAAGAGATTTTTAAGATAAGAAATAATAATCTTTCCCTGCTGCCTTTATAGAAAAGAGCTTCAAAAGAAAACATATTAAACTAAATTTACTTATTGCATAAAGTAGAAGAAAAAAATTTCCTGCATATTAGTGATTTTGTTTTTAAATCCCATAGTATATTAATTCATACATAGTGAACATTAACTACAATAGAAAATTCTTATTGCAGGGTATGACTGTATTTTAAATGAATGATGGAACTTTTGAGGAGGGAGAGAAAAGGGAGGCCTTGTAGATATTAGATTTGGGCATGGATCTGTTTTCAACATGATAGGCAAAATTATATGTTAATTAAGGTTTTTTCATTAGATAATTTCAAATTTAAGAAAAAATATGTCGACATACAAACCCTCAAAAATCTGTATTATTAATCACTAGCTGTTTGATCTACAAAATCACAGTTCAGTGTGCTTAAAATATGACATCCCACTATCATGTTTATAATATGTACAGCAGTATATACATGAAGTATGTAATATATAAAAGGATCAGTCGGTTGATACCAACTTCTATTTCAAAGCATATATATTGCAGCTGAGTTCTGCAAACATTTCAAAAGCTGTTTTCCAAATGGAAATACATATATATCTTCATATGGAAAGCAATAAAGGCATGTTTTCATATGTAAAGAATGTGGAAAGGGGTTCCATATTCTGGGTTGTCAAAAAATTTTTGACTAATTTTATTTTCCTTTTTTTACTGACTTTATATATGAAAAGCATGGAGAATTTGGCAGAATATTTAGAGACAGCCTCATCACTATTTGTGAATTTTCACTAGGCTAGTCCTCTCTCTGGAAAATATTCAGGGAAGATGCCTGAGGTCACAAGTGCTACCCAACAGAGAGGGGACAAATGGATACTCTTAGGAATCCTTGGCAATGGCAGCACTAAATTGTAGTTACAATTAAAACTTTATTTTATTAAGAGAACATATGGTTAGTATAGCGCAGAGTTTATGTTTATGGCACTGGTTCTCTACAAAAGGACAGAACATACAACTTACAAGTAATTGTTCTGGTTTCAGGTAGATTTTGGGAAAAACCCTCCCACGGGCACCCCTCCCCCAACCGGTTTGGGAAAAGACTTCCTCAGAGAGAAGTGGAAAAAACCTGTTTATTAAACAGGCAAAGCACTCCCAGCACAATACCCGATGACAAGAGCTTCATGCCGCTTACGGAGGGATAACAAACTTAAAAAGAGAAGGTCTCCTCTTGAAGATAGCCACTGTGTTCCGTTGCTCCGTCTTCACTGGTGCCGGGAGAAAAGGAGATGTGCAGGGCTGGTCTTGGTGGGGTGGGTCCCCTGTGGAGGCCCCTGGTGCCTCCCCCAGGTCCTTAGTCCGGAGAGTTTGGAACAGTTCCGAGAAGAGGGCAAAAAAAGGAAAAAAAAGGGGGAAAAAATGAGGTAAAAAATGCAGAGTTTATAATGAAACTGATTTTCCTGACAGTTCTCTGTACTGTTGTGTCTCCCTTTCCTGTGCTGGGCCTATCACCACCATTGGGCTAGTCTGGGACATTCAAAGCTGGTGAGGAGGGGAGTAACCAGCCCCTTTCGTTGCACAGCAAT
Source organism: Delichon dasypus (assembly GCA_037837765.1). Lineage (NCBI taxonomy): Eukaryota > Metazoa > Chordata > Aves > Passeriformes > Hirundinidae > Delichon > Delichon dasypus. The sequence goes on along the minus strand of JBBAXF010000004.1, from coordinate 40,042,739 downwards.
CTTGAGGGAGGGGAAGAAGAGGTCTGATTTGTCTGCTAGAGCACAGAACCTGCAGGCCCTGATAATGCGGGGAATGGAACAAATACATCCCATGTGGCCACAGAGACTAGCTACTTGCCTTGTAAAATGGTGTTAGTTATGCTAACAGTTATTACTGGGGTTCAAGCCGGGGAAGCAGGTGACAGGCCACTGTCACTCATGTAGATGAGGTCAGTGCTTTGAAGATACATCCCAGAGACCCCTAAAACCTCCTTGATTGTGATCCAACCTTACCTCTGAGCCTCTATAAGAGCTAGGCTGTGCAGATATGAAGTACCATGGACATCCTCTCCCAGGGAGTGTAAAGGACTTACCTCCATTCTTCATCCTTAAAAAACCCAGGAGAAATGTCCTACACATGGGATACAGTGACAGAACACCACCTAGTGAACACAGCTGCTTCAGTTTTACTTCCATTAACTCTTCCCTCTCTTTCAGAAAAGGAAAATACAGCACATGAAAATATAGTAACCCTTCATGAAGGAGTATCTACTCCACATTCCCCCATTTCTGGTGCATGCGGCAGGACCTTGGGAAGGAGTTCCAATCCAGAGTGTGTGATTGCACAGCTGAATTTGGGAGAAGACTAAGCAATCAGAGGTTTCAGTTTCAAAAAAGCAATTATATGATTTTCTCAAGGCAGAGTGAATACCCAAATTGCCCTTCCTGATAGTTTTAATAACTTTTTGTTTTATGAAGGTCCTTATATAAAAATGAGATTGTAGAAAGTGCCTTTGTTTCTCACCATCTTGCAGTGTCCACAATACTGACAACAAAGGAGCAAAGAAAAGAGCAAATTTTGATTGATTTGCTATCTATCTTTAAAGATATCTGAATGCTGCTTCTCTGTTTTGCTGGGCATGTGATCTTTGGACATAGTGTAAAGGCAAAATATGAACCTCTTTTGCCTTGTGCATATAAAGATAAAAATTAATAGGACTAAAACTGATGTCAAATAGCTCTTCTGATATGTAAAAACATGATTGGTACAAAGAATTGAACAATGTGAATATTTCTGGGTTTTATTTGGTGAATATTGTCCTCCTCAAAGAAAATACCTTCTTTGCAAGAATTGCCTTCCTAAATAACCACACTTCTAGAGCTTGAAATTCTTGGCTTCAATTGCAGCAAAAGTTTTTCCATTTTTCTTCTGGGGAAAAGTCATCCAGATCCCATATTTTTTCAGTCAACTGTGTTTTCTCAAACTCCTAGTAAATCAGTCTTCCCACGTTCATGTGGTTCTTACAGACAATATCTCATTGTGCACTAATTGCAGACAATTGAAACTAATTTTTTTTCATATTTCTGGAAAGAAACCCTTGTGTGACTGTGTAACAAGGAGCAGTGGAAAAGGACAGGAACTGTGTAGGAATTGTGAACAATTGTCTTTCAATTACACTCATATAATTAGGAGTGTAATTTGAGGCACAGCTACAATGACACAGAGCAGCAGGCTTGCTTTCTTACCTGTTTATGTCATATCCATCACCCACTGTGTTTTGAAGGTTTATGTCAGAATGTTGAGTGCATTTATAGACAACCATTATCATCATGCTAACTGAGGCTATTTTGCTGCATCCCACAACCCTCTGGGACAAACTGATGGTGGCAGGTTGTTTCTGCAGACCCACTTGCTCTTTTGGAGGCTTCGTTTGTTAAGCTGCACTGTTCAGTTTTCAGATTACATGGCAACAAGTGGCCTGTTAAATGATGACAAATCCTTTAGCTCATGGCTTTAAACCTCCGACCTCCTGACTCCCTTCCTGTATCCAGGGAGCAGTCTGGGGAGAAGAACGCAATAAACAGCTTGTAATCTAATAGTGTCAAAAGAAATTACATCAAAAACAGCTGTTACACTACAACTATTAAAGATGGACAACATGTTAACTAAATTAGGGCCTTTTTACAGTGTGGGCTTTTGCAATTGCTGAGAGTCCAGAGCTGCTTCCCCCTTCCCCACACCTTCACCACTTCATGGAAACAGCAGTAAATGTCATTCTAAGTAAACATGCCCTATTGTCCCTTAAATTATGCGTGAATTGTGTTTGATTGAAGTATCTTCTTTCTTATTTTAATTTGCTATGTTTCTCAGCTCTGAGCATTATGTGTTCCCAGCTTCACAGCATGGAAGTGACTCAGCACATAGCTCCTGCTTTTCAGTTGCTCTGACTGATAATTATACTTTGCTTTTATTATAATTTTGAATGTCTCTGTTTTTCTTTATTTCCTATGTTCCTTATATATAGGAACATAGGAAATAAAGTCTACATTTGCCTACTGGTTTCAGCACTGGCACCTGAAATTATTTTAGGCACAAGTTAAAGCAGACTGTGCCCAACAGTGGATGTCAAAATTTTACTATGGGAGGTTTCAAATATCAGCTGTGCCTTTCGGTTCATACACTCATGCATCCAAAACATAGCATGTCAGAATTGTAGAATTACTGACTCATTTAGGTTGGACAAGACCTCTGAGATCACACAGTCTGAGCATCTACCCAGAGCTCTGAAGCCCATCACTAAACTATGTCCCTGAACAACACATCCACACATTTAAATCACTCTGGAGATGGTGACTTCAATACTGCCCTGAGCATCCTGTGCCAGGGCTTGATAACCTTTCCAGTGAAGAAATTTTTCTTAATATCCCATATAAACCTCTCTGGCACAACTTGAGGCCATTTCCTCTTGTTTTATCACTTGCTGCTTCAAAGAACTGGCTGTCATGCATAGGGAAGAAAATAAAATGAAGGAACATGATGGTGTTGGAGAAGCTCAGAGAGGAATGCATGCTGATAAACACCTCTTAAGAGCTCTTCAAACCCAAAAAGTTGTCTATAGAATATTTGAATAAGATGCATATTTGAACAATTTGAACAAGTATAGATGGAAGGAATAGTTCCTGAGAAGGTGGTTCAAACTTTTTTTCACCACTTCTATTTTCATCACTTTCACCACTATCATCTCAATGTTTTTTATCAAAACTCCACTTACTGAGCTGTCCTCAAGAAGCACTCTTATTCAGTATTTAGGGTGATATGTCTGTAAGTATATGCATATATAGATTAAAATTCTTCACTTTTGACTGTTTGCTTTAATGATGTACAAGAAGAGAATGAACGATCATCCTTCCCATGACAACACAGCATATCTACTGTAATTTCACTTAGGAAAATAATCTGATATAAAGTCTCTTTGATTTTGACATGATTTTCCGTGTAGCTTGATCCTTGTCTTCACTAAATTTACTTTGTGAGAAAATGGCCAAGAATGCTTTTACCTTCTCTAACTATAAAGGAAACAGTTCTATCTGTATCAGCTAAAAGAAATGCATCTCCAATGCTGTTTTGGAAAGTTACAAAGTGTGAAGGGAAGTTGAAAAACCCTATATGGGTTATAAGCAGAGGAGCAGAAAGAAATAAATGACAGCTTATGTTCATTTAAGAAAAATTTTAACAGCAAAAGGATGGTTGTCTGGGGGGTTTCCCTTTCCTGGGCTCTACATTTAACTGATTCTCTTCCTTTTATTTTTATCTTTTTCTTTTGTTTAGTTTTCTTTTCTTAATATAGAAAACAAGACTGAGAAATATGCTTTCAGGGGTATGTGTGCATATTTACCAACAAATTAGGTAGTAGTGTCACTCCATTTATTTATTTGTTTTCAATTATTGTAGAAATACCTTCTGGAAATATGGAGGATAGCAAAATTATTGGCCAGGGAGACCGAATACCATTATTTTGGCTTAGATCTTTTATTTCAGATTAGGTTTTGGGTACAGGAAGATTTGTGAGCCATCTTCACTGTCACACATCATAGAATCATGGAATCAAGGAATCATCATGGGATCACTGAAACATATAACAGTCTGGGTTGAAATTACTTAATGATCACCTCAATCCAACCCCTCTGTCATGGGCAGGGACACCTTCCACCAGACTAGGTTGCTCTAAGCCTCCTCCAACCTGAATTTAAGCTTTTCCAGGCATCCATAAATTCCCTTTGCGCCTCATCCCCCCTCACAGTAAAGAATTTCCTCCTAAGACCTAAAACTCCCCTCTATTATTTTAAAACCATTCCCCCCTTGTTCTATCACTATTCGCCCATGTAAAAAGTTGGTTTTCACCATTTTTTATAAACTCTCTTTAATAACTGAAAGACTGTATCTATCTTACTTCCAGTTTGCTTAAAAACCCTCTCAGTCAGCCTTCAGAGTCCAGCTACGTTGTGCATCACTAAAAACCATGCAATCATCAGACGAGCAGGTAAGATCTGCTTTCTCCCCACAAAGGCCTGTGATGACCTCTGACACAATGTTGAGCTCACTGCTGAAGCTGAAGGCAAAAATATTTTCATTCTGTAAGAGGACAACAGGCACAAGCACTGCTTCAGAGAAATGCTTCTGCTTAGATGCCAAAACTGTGAGAACTTGTTAAGAAGCAAAGTTATGGCCAAGGTCTATTGCTCTGCTGCAGTTAAAGAGGGTAATTAATACTACTCCTGAAGCATTGATTATTAATCATAATAATTAATAATAAATTAGCAATTGGTAATTGGTAATTAATAATTAATACTACTCCTGAAGTCTTTTAACACTTCTTTTTGGCCACAAACCTGTCCACTTTCAGAATGTGCTAAAACATATGAAAGACAGAATTTTCCAGTGGACTCCTTTACAATGCACTGGGTAGAGAAATACTCCTCAAAAATTCTTAATAGTACCACGTATGTTGTTTTTGCAAAGCAATACTGGTAAATCTTTTATTATCTTTTCTGTGCTTAACCACCTCTGTGATTTGCCTATATAGTTCCTATGCTCTAAACAAAATATTCCCAGTGTAACTTTGCTTACTCATAGGAAATGTAGCTTTCTGAAGTGGATTAACAAGTCGGTAGCCCATGGAAGTCTAGAGTATTCATCTAAGCATTAGCATACACAACTGGCAGAAAAATAATTTAATAATTCATTGCAGAAAATATTCAACTAGTATCCTATAGTTTCAAAGCAGAAATATACCCAGTCTGACTCAGTACACTGAAGTACTGAGTTTTCCTGTTGATGTCACTTTAAGAAGGTCATGCGGTAGTTGCATAATTTAAACTGACATCATCAAAGACATCATCTGTCTTCTGAATTCACCATTGTTACAATTCAGTCCTGTTTCTTTCATCTCAAATTTGTCCACATGTTGTTCCCACTCCTGAAGAAATGCAATTAACAAACAGAAGTAACCTCTCCACAAACAATTCCACGTAACCATGTTAGAAATAAACTATTAACAGTATTTGCAATAAAATGGGTGATTGTCCTGGTTTGGGGCAAATTTGGGAGAAAACCCCTGTATAGGATCCCTCCAAGGAAGCAAACCCAGGTGGCCCCTCCCTCCAACCAGTCTGGTAAAAAAAAAAAAAAACCTCTTTGGAGAAAAGTGGAAAATACTATTTTACTAAACAAATGTGCATACAAGTATAAAGAATGAATAATATGAAACAATAAAACCTCTCCTTCTGAAGTGAGATGGCAAATTGAGAAAGTCCTTGCCGTGGGTGTAGCTCAGCTCTCTCTCAGTCTCTCCTCAGTCCCAGTCCCTCCGGCACTGCTGGAAAATGCCGAGGTCCAGGCCCCAGTGGGCCGCAGGTGCAGCCCCCAGTGCTCTCCTGGGTTTTCAGTCCAGAGTAGGTTTAAACAGTTCCAAGAAAAAGGAAAAAAACAGTCCAGGGAACTTCTCTGCCCTAGCTAGCTGAAACTAACTAAAAGCAAAAAAAAATCTCTGTCCTGCAGTCTCTCCAAGCCTCTGCCGAACACCCCGTCCGGAGAAGAATGCGTAGGAGTCAGGCAGTTTTCTCAAAACAAACTCTGCGCTTCTCCTTGCTCTTAGAACCAGTCTTAAAGGCACAGGACTCAATATACAGCACAAACAGAACAGACGATTGGGGATACAAGCATCATAAAGTTACCCTAGGACAGTGATGAACTAATGAAATATTTTATTCCTTCATGTAAGGCGTCATCCCATTCCAAGACAGAAATATCATCTCAGAGATAGTGCTGCCAAAATGGAGCTTTTTCTGATACCTAATGATTCTGTGACAGTTGCGTGTTTCCATTGAAGATAATATACTGACGCTTTGGAGTAGCTACCGGGAACAGAGGCTAGACAAGGTTAAGAGAATAAAAGTTGGTACTTATTAAAGGCCTTCCACAGATACACCTTGGGCAGTTAGAAGCCTTCAAGAGGCTACAACCAAGAAAGACAATGGTCACGAGATTTCATACAGTTATAAGTTTGGTCTGTTCACGTACCAGGGGTTAATTCTCCAATTACAGCTCCAGATAATGAAGTCATATACCCCCAGTTTGCTCTTGTCCCCTAACTCATTTTTGTTTATACTTTTTGGCTCCTGAGACAGGATGGTGTCCTTGAGTTTCAGGCTTAGAGAGGAATTGTTTTGTCTGAATAAAATGGGAGAACAGTAATTGACAAGCTATGGAGTTTTAGAATTATACACTAAAGCAGTATAATATCTGAAAAATATAAAAGCTAAATCCTAAGGCATCATAAGAGGTATAATACATATGAAAGTAATTTTCAACCTAATATCAAAGACCTGAAAATTTTTTACACTCACAAGATACTCAAACTTTTTGCCAAAAATTAAACTGCTGGTTGATTTACAGTCAAATTTGCAATCAAATGTCTGGTACTTGCCATTTCCATTGGGAAACTGTAACTGTTGCTGAATGAGCATAGTTCCATAAGAGAGGCAGGTGACCTATTCATAGCCTAGAGGTAATGTTAATACCTTTTAACATACTCTCCTGAGATCTGTTTTCCCAATTCTGTGTGATACTTGAAAATACATTTGCATTCCTCATCATTTGAGGGTTTAGGTTTGAGTGTGGGGTGGGGTTTGACATTCTTTGAATAATATTTGTGAAACACCAGCCTGTATGGATTTTAGTTTGCTAGTGAAGCAAGCTCTACAAGAAACTCTACAAGAAGTAATGTTGGGACAGTTTGCAAGAGTTAAAGATTTCATTTTAAGTGAAAAAATAAAAAAATCAAAATCTTTTAAAAGCTAATTCTATTCCAAGGACTTTGGAGTGCATGGAAGTGAGGGCCTTCAAAAGAAGGTTGGTGAACAATACACCCTGAAACAATACTGTAAATTTAGTCTTCCAGTTTATCATTCCTGTAATCCTAGGGACAAATTCTCCAAGCACAATCTGCTTCCAGTTTTTGTCATCAGAATGGCAAGATCAGTGCCCTTTTGACATGGGCTGTCAAGTGAATCGGGGGCCCTGCACCACTGAGGTGGTTTTGAAGCTTGGAGCTGCGCTGGAAAGAGCTTCAGAGCCTACTGAGTATGAGGAGTCTCCAGTGATGCCAGGATGCTCAGTTTTTGCTTAGTATTTGGTTTTCCTGGATCCAAATGCCTTTCAGATCTTTGCAGTCAAATGTTCACACTTGACACTGATTGTTGGGGTATCACTGTGTCACTCATGTTTAGCATCTTCAGAATGGCCTAAAAATAGACCTGCAAGTCAAACCAGCAAGAAAACAGAAAACTTCCAACAGCCTGAAAATACTTGAATTTGCAGAAGGATTTACATTTCTTACCACGGGAGAAAACATGGAATGAAGTCTGATAAAAGTATGGCAGTTTCTAGACAGAAAAATGAAAGAGTGACTATAATAGCCTCTGTATTGATGTTGCTTTGTCTCATCAAAACAGCTGAAAACCACTCCTTTTCAAATCATCATTTTCTGTTGTATAATTTGTCTGTAACTCTGACAAGAATTAATTATCATATTAAAAAAAAAATTGGTGTGATTTTACTTGTCTTCCTCTCTATACATGGAAAGTCCAATAAAAACAATGCTAAACTGTATTCTAACAATTAATGGAAAATTTAAAAACATAATTTGTAAGATATATACATGGTCCTTACTTTTCAAAGTATGTCTGCTCTAGAAAACACTTGTCAATAATGGTGTGCTCTTCAGTATTTAGGATCTCCAAAGGATTTGAAGCCAAACTTTTGGGTGTGTGCGGCTCCTCCTCACTGCCCAGCATCAGTCAAACCAACTTGCATGATTGTGAATTCAGAAACTTGGTGGCTTCCCCATCTCTCTGGAAGGTTCCTCTGCCCTTGTGTTACTGAAACAACCAATGCTGATCATGGCACGAGTGCTACTCTTGGTTCATGTTTATTATCCTTAAGTGAGCTTCCACCCAGAATATTCTCCAAAATCACCACTCCTAAGCAGAAACCTGTGGAGCAAACAAACTCAACTTCATACGAATTACCTAAGCTTCTCTCTGAAATTCATCAGGGAAGAGTACTGATGACTGAGGGGTGTTCCTAAAATCTCTCAAATGCACTCTTGGGCAATCTTAGCTGCCCTAATAAATATATTTCGCTGTGTCCCTCACGCCTGGCAGGCATGCAGGCTAGCTCAGTTCTGCACTGCGACAGAGTGGATCAGTCGGGGTCACAGGCAGAGCGAGTAACCTCCTCCCGGTGGGTTTTTGGTTCCCCACACTGGCAGATGGACCTGATGGCATCACGACTAAGGTGGCGGAAAAAGGGTCGACTCTCCCTGAGCAGGGTAAAAGATGATTTATTAAAGGGGAGTCCAGCAAGGAGCTCCACCTCAGACCACTGCTGCCCAGAGAGAGCAGAGATCAAAGCCTTGTGGCCACTTATAAGCAGGGGAGGATCCAGGGGTGGTGACAACGGGTCAGCCAATCAGGGAACACGGGGGTGGTAACAGGGGTGTCAACTTCTGAACTATTAACAAATCACAAGAGGGGAGGAGGGGATTTCCCAGGCACCAGCCTATCACTCGACGCCTCTCCTGGATCTTTCCAGAATCCAGGGAAGGGTCTCTAAGTGACAGACAGGGCAGCCAAGAGGAGAGAGGGGGGATTGACAGGGACAGGTGCAGGGGAGGAACGATTGGCATAAAACATCTGGTTATATAACTAACTCATAAGGGGGAAAACTATTATAGAACACAGGGGGGTACAGCGGACTGAACCATTACAAAAATAACTTATAAATCTTACAAAAATAACTTAATAACTTAATAAAACAACTCTTGCACTACAAACACACATTTATTTTCCTTCACCAGACTATTTTTCCCTACAAAATACATCAGATTTGATTAAAATCTCTCTAATGCTGTAGACTGGTTTCTATTTTGGACTTGAATGCTTTTGGCCTGCCAGAAGTTTACAGTGCATGGAAGAAGTATCACAGCAGAAAGAACAAAAAAAATTGGCTTATTTTTCTTTTCTTACCTCCTCTCCTCCTATGCTGCCTGAATGAGATATATTTATTAACATAATTAAGTTTGTGGCTTCTTGTGGGACAGATAATTGGTCTTCTTGGTTATTGGAGAACATAAATTCCCTGTTAGGGAGACAGTGCTTCTCACAGTGCTTACATGTGCATTTACTCACCATTTCACTAAATAGGATAAACCTTTTAACAATAGCACTGTAGCTACCTCAGTAGGTACTTCGTTTTCTATATGGGTCATTGCACCATGGCACATACAGAAAAATATCTTATAGCTTTTGTAATCTACCTTGTTTTAAATTCTATGTATTTAAACAAGTGCATCTATAGGGAAAAAAAACAGCCAAACACAAGTCACTAGCTATTAGCTGGGTATATTAATTAGCTCAAAACATACAAAAGGACTTTATTTGCTTTGCTGCTGGTCCAGTTACAATTCAAAACAAGTTTAACTTCATTTGGAAAGATGGCAGGTTCCTTTCAGCTTGAATCATTAGATCTACACCACTACTCTCTTTTCTCCCCTCATATTAAAGAATGTGTTAAAATTCAATTAATATATTCTGATTATATGAAAATTTAAAAAGTAATCCAGCACAGATCACTTATCTGCATCGAATGCATTTCCTGCTGACTGTATAATATTATTGTAAAGTTGTGTGAGACATTAATTTTGAAGAATTAGGGATTTTTAGGAAAGTTAAGATAATAAGTTGCTGAATTAGCTGAAGTAGATAGGTAAGCTTTGTTCACAGTTAACAGAAGCCAGATCTTAGATAAGCTACCCCGGATCTTGTAACTCATTGCTTGTCCAGTTTATGTTTGTGTAACTGTTCTTGTAAAAAAACCAAAGCGCAGTAAATAAGATAACTGCAGACTTCCTGTTTAAGAACCCATTCAACACAAGAAACTGCAAGTTCTACCAAGGATTCATTTATCATGAATGCATTGAAAAGGTAGAAAGGTCAGGACAAGGAAGACTCATCTTACTTCCTCATTTCTGGTGTCCCCTCCCCAGAAGAGACCACCAACTCATTTTAGGAAACAAACTAGGCATGCTTAATAGCCTTTTTGCCAATTAGCATATGAAGTGAGGAATGGGAGGTGACAGGGGTATGAATATGTACTTGTATTTTGGGTATTCAACATTTTTGTGAATAAAAAGCTTTGTAATTGCCTGTGAATTTCGCAGCATGTATTAGGGAGCTATCCTGTGTGCTGTCCAGCCGTAATAAACATACACTTTCTAACTTTAAACTGTTAGAGAGTTTTTGTCCATCACAGTTGGGTATCAATACTAGATCAATACCCATATTTCTTTAATAAGTCATGCGCAAAGGGAGTAGAGTGAAATATCCTTCAGAGCCTGTAAAAATGATACTAGCTTTAGAAACTAGATTAAGAAATACTTGATTGCACTTTTTCTTTTTTAACATCTCAGTTTTAAGATATGTAAATAAGTGTCTGGAAGTGCCTCACTCATTAAGTGCTCTGCAAGGAGAGCTTTGGCTAAAGGATGCCATTAGGAGTGTAACTAATTTTATTATCAAAGATGGTGTGTGGAGCCAATTTAGTTTTGATTTGTCTCAACACTGATTGTCAGAAGCATGTGGGGAAGGAAGTGCACATGTGCCCCTTACAGGAGGCAGCTAGGAGAAGATGGAGGAAGCCTTGTCTCTGGGGAGACTTTGCCTGGCAACCAGTTCATGTCTAACATGGGACAGGCAGGCAGCAGGAGATCATCAGGGACACTGGACCCTGCAGAGGGTTTCTCCAACCAGATGGGAAAAGGTCTCTACCCATGGACTGCAGTGGGACATCACCCTAGGCCAATGGTCTCCTGATACCAGGCAGACCTTGGGAGGAGACAGGGGATATAAAAGTAACTGTATCATGAGCTTTGGGGCTTGCTGGTCCTTTGACCTGACCCTAGCTCGTCTTTTGTCCCTTTTGCCCTGGCCCCAAGCTGCCTCTTGGCTCTCCTGCTCTCGCTGGCTCTTCCTCACCCTCACGCCTGTCCTGCCTTCCCTGTGTCCCTGACCGCCGCCCTGTTGCTTCACCCCCACGTCCCTGCCGGAGCCACCTGCATCCAACCCTGCCAACCTCCGATCCAGCCCGCGGCCGCCACGCTCCCCACCGCAATCCTGTGCAGCGTTCTGCACCTCCCGCCCGGCCGCGCTCCCTCACCTCGTGTCCGCCTGCCCTGGCCGCGGGAGCTGCGCCTGTGGGGCCGCGCCTCTCCAGGAGCCGCGCAGCTCCCCAGCAGGCAGCATGCACACACTCCTGACACCGGCACGGCCTCCGCGCTCCCCCGCTTCTGGTGGCAACGCCCGCTTGGTCGCCCTGTCTCCCCTCGTCCCTCTCTCTCTCCGTCTCCCTCTCCCTCTCTCTCTATCAACCACTCTCCCTCTCTCCCTACCCCGATTCCTTTTCCGTTTTCCTTCCTCCTCTGTCTTTTCTAGCCCTCTCTAGTGAGAGGAATGAGATTTGTCTTTACAAACAAGCCCTGAGTTTGCTAGTAGATAAAACTAGCACTGAGAGATAAGAGAAACAATGGGAAAGATGCTACTGATTGATGAATGGAAAAGAAGATGCTTGCCTTTACAAACAAACCATAAGTTTGTTCGTAAATGAAATTGAATATTGAAAGATGAAAGCAACAGTGGGGAAAACCCATAAATCCCATAAAAATTAAAAATTAGCGGGGGTTTATACATTAAAAGGGGACTCTTAGGTCTTAGGTATTTCAGGAAGTCTGTACCTCTCAAGTACCTCAGCCAATGGGAAAAGAGAGAGGGAAATGCGGCTGGGAAATTGGGATAAAAAGGAGGCTGCGTCCTCTGAAAAACTGAGAGACCCCAGGGGAAATGCCCCATGGCCTCTCCCTTTATTCAAATAAAGTAAAAGGGCTCCTCTGTCTTCTTTTTGGACATAAAGCTCTGCTGTTCGTGGATTAATTTTCCTAACAGTAGTAAGGTGACTCCTTTCTTTTCTTTAGCTTTGTTATCAATAAACAGTTCCCAGATACAAGGTTGTCTTGGCTGACTTTATTTTGATCTAGAACATCTGTTTTTAAAAGACCTTCTCACAGTTCCCCACAGTGGAATGTGACAGTCAACAGAAATGGACAAAGGCATGTGTTGGATGCAACACAAAATTTGAAGAATGGCCCAATAATTTTTTAACATTTTAATGTCTTTTTTTCTTTTGTAATTCTTGATTTATGTTAACCAAGGAGGAAAAAGAAAAAATTCTCTCTCTCTCTCTCTCTCTCTCTCTCTCTCTCTCTCTCTTTCTCTCAAAAGGTAGGGTGTGAAAACTATGCACTAAGTATAAATTGAAGAACTTTTAATGTTTTTGTGATCCCATAAAATATTTTTATAAGGTATTTTTGTCAGATTTTGTGAAGTTAGTATCAATACATTGATTCAATGTATCAAATAAACATTTTGGTACATTTTTTTTCTCTGATAGTGCTTCTTTTAGGTAATAATAACAAGCACTGAAGGATTTTGAGGGGTTTGCCTTCAGCTGTCTAAAAGATCAGAAATATTGAAGAAGAAAAAGAAATTCCTGAGAATCAAACAGATGACTTTGTGATTCCTGAAAAATGGGCTGGCACACATACTCTTTATGAGGGTCCTCCTGCCAGGATCAGCCTGCTGAAGACAAAGCTAACAGCACTGCCTTGTTTTCCAACACAGATTTCTCCCTCAATGCAAAGCCCTGTCACAAAGCTCTTGCACTAGCCACAACACAGAAGGGCTGATACTCCCTCTTGAAATACTTTTTGTTAAAAACCCATTATTATCCTTTACATTTAGCAGACCTTTTAAAATTAAACCAGGTTATTTATTGGATTAATGTGAGCTTTGCATATGTGTAGACTGTTACTCAGCAACTTGGACCCTTTCTCCTTACAATTCCTCAAAGTTTTATCAGATCAGGTCAGGCTGACCCTTCCTGCTCTCTACACTAAGCTACTATATACTACCATGGCAGTTACACACTTCACATACAATTTGTGAAGAATTTAGAGCAATAATGACCTGTACAAACAGGTTGGTAACAGTGGCTGAAAGCATAATTATGCAATTACATTTTATTTAAAAACTCTAGAGAAATTATAAGCAGGTTTTCATTTACATAAAATATAAACAATAAGAAAAGATCTGGAACTGTCTCAAGGAGAAATATGAAATATGCAGAGAAGTTGTTGGGGTTAGACATTGGCTAGAAGTCAGGCACCTATGAAAAACTTAATTAATTTTCCTCTTATAGTTGAGCAGAGGAAAGGGAAAGAAAAACTAAAAAGCTCATGGGATGAGATAGGGATTAGGAAAACACTTAAGGGTAAAGCAGGCTCAAAACTTAAAAGGTATAAAGAAAAAAATTATTAACATAATTAAAATAGAATAATGAGAATTAAAATAAACCTTTGAGACACTTTTGCTCTCACCCCCCCCCCCACCCCCCCCCCCCCCCACCCCATCCCTTATTTCTTTCCCACCAACAGTGCATTTGGTAAATTTTTAAAGAAATCTTTCTTCAGTTCACTTAAGGAGAGAAGTGTCTTCTGTTATGTCATGGGGTCCTTGTCACGGGAGAGAGTTTTCTGTAACTTCTCTAATGTGGTTCTAATTTTCACCAGTCCCACCAGACCTGCTGTAATGTGAGTCCCTACCACAGGCAAAATAGTCTTCCTGAATTATATGGTGTGGGTAATTTTAGTTTACGGGGTGTAGTTTTTTTAAGGATGATCAGTTCTAATTTGGGAACAAGGGTCTTCTTTTTCTACTTTCTCTGTCCCTGAGTTTTTCACTAGATTACAGCTTTTCAGCATCCAGGCATTTCAGTGTGAGCACCCTTTTTGATGGGCTATGAGTGGAGAGTGGACTTTTATATTCCCCTATGCATTTTATGACTTACAGGGGAAAAAAATATTGTATTATAGTTCTCATCATGACTTGCAGAAGAATCTCAACTCTGATGCCCAGAGCACCTCCTGACTGGGGAAAGGCTGGGGAAAGAGATTATGATCATTGTAAACCTAATTCCTACAACAAACAAGTGTTTGCATTTAATCTTTACTGTATTTTGAAAATTAGAAAATAGTTTGCCATGTCAGGTGGATGCATCATTAACAGCTTCTTCCCACCTATTATTCACTCCTCTTTCATAACAACAGTGTAAGTGACCTTTAAAATCTTAAAACTGCCTCTCATAATCAAAGGCTTATTCCTGGGACAAGGTCCTTCCTTACCCTAGAATGCAGAACAGCTGATAATACTTGTGAGTGAAATATGGCAGAGCACCTTTTTAAAATTTATTTACGATTATAATTTTGAGATGGTCATTAGAGAAGACTGAATTCTAGTTAAACTGTAAGTATTATATATGCGTATAAATTCAGCCATAAGTTTATTTAATAGAGTATATATTTTAAGGAGAGCAGGTCTAGAGGAAGAGTTCATGCATTTTTGGTCCATTCCAGTCATCAGTGTTTTGAGCTTTCTAGATCGTTGCAGTGTGATAATCTGTCGCTGTAAAAATCTGGTGGGATCCTCTTGTCTCATCAGATAGTGATGCAGCCCTGATCACTCTTCCACCTGCAGAGGTTCTGTTCCCACTTGCAGAGTTTACTAATAGATCATCATTACTATTAGTTGCTGGTTCTGCAGTTACATTTTTTTGAGCTGCACTCCTCAGTGCAAGCAATTGAACATCTGACCTTGGCTGGCAGCAGCAGCAGTGGAGGCAGCAGCAGGAGGCAGGGCAGGCGCAGCTGCCTCATGGTGGCGGACAGCGCTCCCTGCTGCGAGCACGGCTTCTCAATCCAATGCTGTCACGCTCAGAGACATGGCTGGGCTGAGCCTCGCACTACCTGGTGTCCCTCAGGCTTTTCGAGCCCTGGCTGTGGAAGCGGCAGGATACGGTGCCCTGCAGCCGCAGGTGCTAGCACCTCTGTACCAGCACTTCCAGTGCCAGGCACCACTAATCTTCTGCCTTCCACTTGCGTACTGGGGCTGTAAGTGGGGATGCCAAGAGGTGGCTGGGCTGTCTAATCAGCCACAGGCAGAGGTGGGCCAAGTGGGTTTATGGTAATGTGGGGCGTGGAACAAAGTATGTATGGCTCGGGCAGCTGCTGTGCGAGCAGACTTACACATCCCAGGGGCGGACCTGATGCTGGAGGTGGAAGGAGCTCCGGTGGAGCAGCAGGGATGGTGGTGCAGGAATAGAAAGCTCGGATAATGGCTGCTTGTTGGAGTCCAGGACATTCCTTTGGTTGTCCTGGACAGGGGGTCTGGGACCCTGGCCCAGAGCCCAGAGGGACACTGGCTTTGATCTCAGTCCATGGGAAGGGCTTCCTGCACTGAGGGATGGATTGCAGGCCACAAGAGTATGAAAGATAGTAGTTTAGCTTATCGCAAGGTGAAAAAGAGTAAGTTTGGGGTTTTAGTATGGTAGTGAATGGGAGCAAGATGGAGGATTTGGGGTATTGTCTCCTGCTTCTTCTTTCTTATTCCCTCACTCCATTTTCTGCAGTGACGGTGGCACAAAGTAATTTAAGGAGATTGGGTCAAAGTAGGGATGACCTGTTTAGTATAAGTGATAGGTATTGGCAAATAATGATAAATAAAGAACACGTAACAATTAGTATAAAAGACAGAGACAGCCCAGTGCGGGGGGAGTTGTCAGATGCCTGAGAAGCTGCACAGATCTTAGTTGGGCACTGAGAAAACTGTAAGATAAGAAACCATAAACAAAGCGTGCAACCTTGAAAATTAGAACCTGAAGGCTCCCTCCCCTCCTTGCATCCGGCTCAGGGCTTTGCAGGAGGCAAAAAGGCTCAAACCACCTGAGTCTCAGGACGAAAAATCCGAGATCTGGCGTCCCTGCGTGGGCCCTGGAAAGGGGCACCAAAAGGGTCACAGTGAACCCTCTGCAGTGAACATCGCAAGCTCTCAGAAGATAAAAACCAGATGGTCAGCTCCGCAGAAGATAAGAGGAACATTTCTAGCCAGAGCAGCTAATCTCAAATTCATCCCAGACCGACAGATCTCCAAGGGCCTTGGAATCCGTCACCCTGAAACCTGCTGGTCAGCGAGGTGAATTCGACAACAGCTGCACCCAAGCCTTTGTGCTTTGGTAAGAACAGCTGGATCTAGATCATGGGGAGAGCCATTTCCCAGGAAAAAAATCTCTGTTTTATCTGCCCTAAGGGGGAGGTTTCAACACACGATGTGGTTCTCAAGGAAAAAGAGCTTCAGGCATTGATGCTCTGGGTCCGTTGTAATTCTCCTCATTGTGAGACCCATGTACTATTTGAGCCAGGGTTTTGGCAGGAAGCAAATAGGGAGTTATATGATAGAGCCACAAAGAAGGACAGGATAGCTGCAAAGCTCCTGTCCACAGGTAGAATTATGTTAGAAGCCATTTTGAAAAATGCCAATGGAAATCCCAAAATTGGGCAGTTGCAAAGTAGCAGAGAGGGAGAAAGTAGCCCTTTATCAGTTGACCAGTCAGAGGGAGGGGACAGACAGCTACTTTCCCCAGGTTTAGTACCTCCTCCGGGAGATGGGGGAAGGGAGAGCCCTCAGCTCTCCCAGGGTTCACCACAAAAAAGTTTGTCAAAAGCCCCAAAAGCCGATCAAATGCCAGTCCTGTTATAAATAAAGTGGGCAGGAGACGGTGTTAACTCCTTTTATCGCCTTTATTATTTCAGCTCTTTAGAGGGACGGCTCAGGGATGGGATGCCTATGCCTACGCCACCACTGCTCAGACCGGGCACCGCTGAGGAGGAGGTCTAGACGACTTTGCCGCGCAGCCGCAGAGTCGGGACCCTCGCCTCGCGGGAGTCCCTTAGGTCTCGCTTTATGCCCCTCGGGTCCAGGGGGGGTGTCTCCCAGCGAGGGTCTCCTAGGTTGTGGCGACTTCTTCGGGAATTGTTGGAAGGTGTCAGCAGGTACCTCAGCTCTTTCCCCACCCAGTGCTGCATTCTGTTCTTCTGAGTTTTGGTTGGGCTCGTCGTCTCTGGGGTTTTTTTTGGTGTTCAATCCACTTCCGGCTGGCCTCATCTACATAGGGGCGGTGCTGGGCTCAAAGCAGGCGAGGGGTGGGCGAGGTCTTTGAGTTGACGGGCAGGCTGGGAGACACTGGTAGAAGGGGAGGCGGTGTCGATGAGGTGTTTGGTGGCAGGCCAGCGGTGACTTAGGCCTACACGGTAAGTGGGTATAGGGATTTTCCGAGAAGCAACTGGGGCAACACAGAACTGGGGTATAGAGAACTGGGATACAGAGAACCGGATAACTTATACAGATAACAAATGACCTTAATTCACATAACGGAGGAGGTAAACAATTAAATTCTGCTAATTGACAACTTAGATATTTAATAACTCAAGAGATTAACATGTCGGAGTTATTTTATTCCTCTCAGTCCCAGGAAAGATGAAACTCTTAATCCATCCCAGTGACCAGGAGGAGCTGGACATGCTTTATTTCGAAGCAGCTCCAGCGGGCACAACACTTTTACCCCAAGAGCAGGGGGAGACAGGTTCGACACAGAGTCCACCTCGGAGTCCCTTCACCCCTCCACAGTCACCATGCAGCAGCACCCCACTGCTCCATTCCCTTTCCGCTCAGCAACAGTTTGGGCGGGGGGAGGAGGGAGCGGGGGGGGCACCGGGAGAGGAGCAAGGCCCGATCGAGTCAGTAGTGGAGAGCGGGACTGCGGCGGGCGGGGACGATCCCAACATATTTCGCCGGGGCGCAGAACGCGGCCCAGGGCAGTCGGGAAGCTCATCAGGTCAGGAGGGGGTGGATTGTGGGGGAGAACAGTTCACGGACAAGCGGCATGAGTTCGGGGGCCACGGGATCGAGGCATTGGGGGCAGGTGGGGCCCGTACTGGCAGTTTGGCATGCGCCGATGACATGAGCTATGGGAAGTGGCACTGTTCAAGATACATCTGCATCGCAGGGCGCAGGGGGGAGGTCGGGATGGCAGGCGCCAAGCAGGGTACTGCAAACCCCAGAAACACCAGCGGCAGGTCCAGGCGCAGGTGCAGAAGGAGGAGGATGGGTCCCGAAAAGCAGTCTGCTCTGGGCGGGGCAAATTCTGATGGCGAGCAAGAGAGGGCAGCCTCTGAGCGCGAGTGGGGAGGGGACAATTTGTCAGGCGCCGCCAGGCCGGGACGGGCAGGGGAGAGACAGGCGGAGGTGGAGTAGGCAGGGACAAGGCATGGCCAAGGTGGAGAGTTTCTCCAGGGCGCCACCCCCACGCAGCAAACATCACAGAGCTCGACTCTGCCCACCAGTGGCACACTGGTTGCAGTACCACCTGCATGCAGCAATGTGAATGGGCGCACATCCAAAATCATACCAGGTTTTACAAATGCACCCAGAAATTAAAGGATTTTTGCAAACTTGACATACTTTGTCAGGGGCAGTGGAAGAAATAGCAGCTCCACGTAGTACCATGAGCCAGCAGATGGCAGCTGCCGACACGTCATCGTCACCTAGAAGAGAGACTGTGAAACCACAACAATCACAACAAGCGTCAGGCACACCGTGTGGAGCAACTTCCAGCAGCGAGGCAACCACGTTGCACTGCTTTTGTCCAGTTTCATACAAAAAATCAACTTCTCCTTCAGAACAGCAATTCAAACAAAAGCCGAGTGAGCCTTTGTCGATGGTGAAAGACAATGGAGCTGCTCGAGAAGAGCAACAAAACATGTTAGTCGCTGATGATGACATCATCCACATCTCTGCTTCAGAGGGCATTCCTGTCTGGACAACAAAAGCATTTGATTTTTCACATCAAGCATCATCATTTTTGTTATCTAAGGACTTTATGAAGGAGTTTTTCCAGCAATTTAGCGAAGCAGCTTCAGAATTCCAACAGGACTCATTGTCTTCTTTCTCTTGACTTCTTCCTCCAGGGAAGGGTACCCAGGTTTTTTGGGAATCCTTTCTTCCTTCCTATGTTCTACAGTTGCCCGGGAGGCCCACTCTTTCTTTTCAAGGTGTTGCAGAGAAATTGTGTGATGCCCAACAGTCCATGGTCCCTGTTCCTCAAGCAAAGGAAAAGGAAACAAAACAGGATGAGGTAAAGCCTCAAAAACAGGTAGATCCTGGGAAGGATGAAGCAGCATTAAAGCTGCAAACAAAACAATCGATTCCGGTGTCTGACAAGACAGTTATCTGGTGCATGGGTATTTAGTGCAACAGATTGGACTAAAATAAGAAAGAAAGTATTGAAAGGGGAAACACTTAAGATGATGGGCTCGAGAAGTGTGGCAATGCCAGTGACTTGCGATGCACAGAATGCAAACCCAAGATGGGAGCGACTGGATCATGAAGTTGTCAAAGATCTGATGAAAGCCATTCATGATAATGGATTAGGGTCTCCATACTTCAAACAGCTTTTAAAAGGGACATTTAATATATATGATTTAAGACCATTTGACCTTAAATCCCTTGCTTCAATGATCCTCACCGACTCGCAGTTCATCATCTGGGAGGCAAAATGGAGAAGAGCTCTTGATGAGCTCAGAGACAAATATGAGGGAGGAACAAATGCAGTCTTCACTGTTGCACAATTGGCCAGTGATCCACCACTTGACAATCCAGCTCGTCAAGCCAGACTTTTTCCTCGGGAAGTGTTGACAGACATAAGGAATGCACCATGAAAGGCAATGGTGCAAATTCCACCAGCAGGAGTTACAGAAAATATTTATACAGACATAAAGCAAGGTCCTTCAGAATCTTTCACCTCATTCATCAATTGTCTCACACAAGCAGTGGACAGGCAGATCAGTGATGATGGGATGAAGCCACATTTGCTTTGGTGTCTTGCATTTGTGAATGCCAATCCAGAATGCAAACATGTCATCAGTGCGATGCCTGGCCAACCCTCTATGGCAGAAGTGATAGAGGCATACAGCAAGGTGGGAACACTGCAGCATGTCACAACAGTTTTGGGAGATCAAGTGGAGAAGGCCATCAAAGATGCTTTCCCAAATTTTCAACAAAGACAATGCTACAAGTGTGGCAAACAAGGGCACTTCAAAAAAGGACTGTCCAATACTTGCAGAGATCACAAGTTCACTGGATGTTTGTCCAAGGTGTCGTATTCATACTTGCTGTGCAGAAAACGTAAGTACGCTGTTTCTCACATCAGGGCACATTCATCTCTTTTAGGTTTTTTAGTAGAAGGTGATGCACATGCGGACAAATTGACCATGCCAATTTCAAGGTCTTTAGTGAACATTTTTGAACAGCAAAATTGAGTCACGCATTCTTCCATCAGAATGCTCAAGCACTAATGGAAACTTTTCACATTTCCAGAAGTCAGGCAAAGGTTATCATTAGTGCTTGCCCAGATTGTTAGCTTGTACAGCCTCCTGCATCCATGGGAGCAGTCAATCCAAGAGGATTGCACAGTTTGCAGTTATGGCAAACTGATGTCACAAAATATCCATTCTTTGGGAAATTCAAAAATGTTCACGTTTCAGTTGACACATTTTCAGGTGCGATTTTTGCATCATTGCACACAGGTGAGACAGCACAACACACTTGTCGACATTTCTTGCAGGCATTTGCATCATTGGGCATGCCACAGGAAATCAAAACAGATAACAGTCCAACTTACACAGAAAAAGTACTTGACAAACTTTGAAAGTGGTGGGGTGTCCATCATACTTTTGGTATCCCACACTCTCCAACGGGTCATTGAAAGAATAATTCAAATTAATAACTTGGGGCAAGGGATATGCTTGTGTCTCCACAGGGAATTGAAGTGAGTGGCGGCGAGGCACGTGAAACCGTACCAAGTCCAGACGCAAGCAGACACAGACCCCAAGACCGAAGAAAGAGAAGTGGGCACGCAGACATGAGCCAGTGCCAAGACAGCTGACATCCCTTTGTTCTACATGCAAAACAGACCCTGAGACTTGAATTTTCTTTAGGGTTTGGGTTTTCTTTGGAACTTGGGTGGTGTTGCATTTTTGGGGATTCCCATGGGAAAAAGGCCACTGAACATGAAAGAACTACACATGTGCCTCATTCTCTTCTTGATTGCCTTGAGCAATGCGGCAATTTTGCCCGTGGCCCAGCCAAAAGAGAATGTTTGGGAAACTCTAGCCAATGCATCAGGGTTGGATACCATCTGCTTGACACACTCAAGGCCAGGGAAACCCTTTTCAACATGTTTAGTGGGATTGCCAGTGATTGAATGGCTGATTCCAGAGAACTTCCTTCCAGCGATTTCAAAGTCCATTGTAAACCCAGTGGACAGATGGGATGTTTGAACGAGAAGTTCCTTCCTGTGGCTCCTTTTGAACCTCAGGAACTGGAAATTCTTGGATCAGTCAGAATGCAATTTTGTGTGAAATTTGGCCTTTTTGGAGTGGCACAAAACAAAACTATAGATGTCAATCCAATCCTCAAATTTTACAGAAATTCATCACCTTGGTGTAATTACACTAAGATGCTGGACAAACCATCCAATCATGTTCCAGCGCAATTGCCGAGAGGAATCTTTTTCATCTGTGGGGACAGAATTTGGCCCGCAATCCCCGCAAATGTCAAAGGTGGTCCTTGCAGCATTGGAATGCTTTCATTGCTAACACCCAACATGACATTGCTGAGAGAACAAAAATATAGAGGGAAAATATCTATCAAACCGTATGATCCAAATTGTGATGACAATGTTCACTAGTGGGACAAGACTCAGAGAATTCTGGTTGCACTTTTGTCACCACAAGCAGCATCAGGAATAACCCTGACACAATTGGATCGGGTGGGTTGTTGGCTGAGCAACCATGCCTAACCACCTCTCTTGCACTGAGTGACATGTTGATGGACGTTGACAGTGTAAGACGAGAGAATCTTCAAAACAGAGCAGCAATAGATTATCTGTTGCTGATACACAGGCATGGGTGTGAGGAATTTGAGGGAATGTGCTGCATGAATTTGTCAGATTATTCCAAATCCATTCATGAGAACATCATGCAATTGCAGGAGAGTGTAAACAAACTTGGAGAGGTAACTGGGTCATGGACGGATGGTGCGTTCAATTTGTTTGACCTTTCACCATTGTGGAAGGGAATTTTAAAAACATTTGTATATATTTTAGTAGGGCTTGTAATTCTTCTCATGATCTTGCCGTGTTTGTTTCTATGTATATGGCAGGCCATGGACAGGGTTGCCAAAGAGGTGTTTTTGGTTCAAACAGGAGGGGGAGGTGTTGGAGTCAAGGGCATTCCTTTGGCTGCCCTGGACAGTCAGAGACCTGGACAGGGGGGTCTGGGACCCTGGCCCAGAGCTCAGAGGGACACTGGCTTTGATCTCAGTCCATGGCTTCCTGCACTGTGGGAGGGATTGCAAGCCACAAGAGTGTGAAAGATAGTAGTTTAGCTTATCGCAAGGTGAAAAAGAGTAGGTTTGGGGTTTTAGTATGGAAGTGAATGGGAGCAAGATGGAGGATTTGGGGTATTGTCTCCTGCTTCTTCTTTCTTATTCCCTCACTCCATTTTCTGCAGTGACGGTGGCACAAAGTAATTTAAGGAGATTGGGTCAAAGTAGGGATGACCTGTTTAGTATAAGTGATAGGTATTGGCAAATAATGATAAATAAAGAACACGTAACAATTAGTATAAAAGACAGAGACAGCCCAGTGCGGGGGGAGTTATCAGATGCCTGAGCAGCTGCACAGATCTTAGTTGGGCACTGAGAAAACTGTAAGATAAGAAACCATAAACAGAGCATGTAACCTTGAAAATCAGAATCTGAAGACTCTGTCTCTTTCTTGCGTCTGGCTCAGGGCTTTGCAGGAGGCAAAAAGACTCTTAAACCACCTGAGCTTCAGGATGAAAAATCCAAGAGCTGTTCCCCTCCTTGGCTTCTCACCTGTCCTCTCTGCCCGTGTCCGGGGTGACATTTTCTCCCCCTGGCTCTCCATCATCATTGGGCTTTCCAGCAGGTGTTGCCCCATGGCACTTCAGCTGTGGCTTTTGCACTCCATTAACTTTATATCTGTTTTAAAGTGTTTGACACCAGCCACAAGGTTGTCAAAATGCCTTTAGCAATTTTGTTGCCTCAGAAGGCTGAATCAAATATCAGTTTGCCAGTCTGCTCTCATTTTGGACATTAAAATCTTCTTCTGCAGCATCTAATCTGTAACTCTTCCACCACAACAGCAAGGTTTGCAGAGCCAGTTCATAATTTTTTATCCCCCATTTATATAAAAAGAGGGTTCATAGTTGCACTACAGCTTTTTTTTTTTTTTTTTTTTTTTTTTTTTTTTTTTTTTTTTTTTTTTTTTTTTTCATGTGGAGACTTGCATCCTCATGTCCCCAGCAGTTTTTCCTATTTACAAGGTCTTCTATTTACAAAAGCCCCCAGGAGCTTCTTCTGTTTACAAGGTCTAGACGTTGCAGCTCTCCCCACCACCAACAGCTCTCCCAGCTGCTGTCCTCTACTGGTGTTCTGGCTCCTGTCACTCTCCCTGCTGTCTGGCTGATACCAATCACATTGGGATAACCACTTGTCACTTTTGAGACAGATGAGAATTGACACTCCAAAGTTCATATGGCAATGGTGAATTTTATTGTTTACAGCTTTCTTTTACAGGGTTTTCAAAAAACCTTGAGTTCGATCTCAACTGGCTTCAATTTGGTTACCAGCCACTGGCTGCTACCTCAACCCAATACCTGTGTGTTTTCATGCGCATCAGGGATTGGCCAGTGTTTGTTGTTTGAATTTGAATCTCTCAAGATGTTTAATTCTTTCCCATAACAGCATAGGCTGGTTGAGTTATAGTTAGGGTTTGTTATGACTGTGAGGCCTCCAGGCCAGCTGTTGGATGTCACAGGTATCAATGTGGTTTTAGCACTGAAAAAGAAAACAAGATAATGCAGAACCAGATTCACGAAAGAAATAAACTACAAGAAAAAGGTAAATCAACTAGAATAACAGGAAAAATGTTTAAACAATCTCAAAAACATGGTCAAGGACAAAACTGTGCATAAACTGAGGAGAGACTCAGAGAGCACTGTAGGAGCACCAGCCAGCTAGATTCTCTTAGGTGGTTTTCCTAATTTAAAAGTTGTCAGCAAGATGCTGATGTTCTGCTAAGGAGAGACACAACTGGACATCAAATGAGAGGGCTGAGGTGCAAAATTAGAATGATGACTTTAAATTATAAATGATGTTTTCTGGCTGATACAGAGTAGGAGAGTTGGTACTACTGGCCAGAGCAATTTGTACCCAAAAGAAGATTTTTTTCTGCATAGTGTAACTACAAGCATGGTGGACTGTTGCAAAAGTAAAAAATACTAATATTACTAATTACTAATAGTAATAGTACTAATCCAAACTTTGTCTTTCTATATTATCCAGTTCTAAGCAGAGATGTAAAAAAGAGATGTAAAGCTTAAAAATTCCCCAAAAGGACACATAATTTATGAAATTGTACTAATTATTAATACTACTCTGAACAGACTCTGATTTCTTTCTTCATTTTCACCACTGCTTTTGAAGAAAAATTTGTTTTCTGATGGTTTAAAGTCATCCAATGATAAGTATTTTCAGATATTTTAGGAAAAATAATTAAAAAATAATAACATATTGTAAATTTCTAAATTAAAGGCACTTTCTACTTTCAATATAGTTCATATTATTATCAAGATTCATCACTCCTCTTGTACTTGAAAATTTCAGTGTTGCTCCTAATTTTAAGCACTTGCAAATTTCCATTAATTTATTAGTTCACTTCCATTACTTTTCTGCCAAATTGCCAAGGTAACTAATGATTAAGTCACTATTGATGAAGATCGAACTGAATAGTAGTATCGTAAGGAAGTAAGTTGTCACTGCACTCGTCTGATGCTTCTCCTTTCAGCACAAATATCGGACCCCTTTACTTTCAGCTCCATTTTCATGTCATATTTTTCAACTAGCCCCCATTTTGAGAGCTTAACAGAGAATTTCCCTTGTAACAATATATAAAATGTTTCACTGAAGTCAGACAGATTTTATCTATCTGTAACAATTTATATCTGTATCTACATCACATTTCTCTCTCTCCCTCTCTCTCTCTCTCTCTCCTTATATCTATAAATAAGGATTCTCCTAAGAATAAGTTTAACTAAAATTTCTAAAGGTACCAAATTAGTTTGGCAAAAAAATTTTAGAAAAACCATATTGCTCCTTCAGTTCATGTTACATTAACTGTTACCACTTAACAAATTTTCATTTATTCTTCCTTTCAAAATCTCTTCTAATGTTCTAATGCCCACTGTCTGGAGATCAAATAATGACCCTCTCATTTGCTCCTTTCTGTCACATGAGTTTGAGCATATGCCAAAAAAAAAAACAAACCCAAAAGATTCTCAGGATAAATATGGAAGACATAAGAAGTGATTATATCTAAAGGTGTTAAATGGGGAACTAAAATTAGATGGTACTCCCAACTGAGAATAGCAAATGGGTAAAAAAAGCTGAGTTCCAGATAACTTTCTGAAGAATTTTGAATGAATTACAGAAGAATAATGAAACCAGCAGAATGTGTTGATCTTACCACTCCATCTAGACAGAACTCAGTGGACAAGACATGATCACCTCAGTAAAACAAAGACATGAGAATTCATGAACTCTCAGGCCACACTTACGTAGCAGGGTAACCCCAGTTTGGGGCTAGAGTAGACAGAAAAGAAAGATGCATATATGACTTTGAGATCTCTCAATAATTTCTAGGATTAAAAAAGGTCTGTAAGAACCATTCTTCAAACCTTAGCTCTGAAACTAATTTAATTTGTGTCATAGCATCATAGAATGGTTTGGGTTGGAAGGGACCTTAAAGATTCTCTAGTTCTGATTGTCCTTCAGTGGCTAGAGATGCAACCCAGTCTGAGACCAGGTTTCTCAGATCACCTTTAACCTGGACTTGAATCCTCCCAGGGACAGACTGGGCAACCAGTTATGGTGCCTCTGAGTAAAGAATACCTTTCTCAATATCTAAGACATAGTACCAGAAAAGCCATAGATTCATGGAGTAGCAGCCTAGGAATTCAAAACATCCATTTAACTTTGTGTAAACTTACTCAATAAGCAAGGCACACTCATTATTCTCAGTGTCCTTGGGTTAGATGTGTGCAAATGTTCAGTGATGGTTCTGTGACAATTTTAGGAAGAAGTTCCACTTTAAAGCATTACAATTTCTCTGCTGCAGAAGCATAGGGTACAGTTCCAAACAATACTTCTCAGAGCTTCACAGAATGTAAAGCTAAGCTATCAATTTACATCAAACAAAAGTACTGATTTTTCTTAGTTATAAGCCAGTTTACAACTAATCACACTGATGGAATAGCACAGTAATACAACGTAACAATGTAATGCAATATAAAGTGATACAATATATAACACAATATAATATATGGTGTGACATGACATGACATGACATGACATAACATGACATGAAACACGTGACATAAACCAGAGGGTAGCGGTCAATGGCTCAGAGTCCTGGTGACGTAAGTGACAAGTGGTATCCCTCAGGTCCCACACTGGGCCCAGTGTTATTTAATATCTTCATCAATGACTCAGATGAAGCAATCAAGTACACCCTCAGCAAGTTCTCAGATGACACCAAGCTGAGTAGGGCTGTTCACACTCCTGAGGGGTTGGATGCCGTCCAGAGGGACCTGAACAAGCTCAAAAAGTGGCCCATGGGAGTTCCATGAGGTTTAACAAAGCCAAGTGCTGGTGCTGCACCTGGGTCAGGACAACCAACTTGAAATTATTACCTAATTTTCAGTCTGGAAATGAGAAGAGGAAAAAGGAAATATGTTTTGTTTAGGCTCAAAATCTGTTTGAAATCAATTAAACTGGGGAAAACCCCAATGTGCACACATATGAATTGGTTTACATCTGTGATGTTTAAATTTAGCAATTCGATTTTCACCAAATCAATGCAAATGTGTAATTAATTTAATGGCTCTACTTTTCCAGAACAATAATATTTCATACTCAACACTGAGGAGCTATTTTCATTTCCTACAGATTTGGAAGGAGACCTGGAACTGCTTTTATACATCCGCTTTTACACAACTGTTTTTACTCTTTTGTTATTCTTTCCTCTCGCTATCTAAGGGATGATTTTCTGCATTAAGTGAGGGCAGGTGCAAGGTAACACAGAAAAGGAAGGTTTTCTGCTTTTTTATAGACTCATACAGAAGAATGCTCAAATACAGAGCTGGTCACTCACACAAACAACTAGGTATTTTTCAGGTGCTAATTTCTTAATCTATTCTCCAATATTTGTCACTTGTCCAACAAACACATGCTGCCCTTTCCCAGGCATTCATACCCTTCATTAATTGATAATGGGCTTAGCTAATTTTTTTTTCCTTCCAATTAAAGTAAGTATTTGTTTCTTTAGAATAAAATCATGACTTGATTTTTTGTCCAGGCTGATAACAACTACAACTCCTTTTAGATCCTTCCAGGAGAGCTGTGGGATGGTAATTATATTGTCCTGGTTTTGTTGTCCTGAACAATGGATTTAGGATCATGTTCAGTTGCTGACAAATACTGAAAAGTATTAAATGCTTGATGGAAATTTCCAAGAGCCACAAGTGTCTGCTGAAGACAACAGCTGTGAGCACAGCTGGCAGTATCACTAGTTGCTCTGCATTTCATGGAATCTGGCATTGGACTTTACTGCAGGTTGTTTAAAAAAAAAAAATCTTTCATGTAAAAGTAACAACAATAAACCTCTGAGTGAATCACTGAATTTCTTTTTAAGATTGTTTTCTGTAGCACACTGATCCTTTACAAAGGTACAGGAAAAATGCAGGAAATAAGTTTTAAGACCTTTTTTTGTGTAAAGAATTGGATGTCAAGAGAAGAGGGGCTGAAAACACAGAGTTCATCCCCAGGTCTTGTGAACATTTCAAAGTTAAAAAATCAACAAAGCAGTTTGCAACTTAGCAAATTCAGCCATTTTGTGAAATCCTTTTCCAAAAGTCATCTTAAAGATATTTTCAATGACATTTCAATATAAATCTGCTCTTCCAACCAGGCATATCTGTGGTTGATATGAAACGCCAAGGAAAACTATGAAAACTTCTTTTGTTAAGTCAGTTTTGAAATACAAGCGACTGGACTAGTAGTCAGTTGCCTTTGATATGGGAGAAATTGAGATGCTAAAAGATACTTCTGAAGTTCCCAATAAATAGCATACTGCAAGCACTGATGAAAGCCGCTCACTCATTATTTCCAAAGACTGTCAAAGAGGTTAGCATTTTGTGGCCAATATCGGGCCTATCCATCTTAGCTATAAGTTTATGCAGATGAATGTGTTTTCCTGAACTGCCTATGTTGTTGAAACTGGGAAAGTTCGAAAACAAAATACTGTCTCCACTCTGGAAAACACAATTAACTCTCAATTGGAGGAAGATACTGAGTTAGGAAAATGTTGAGTAATGTGTCACAGCAGTTTTCCAAAGTGATTTTATTAGATAAGCATCTTAAAATTTTTTTCCCTTATATTATTTCCCATTTAATAAGCTCTGTCTTGGAGGCTTATTAGATAACATATTGTAGCATAACTGAAAAAAAGGGAAGGAATAAACAAAGAGATCAACAGACAACTGACTGTAAGAATGCTTCAGACTTTCTCTGAATTCCAAGAACTACATATGTAAGAATGCTTATTCACCTCATGTAGAACAAACACCTTTAATTGCATATGTCTTGTTTCTCAAAATATATCTTTTATGTATGAATTCTCATTTTCTGGGATTGAAAACAATTTTCCTAGAACCTCAAGTCTTTAAACAAGGTTTACTCATCATGGATGAGCCACTTAAGGCTGTTAATGTATAAAGTCTTGCCTGCTGTACGTTACAAGGCTACAGTTTTCATCTTGGGGTCCCTGTGACTAAAAAGCTCTTATAAACTTGCTCAGTTTATGTCATCAGAGAATTTGTACTTTTTCTAAGTGAAATTACGACCATGGGATTACCCAGAAGATGCTTTTGTTTCTACTTACAGACTCAAGCTACTTATATATCATTGCAGAGTAAGTTAACAGTAAGTAATAAAGCACTGCAAAATTTATGTAATACATGAGAACTGTTTCTTTGGGTAGCATATTTCATATCAGTATTAATATTTAGAAGAATGTGGTGTTATCTTGTTTATGTGTGTTTTTCTAGGGGTTGAAGTCTTTCAATAGGATAAAATTCATGATCTCAGCAACTGAGGTTTTATCTACCTCTGAACCAACCCCTCAGTAAGTTTGTTGCACTGTGGCTACTACAGTGAAAGAAGCATTCCATCCTTGGGCGGGTCTTGACCAGCAGTACCTCTTTCATGGACAATACAAATTTGCTTCTGGCAATTCAAACAAATTCCTAGGAATTTCAGGCCAGCTGTCATCAACACCTCTGCCTTTTTAATTTCTGGCCCTGTCTTTCTCATAGAACTAACCAAGTTGGAAAAGACTTTTAAGATCATCAAATCCAACCCTAGTCTTCTCCTGGCTTCCCAATTATCCCTGTGTATCATAAGCCTTTCCTCTTGGGTGCTGACCCACTGCGTGAAGTGGCAGAGCAGAGGTGTTATTCACTACCCATGCAAGTCTCTTTCCTTTCCACTGCAAGACCCTGGTCCCAGCTCAGAGAGACACTGAAGAGGAATGAGGGAATCTTTTGGTCAATCTAGGTAGTTCATTCCTGGAAACCTTTGCTATAGTGTTATTAGTAATCTTCAAAAGTTGCTTTGTTTTTCCCCAAAAATATTAGAACAGAATGAATAATTAATATTGGAACACCATGCAGGCAAATAATAAAAAAGTTCTTATTCTCACAGTACTGCAAGGATTGATTTGAATACAGTCAAAATTTATTCAGTATAAAAATGTTCACTATTTTTATTAGTATAAAGTTGCCTAAATGGTTTTGTTTCTACTTTTTCTGCTCTGCTTCATGTTTCCATCATCAAGAGGCAGAACACTGAAACCAGGAAACCTAATTTTCACAGTGATCTAACTGCAGCAAAATCTCCCAAGATAACCCAACATCTAGGTAAGAGAGGTTTACGGGTAAACATGAAAACATTTGAGTGTGTCACTGAATCACATCACCACCACATCATCAGAGGCTTGCTTGTCACCTAGTATCAGAATTTGACTTAATTTTGTTTCATCTAACTTCTGCTAATATTCCACTGCCCTTTTCCAAGGTATGGGAATCAGGCCTTTGCTGTTACTTGATATAAAAACAGAATAAAAATATTTTTCTTCCACAATAGTGATTTTGAAGAGCTCTTGTCAGGGTTTCCATTATCATTCATAAATCATGATTTTCAAGGTTAGTATTTCAGTAGTTGTAAATCTCATCTTGCTGAAATGGAGCATCTCAGATTTGAATCTGTTCTATTCTATTCTATTCCTTTTGGGGTTGGTTGGTTGGTTGGTTGGTTGGTTGGTTGGTTTTGGTTTGTTTTGGTTTTGGATTGTTTTTAACGATAAGAGATGTATCAGTAGGTCAGTAGCTTCTCAGGAAGCAACTGCCTGGAATTGTTTCACTGTTCAAGAACGGAAAAATATTATTAAAATGTTATTAGTCTTGAGGTTGATAGACATAACAGGGCTTTCTGAGCAGAATGATATGACTGATGTAGTCTTGAAAGCACATCCTCTTCTGTAATATTCATCTTTGGTTTAGAGTTCATGATGAAGATCCTCTTCACTCAAATTCAAATCCCATTTTTGTTCTCTGCTGTTCTCCCGCCTTTCCCATCATTCTCATCCTCTCCATTCAACCAACTGCCTATTCTCCAGATTCAGAACACTGCTGCTTCCGGAACATGTAGCGTCCAAAAAACTCAAATGAGTTTCCTCTGTCACCAGGGCTATCACCCTGTTTGCAATGCTTGTGTAGAGGATATGTTCAGCTGATTTCTGTAACTATTCCTTCCTTCCTTCCTTCCTTCCTTCCTTCCTTCCTTCCTGCCTTCCTGCCTTCCTGCCTTCCTGCCTTCCTGCCTTCCTGCCTTCCTGCCTTCCTGCCTTCCTGCCTTCCTTCCTTCCTTCCTTCCTTCCTTCCTTCCTTCCTTCCTTCCTTCCTTCCTGCCTTCCTGCCTTCCTGCCTTCCTGCCTTCCTGCCTTCCTGCCTTCCTGCCTTCCTGCCTTCCTACCTTCCTGCCTTCCTGCCTGCCTTCCTGCCTTCCTTCCTGCCTGCCTTCCTTCCTGCCTTCCTTCCTGCCTTCCTTCCTTCCTGCCTGCCTTCCTGCCATCCTGCCTGCCTTCCTGCCTGCCTTCCTGCCTTCCTTCCTGCCTTCCTGCCTTCCCTCCTGCCTGCCTTCCTGCCTTCCTTCCTTCCTTCCTTCCTTCCTTCCTTCCTTCCTTCCTTCCTTCCTTCCTTCCTTCCTTCCTGCCTTCCTTCCTGCCTTCCTTCCTGCCTTCCTTCCTTCCTTCCTTCCTGCCTTCCTTCCTGCCTTCCTTCCTGCCTTCCTTCCTGCCTTCCTTCCTGCCTTCCTGCCTTCCTGCCTTCCTGCCTTCCTGCCTGCCTTCCTTCCTTCCTGCCTTCCTTCCTGCCTTCCTGCCTTCCTGCCTGCCTTCCTTCCTTCCTGCCTTCCTTCCTGCCTTCCTGCCTTCCTGCCTTCCTACCTTCCTGCCTTCCTGCCTGCCTTCCTGCCTTCCTTCCTGCCTGCCTTCCTTCCTGCCTTCCTTCCTGCCTTCCTGCCTGCCTTCCTGCCATCCTGCCTGCCTTCCTGCCATCCTGCCTTCCTTCCTGCCTGCCTTCCTTCCTGCCTTCCTTCCTGCCTTCCTGCCATCCTGCCTGCCTTCCTGCCTGCCTTCCTGCCTTCCTACCTTCCTGCCTTCCTGCCTGCCTTCCTGCCATCCTGCCTGCCTTCCTGCCTGCCTTCCTGCCTTCCTACCTTCCTGCCTGCCTTCCTGCCTTCCTTCCTGCCTGCCTTCCTTCCTGCCTTCCTTCCTGCCTTCCTGCCTGCCTTCCTGCCATCCTGCCTTCCTTCCTGCCTGCCTTCCTGCCTTCCTTCCTGCCTTCCTGCCTTCCCTCCTGCCTGCCTTCCTGCCTTCCTTCCTTCCCTCCTTCCTTCCTTCCTTCCTTCCTTCCTTCCTTCCTTCCTTCCTTCCTGCCTTCCTTCCTTCCTTCCTTCCTGCCTTCCTTCCTGCCTTCCTTCCTGCCTTCCTGCCTGCCTTCCTGCCTTCCTGCCTTCCTTCCTTCCTGCCTTCCTTCCTTCCTGCCTTCCTTCCTGCCTTCCTACCTTCCTTCCTTCCTTCCTTCCTTCCTTCCTTCCTTCCTTCCTTCCTTCCTGCCTTCCTGCCTTCCTGCCTGCCTGCCTTCCTGCCAGCCTTCCTTCCTGCCTTCCTGCCTGCCTTCCTGCCTTCCTGTCATCCTGCCTTCCTGCCTTCCTGCCAGCCTTCCTTCCTGCCTTCCTGCCTGCCTTCCTGCCTTCCTGTCATCCTGCCTTCCTGCCTTCCTGCCTGCCTTCCTGCCTTCCTTCCTGCCTGCCTTCCTTCCTGCCTTCCTGCCTTCCTTCCTGCCTTCCTGCCTTCCTGCCTTCCTTCCTGGCTTCCTTCCCTCCTGCCTTCCTTCCTGCCTTCCTTCCTTCCTGCCTTCCTTCCTTCCTTCCTTCCTTCCTTCCTTCCTTCCTTCCTTCCTTCCTTCCTGCCTTCCTGCCTTCCTGCCTTCCTGCCTTCCTGCCTTCCTGCCTTCCTGCCTGCCTGCCTGCCTGCCTTCCTGGCTTCCTGCCTGCCTGCCTTCCTGCCTTCCGCGCCTTCCTTCTGCACCTTCCTTCCTTCCGCGCCTTCCTTCCTTCTGTGCCTTCCTTCCTTCCCTTCTTTATTTCTAATTCTGCATTGCTCCTTCCAGCCTCCAGCAAGCAGCATGCTTTCTGCAGTGCCAGTTTTACAAGGCCTCCTGACAGTGTTACAGAGAAAGTGTCTCTAAAAATTAAACCATCTAAGGATATATCCTTTTAGCACTTAGCCCACACATTTTCTTTCAGGTTTTTTTTCACTGTGAAGAGCTTGCAATTACTTTCATCCATATTTCTGCTCTTTTGCTTTGCTGTAGCAAGATTTGGAGTAGGAATTCCAAACAGCCCTCCTCAATACACCTCAAGAACCATTTTATGACCCTCATATAGCACTTTACAAGACTGTTTAATTTCCTGTTTAAAACAAATTAACTCTTGTATGCTCTAATCAGGACACAAAGGATCCCAGATCTTGTCTGGAAGTATGTGGAGGTTACTGAGAGGTTGTCCAGATTGATAGTTGCATGGAATGTATGACCTTAGAATGAACCTTGACTAAGCTTTGCTCTTTGTGTGTTTGGCAGTGTGTTTGTGGAAAGCATCAGTTGCCTACATTCAACATATTAAATGTAAGGCATATGCTTTCCAGAGATTTGGATCTTCTTTCTATTTATAGAACAAAATCTTCATCAACCATATTTATATCAGTTATATCAATTATTCCACAACTATTTCCATCTGCTTTAGGATGCATTTATTTCCTTAGAAAACTATGTTTATCAGCTCATGCTTCCCCACCATTTCATCTTCTAGATTGTATAACCCCATCATTATAATTTTGACAAGGGTGATGAGCAATAATTGTGTCTTGGATGGTAAATCCATGACAATTTTGCAAGACTGTTTTATACACAACCTCCATTTAAGTCAGGAGACAATTTTCATTTGGATCCTGTATATGTATTGCAGTCATTCATATGTATGTTTACATACACACATACACACGTACATACATCAGGGAGAAACAACAGGAGAGAGAAGATTTTCAGATCATGGGGTACCAGCTTTCACAGAACGCACGCAAGCACACAACAGATAATACCACAGACAGCAGAGAATTATTGTCATTAAGAGGAAATATACAGATCAGAGTGAGCACTTGCTATGCCAGAACAATTTCTTTTACTAAAAAGTGCCTAAAAATCCCTGCCTTGTTATTATCTGTTAGAGAATGTGATATCAAAATGGCTAATTCATGTCAATTTCTTCAAAGAACCTTCATCAGAAACTTTTCATCTGAATATGTTTTAGTAAAGTGTAGCCTCTCAACCAAAGCAGAAACTTCCATCTGCTGTCAACAGCCAGTTGTCTACCAAGGCAGCTTCCAGTGAAAATGAAATGGAACAAACAAATCATGTTTTTGGAAAGAAAAAAGTCTTGTATATAGTAGATTAGGTTCTGCTGTTAAGTTTTTTAAGGATGCTTTTTAAAAATCTTATTTTTTCACTAGTTTGCTATTAAAGTAAATAACTGGGGGGTTTGCCATCCTATTCCTGAATCAAACAAACACTTTCAACTTTGCCTATTTGCATAAAGCTATTAATATACGTCTATTTAAGGACTCGGTGTGAATCAAATGACAAGAACAATTTAATAGTAATGTGATTTTTGAGATTTATTTGTTTTACATAGGTATTTGCAATTTAAAATGCTTATCTACACATGCACAAAGGGGGGGGGGGGGGGGGGGGGGGGAATCACTTTTCATTCTGTTTCCAAAACTAAAGTTTTGCAGCTGCAATAAGGTTTTAACTAAAGGTCAACTAGCTGAACTAGGTCTCTCAAGAAGCATTTTTTTTGATCAAAATTCAGGGTAATAAAACAGAGAAATAAATAACTGAACATGTGTAATCTATAAATAGCTGTGATGATGGAGACAGGGATGAAACATTAACACGAGTTCATGCAGCAGCCACAACTATTTATTGTTAGGCAGCACTTTTTATACAGTTTTCAGATTTCTCACGTGTACAGACATGATTGGTCAAGGGTTTTAACTTTGCCCTGCTCACTGGACAATGATATGGATGAATTCATGCTTCAAAGGGGTTGGCTGAGGTCCACTGTCTGGGTTTGACCTATTGTGATCATGTCTGGGGACTTTTTAACTTTGAGCTAGGCTAGTCCAGATGATATCTGTTAGGCCAAATTATCTGTGCAGCTATAGACCAGCTATATCTGTCACTGCTCCCTCTTTCAATTTTAATGAAAATGAAAAGTTATTCCCTGTTATTTTTCTGCAAGCACTCTTTTCAGATAAGATGACAGGACAGCATGATGACACGTAAGATTTTACCTTACTCAATAAGCCTAGCCTCTCTTAGCTAGCGATGCATCTCACATATCCTTGAAAATGTTACATCTGCTCCTAAGAGCTATCAGGCAGGATCACCAACATCACAAGCTTTCAAATTGGCACGCTGCAGGCTTTTTACATGAAAGTTACAAACTTACAACTTAACTCTATGAACAAGAAACATTTAAACTTTAGAATTGCAGGTTAATCACATTGCAGGGAAAGCAACTTGACAAATTCAAGTTTTCGCTGTAACCCAACTTGTCATCTTAAAAGGTCCTAGATTACTATATATCAATTGCACAAGTTTTTTAATTCGCTAGTCCATGACGTCTGCTGGAGGTTCGTCAGGGAGATACTGTCCTTGGTCCTGAGCATGACGCCGAGAAGGAAAACACACCTGGTGGGTAGCCATCGTTGTTGCTGTGTCTTAATTTGTTTTCATATTGTATTTCATTTTTATATTTTTTTTTTCTTATTGGTTTGTTCTGTACTCCCCTGTTCTCCTGGAAAATGTTGTATCCCGAGGTTTGTCCCTGCCCTTTTTTCCCTGTCAGTCCTTCCACACTCCTCCCAGTCTCCTTGTACGGGCCCTGTCTGTCATTCAGCTGTTCCTCCCGGCTTCTGAAGAGTTCGGGTAAGGACATCTAATGATAGGGCAAGAGCTGAGGAGGTTCCTCCCTTTATGTCACCATTGGTTTCTCTGAATGTCCCTCCAACCCTGTTC
Organism: Delichon dasypus; assembly: GCA_037837765.1. Lineage (NCBI taxonomy): Eukaryota > Metazoa > Chordata > Aves > Passeriformes > Hirundinidae > Delichon > Delichon dasypus. The sequence continues at coordinate 40,006,515 of JBBAXF010000004.1, read as the reverse complement.
TACTCCCACCTTATCCCTCGCTGGGTGTTGGTTTGTCCCCTCCTTTAGCTCCTCCCCTGCATATAAGCCAGACCATGAGGGCTGGGCCAGGATTTGGCAAGAGCTGCTGAGGCAGATGTCCGAACAGGACGCAGTAGAGACTTTGGACTCCCCCTCTTCCAAGTCTGACTCCTTTCCTCTGCCATAGATGCAGTCTCTCTCTCTCGTGATAAGGGTAAAAAGCCCCTTCACCACTCCCCAGGTTTTTAGGACCCAGGGAAGTTTTCCTGTCTTGATGCAGTCTTGAGATAGTTTGGGCGAAACAGAGCCAGCAGCTCTGAAAGAGACAAGCGAACATTCTGTTCTGGTGTCCATGGAAACACAGGCATACACGTCTTCAATGTAATGAGGTCCCGTGGACACTCTCGCTTGTTTGTGGTAATGTCTTCTATCATTACCTTAGTTTTAGGTGACTGGGCATCTCCAGATGACTGCAATGACAGGAAATGTTTTAAGATTACTGGGTTTTGGGATTGTTCCATTACTGTTAAGTGATTCAAAGTGTAAACAGCTGTAGCAACTCTGTTCTGTGGGGTTACACTACACATTCCCTTTTTTTGTTTGTTTGTCTAAGATACTTCTTAAAGTGCTATGTGCATGTTCAACAATGGCCTGTCCAGTTGCTACATGGGGTATACTAGTTTGGTGTGACACACCCCAGAGCTGTAGAAATTGTCTGGTTTTTTTGTGATGTGTACGCAGGTCCATTATCTGTTTTGATATTATGAGGAAGCAGCAAAGGCTAATGCCAATGTGCAATGGCATCCGGGCCTTTTTCTCCAGAGTGGGCTGATGCTCATATGGCAGAGGGAAAAGTAGCAATTGACACATGCACTTATTTTAATCATCCAAATTTGGGAACATGGATGACATCAGTCTGCCAGATTTGTATTAACTCCCATCCCAGATTTGGATTAATTCCCATCTGTGGTGGTGCAGTATGGCCTTGGCAGTCAGCAAGAGTATTGCCTGTGTTATAAGCCTCTGTGTTTGATAGCAGAAATTGCCTCTGCAGAGCTCAAACACCTTGATGAAAGAAGTTGTGTGAGGCTTTTGTTTGTGCCAGCATGTCTGGCTGTGGTGCTGTCCAGGCATGACTAACTAGGTGATCTGCTTGTGTGTTGCCCTCTGAAATAAAACCTGGGAGATTTCTATGGCTTCTGATGTGTAGAATGTAGTATGAGTAATTTCTTGTTTGGATGATATGCCACAAAGGTTTTAGTAGGCCAAATAATTGTGCATTGTCAATTTCTTTCAACAGAGCTTGTTCTAATCTCTGTGTTATGTCAGCAATGTAGGCAGCGTTAGTGACAATATTTAAAGGGGTATGAAGAAAACACTGAAAAGCCATAGCTACAGCATGTAGCCCCACCAGCTGAGGTGACTTTTTGTCATAACCTTTTGATGTTTGCTATTCACTTTCTTCTATGTCACAATTGCCTTTCCTATTTTCCCAGAAACATCAGTAAACACAGTAATACTTTTTAAGGGTGTGCGACCGTTCAGGGGTTTTAAGGATAGTGCAGTGGTTTTACTCATTTGCAGTGATGTATGACTCAGTAAATGATAGCCAATCTGCCCTAAGAAGTTTTGTAAAACACTTTGCAAAGCAGTGCTGTTGGCATAACACCATTTAAATTCTTCTTGTGTCACAAGTATAATGATTTTTGAAGGATCTTTTGCAGGCAAATGTAAACACTTTTGATGATATTTCATTATTAACTGGGCAATAAACTCAAAAAATAGTTTTGTTTTTTTTTTTTTTTTTTTTTTTTTTTTTTTTTTTTTAGGTTGGTGAGGTAGGAACATCTATCCTAAAACATGCAAAGGATCAGATTATTGAATATTCTACTGTTTAAATAATAGTAGTAGGATGAAAATCAACAATGAAAATAAACATAGCAATACACACTTTTAGGCATATTTGGTGGACTTGTCTGTTTGTGATGGCTTGCTCTACTATCTCAGGAGCAGCCTTTGCTTCTGGGGTTAATTTCCTGGGAGAAGTTATATTAGGATCACCTTTTAGGAGGTGAAATACAGGTGCTAATTGTGGAGTGGTCAACCCTAGATAGGGTCTGAGCCAGTTGATGGTACCCAAAAGTTTTTGAGTATCATTTAAATTTTGAATTTTGGTTAAGAATTTAATTGTCTGGAGTTGTATCGTTTGATCTATAATTTTGAGTCAAAGGTGCTTCTAAGGTGGTTACTGCTGTACTTTTTCTGGTGTTACTTGCAGCCCAAATGTCTGTAATGATTGCATCAGGCTAGGCCAAATTAGTGAAAGGGTCTTCTTAGTTGGTGTTTCTATTGATATATCCTCTACGTTATGATAACAGTATTCTCCTGGGAATTGTTCCCTTACTGGTCATAATGCCTGAGCAACATACCATTGACAAATTGGAAGGCTGTTTCTCATACCTTGAGGAAGAATTCTCCATAGATAATGCTCCACTGGTGCAGCCTTATTAATAGAAGGCACAGCAGAAGCAAACTGTGGGATATCATCTGGATGCTGTGGAATAATAAAAAACCAATCTTCCAGATCCACAATTAGAAAATCCCAGTTAGCAGGAATCATTGTAGGAGATGGCATACCAGACTGTAAGGCATCCATGATCTCCATAGCTGAATTGATCTTTCTTAGGTCATGGATCAACTATTTCTCAGACTTTTTAAAATGACAAACACTGGACTATTCTAAGGGCTCGTGGATGGCTCTATGTGCACTTGAGCCAGTTGTTTCTGCACCAAAGACTTAAGGGGATGTAACTTCTCTTTCTCGATGGGCCACTGTGTACCTACACTGGCTGAGTGATAAGCTGTTTTAGGGGTAGTGTGAAATATTTCACACCCCTCAAAACAGTGGCCCCTGTTAAAAATCCATTTCCACTTGGATTCCCTAAGAAGATAAAACATCCTTCTCCCACAGGTTAAGTGGTGCTGTGGTGATGTGAGGCTGAATGTTAGCTGTTTCTCTCTCAGGATTTTTTACAAAAGCTGGTTTGCTGCTCAAGCTGCTCACACAGCTCTGCACGGTCCTTCTGAGACCAGCAACAGAAGATCCCTCAGGTGCGGTGGGCCACAATGGAGGCCAGGTGTGGGCAGAGATGATGGTGATGTCTGCTCTTGTACCAATCATCCTACTGACTTTTATTTGGGAAGGCCTTGCTCGAGGCATCATGACAGTACTCACCATATTGGGCCTCTGATCACTAACAACTGGGGTCTAAAATACCTGAGGTTCACCAATCAACTCCAGACCTTGATCTCCTCACACCTTGGGACCTGCATTTGGGATGCAAGACTTAAAAGGATAAGCAAAAGGGCAATTCTGAATTTTTTAGGGATAGTCACGGGTAGAGTAGGAGTTGAAACTATGGTGTGTATTTGTCCGGTAAAATCAGTGTCAGTAACACTAGGATGTACAATATATTGCATTATGGCATTAGGCTTTCTAATCAACAGTACACTCAATCTTCTCCCAAAAGGCCTTTGAGCTTCAAGAGGGATCTTACATACCTTTGAGGTGCTTATGTTACTGCAGTGGAAGAGGATACATCCATTCTAGCTGCTCCTCGAGTCCTTTCTGTGTGCTGATCACATAGGTTTGGACAGGAGGGCGAGGAGATGCTTCACATGTCTCCCCCTTGCACTGGGTTGTCTATTTCTCTGGTTCTTAAAGGATTTTTTAAATGATTGTTTATTAGTATAGATTTTGTATTTGCACTGCCTGGCCATGTGAACAGGTTTCTATTATCGATAGCAATTAATGATCATATTCCTTTGTTTTTGATACGTTCCCATTGGAGCGGACTTGTGGGGACAGTTCACTCTCATGTGGCCTGGTTGTCCACACCTGTAGCATTGAGGTGTTATCTTTAGAGCAGCTGCTGTGGAATCTGCTAGCATGGTCATGTTTTAAGAATTAGATCTAACCTTAGCACAGGCATTTATTAATTAATTTAGTGATGAATTTTCATTAGGTAGCAGTACTATGACCTTTTGAGCAGTCCTCATTGGCATTGTCTCCTGCCAATTGTAAAATGAGATAATTTAACATTAACAAATTGTTTTTCTGGAGCATCTTGTAATCTCTTTATAAACTGTAGATATGCTTTTTTGACTCCTTGTCTGATTTTGGAATATATTTGGGTTGGGTATGCCATGTTAGTTATTTTAAACTGTGCCTGCAATCCTATTTTTTTCAGCTGTGCCAATATTAGGGGATGCAGTTTAGACTGGAGTTGGGGATCCCTCATTGGTGGTAATCCTAGCAGTTGAGGGACCCCTGCCTGTCCTAGGGTGACTGTGTATCCCCCAATCGTCTATTGGGTGCAAAGGGGAGGGGAAGTGCAGTCTGTTTTTCCCAAGGACAGCTCTGCTTCTCGGAGTGACCTTGAAGCAGGGGAGTTGGAACACTGTGAGACGAAAGAAGCTCTGTTGTTTTTTCCCCGGCAGTTAGTTGTTTTAGTGCTAGCGTAGTTAGATGCTGTAGAATAGCTGAAGCTTTTTTTTTTTTTTTTCTTTTTCTTTTTCTTTTTTCCTTCCTTTTTTTCTTTTTTGCCCTCTCCTTGGAAGTGTTCCAAACTCTCCGGACTAAGGACCTGTGGGAAGCTCCAGCAAAGAAGCGCACACTTAAAACCAATCTACCAGTGGATGATGATGACCCAAGAGAAGGACCTTCACCAAAATCAGAAATCAAAGCTTCTAGCACAGGGTCAGAAGCCAATATTGATTCCTTTTCCCTGAAGGACCTTTGGGGCCTAAGAAAGGATTACCAGCGAAAACCTGATGAATCTATAATTAGTTGGTTAGTCCATCTTTGGGATGCTGCAGGCGAGGCTACAATTCTGGATGGCACTGAAGCGAGGCATCTGGGATCCCTGTCACATGATCCAGTCATTGACCAAGAAATGATGAGAGAGGCTAGTCCTTGCAGTCTCTGGGTACGGGTCCTAGGAAGTGTGGCAGAAAGATATTTGTGTGCAGATGATCTCTATATGCAGCAAATCCCATGGAAGACCATAGAACAAGGGATTCAACGCCTGAGAGAAATGGCAGTGGCAGAGATGGTTTTCTCAGATGACATAAACACTAGGAACCCAGACCTGGTATCATGTACATCTGTGATGCGGCGAAAACTTATACGACTCGGGCCATTAGAATACACTTCTGCTTTAGCAGTAATGAAGCGGGAGGACATGGAGGAGACGGTGCTTGATATGGTGAAGAAGCTCTGAGCATATGCAGGTGCTGTGCATGGCCCAACACATGCCAGAAGTGCAGCTGTAGAAACACGTCTACAGAAACCAGAGGACAAGATAGATGAGAATCGTAAGAAACTCAGGGAGGAGATTAGAGAGGACCTTCTCCAAATCTCAGCAGTACAGATCAGAGGTTCTGGTACCCAACGCAGACGCTCCCTGGCTAGGGAGAGAGGGTACACTCCATGCACTGAGCTGTGGTTCTTCCTGTGGGATTGCGGAGAAAATATGAACAGATGGGATGGAAAATCTACGGCTGCCCTGGCACAACGGGTGCATGAATTGAAGGAAGTCAAGACTCAAAGAGGGAGTTCCACCAAAAGATAAGTGGCTCCAGTTGCCCATAGCCGAACTGCCAGGTATGATGATGATGACATGTCCAATGTTGGGGAGGAGGAAGCCAAGAAACCCTATAAATATGATTGCCTGTATTCTGAGAATGAGAAACCTGTATGTGAGATAGAATTGAAAGTAAGTTTTGATGTTTGAGATGTGTTAAGATACTGGATGTCTGGGAAAACAGTTAGGTGACCATCTGAAGGTTACCTGCAACCAGACCCAGAGGTCAAATGGAATGTTCTGTCTCACCCCTCAATGTATGGTCCATCCCACACCTGTACCCTCCCCTGAAGTATCAGGTATCTGTAAACCCATTGGCCCAAGCCCTGTTCCAGCCCACCTCGAGACCCCTTATCAGGGGGCTGCGAAGGTGGCTCGGTCCTTTTGCTCTTTGCTCTTTTGCTCTTTGCTCTTTGCCTCTCTTCGCTTGCACCCTTTCCCGAGGACTTTCCTCTCCTGGAATTTCCTCTCCCTACCTCTCCCTTCCCCCACTTTCCTAGGCCTTGCCACGAGCTGCAGCCTGGCAGCTCAGAGCAAGGCCCCCACATCCCTTACAATAAACCTCATCTCCTAAAACCCAGCCTCAGAGATCTCTTGTCTACATTTATCTACACTGTCCTGGAGTCCTCAGCAGCAGAAGAAAGAAGCAATTTCTACAGTCCAACCCCCTTGAAGGAAGCTCTAAGACATATGCTCAAGGAAAGAAGGCTAACCAGACTTAGAGGGGCCCTGCCTCTAGCCAGGTAGAGGCTAGGGAAAGCCGTGTATTTTGGACTGTGTGGATTCGTTGGCCTGGCACATCAGAACCACAAAAATATGAGGCCTTGGTTGATACTGGTGCGCAGTGCACATTAATGCCATCAAGACATGTAGGGGCAGAATCTGTCTCTATTGCTGGCGTGACAGAGGGAGCACAAGATTTTACTTTGGTGGAAGCAGATGTGAGCCTGACTGGAAAGGAGTGGGAGAAACACCCTATTGTGACTGGCCCAGAGGCCCCATGCATTTTGGGCATGGATTACCTCAGAAGTGGGTATTTCAAAGACCCTAAAGGACTCAGGTGGGCATTTGGGATAGCGGCTGTAGTGACAGAGGGCATCCGGCAATTGAACACCTTGCCTGGACTGTCTGAGAATCCATCTGCAGTAGGACTCCTGAAAGTACAAGAGCAACGGGTACCAATTGCCACTTCTATAGTGCACCGCCGACCATATAGAACAACTTGGGATGCTGTGATTCCCATCCATAAGATGATTCAAGATCTGGAGAGCCAAGGGGTGGTTAGTAAAACCCACTCACCCTTCAACAGCCCCATTTGGCCTGTGCGTAAATCTGAAGGAGAATGGAGATTGACTGTGGATTACCGTGCATTGAATGAGGTGACACCACCACTGAGTGCTGCTGTGCCAGACATGTTGGAGCTCCAGTACGAGCTGGAGTCCAAGGCAGCAAAATGGTACGCCACAATTGACATTGCCAATGCATTTTTCTCCATTCCTTTGTAAGCAGAATGCAGGTCTCAGTTTGCCTTCACATGGAGGGGAGTGCAGTACACCTGGAACCGACTGCCCCAGGGGTGGAAGCACAGCCCCACCATCTGCCATGGACTGATCCAGACTGCACTAGAAAAGGGTGAGGCTCCAGAACATCTACAGTATATTGATGACATCATTGTGTGGGGGAACACAGCAGCAGAAGTGTTTGAGAAGGGAAAGGAAATCATCCAGATCCTCCTGGAAGCCAGTTTCGCTGTAAAGAAGAGTGACGTTAAGGGACCAGCTTGTGAGATCCAGTTCCTGGGAGTAAAGTGGCAAGATGGATGGCAGCAGATTCCTACTGCTGTCATCAACAAGATTACAGCGATGTCTCCACCAACCAATAAGAAGGAAACACAAGCTTTCCTAGGTGCTATAGGTTTCTGGAGGATGCATATTCCCAAGTATAGTCAGATTGTGAGCCCGCTTACCTGGTCACCCGCAAAAAGAACGATTTCCACTGAGGCCCTGAGCAGCAACAAGCTTTTGCCCAGGTCAAGCAGGAGATCGCTCATGCAGTGGCCCTTGGCCCAGTCAGGATGGGACCAGATGTGAAGAACCTGCCCTATTCAGCAGCCGGGAGCCATGGCTTGTCCTGGAGCCTTTGGCAGAAGGTGCCTGGGGAGACTCGGGGCCGACCACTGGGATTTTGGAGCCAAAGCTACAGAGGGTCTGAAGCCAATTACACCCCAACTGAGAAGGAAATCTTAGCAGCCTATGAAGGAGTTCAAGCTGCCTCAGAGGTGATTGGTACAGAGGTGCAACTCCTCCAGGCACCCCGACTGCCTGTGCTAGGGTGGATGTTCAAAGGGCAGGTCCTCTCCACCCATCATGCCACTGACGTCACATGGAGCAAGTGGATTGCTCCTATTACGCAGCGTGCCCGTATGGGTCAACTGAATCACCCTGGGATTTTGGAAATAATTACCAATTGGCCTGAGGGTGAAAATTTTGGCCTCACAGATGAAGAACAAGAGCAAGTGACACAGGCTGAAGAGGCTCCACCATACAACCAATTGCCAGCAGAGGAGACGCATTATGCCCTTTTCACTGACGGTTCCTGTCATATTGTAGGGATGAACCGGAAGTGGAAAGCAGCCGTGTGGAGCCCCACACGACAGGTTGCTGAGGCCACTGAAGGAGAGGGTGGATCAAGTCAACTTGCAGAACTCAAGGCTGTTCAATTGGCCTTGGATATTGCTGAAAGAGAGGGGTGGCCGAGGCTCTACCTCTATACTGATTCATGGATGGTAGCCAATGCTCTGTGGGGATGGCTGAAGAGGTGGAAAGAGGCTAATTGGCAGCAAGGAGGGAAACCAATTTGGGCTGCTGAGGAGTGGAAAGACATTGCTGCCAGGGCAGGGAGACTACCTGTGAAAGTCCGGCATGTTAAAGCCCACATCCCCAAGAGTAGAGCTAATGAGGAGCATCGAAACAACGAGCAGGTAGATCAGGCAGCAAAAATAGAGGTGTCAAAGATTGCTTTAAATTGGGAACACAAAGGAGAGTTGTTTTTTGCTTGATGGGCCCATGATGCCTCAGGCCATCAGGGCAGAGATGCCACCTTTAAGTGGGCCCAAGACCAAGGGGTGGATCTAACCTTGGACAGTATTTCTCAGGTTATCCACAACTGTGGGACGTGTGCTGCCATCAAACAGGCCAAGCGAGTGAAGCCCCTATGGTATAGTGGATGGTGGTCCAAATATAAGTATGGGGAAGCCTGGCAGATTGATTATATTACCCTACCCCAGACACATCACGGAAAGCGCTATGTGCTCACAATGGTTGAAGCCACCACGGGGTGGCTGGACACCTACCCTGTGCCCCATGCTACTGCCCGAAACACCATCCTGAGCCTTGAAAAGCAAGTCCTGTGGAGGCATGGTACCCCCGAGAGAACTGAGTCAGACAACGGGACTCATTTCAAGAACAGCCTTATAAACACCTGGGCTAGGGAACATGGCATTGAGTGGGTGTACCATATTCCCTACCATGCACACGCTGCAGGCAAAGTGGAGAGGCACAATGCATTGTTAAAAACCCAGCTGAAAGCACTGGGTGGGGGATCTTTCAAGAATTGGGAGCAGCATTTGGCAAAGGCCACCTGGTTGGTCAACACCCGAGGCTCCACCAACCGAGCAGGCCCTGCCCAGGCTGAGCCTCTGCATACAATAGATGAAGTCCCAGTGGTGCATGTCAGAGATCTGTTAGGGAAGACAGTGTGGATCAAGTCTGCCTCAAGTACAGACAAACCCATTCGTGGGGTTGTCTTTGCTCAGGGACCAGGTTGCACATGGTGGATAATGCAGAAAGATGGAACAACACGATGTGTACCTCAGGGAGATCTGATAGTTGGGTGAGAATCATTTGTAAACATCACTGTCTGCTGGATGCCATTGCCATTGTCTGTACATTAAACCAGAATGAAATAGAAGGAAATGTGTAAGTGAGAGGGTATGTGTTAAGTGTTGAAAGTATGAGCAAGTGTTGAAGGTATGAGTGAGAGAGGAATCCTGCTGCCCTGCAGCCTGGGGCCTGGATTCAGTGGCTCAGTGTGGAACGTGACAGGAGCATGACGGGTACTGCTTTTTTTTTTGTTTTGTTTTGTTTTATTTTGTGGGGAGAACGGATGGAAGTTTTATGTGGATAAATACACGATGTGGAATATACATTGGTTCTGTCCGTAAGTTGACGATATGGGGATAAGGGGTGGCAAATGTCCTAGGGTGACTGTGTATCCCCCAGTCGTCTATTGGGTGCAAACGGGAGGGGAAGTGCAGTTTGTTTTTCCCCAGTACAGCTCTGCTCCTCAGAGTGACCTTGGATCAGGGGAGTTGGAACACTGCAAGACGAAAGAAGTTCTGTTGTTTTTTCCCCAGCAGTTAGTTAGTTTAGTGCTAGCGTAGTTAGACACTGTAGAATAGCTGAAGCTTTTTTTTCTTTTTTTTTTTTTTTCCTTTCCTTTTTTTGCCCTCTCCTCAGAACTGTTCCAACCTCTCCGGACTAAGGACCTGGGGGAAGCACCGGGGGCCTCCACAGGGGACCCACCCCACCAAGACCAGCCCTTGACATCTCCTTTTCTCCCGGCACCAGCGGAGACGGAGCAACGGAACACAGCAGCTATCTTAAAGAGGAGACTTTCTCTTTTTAAGTTTGTTATCCCTCCGTAAGCGGCACGAAGCTCTTGTCATCAGGTATTGTGCTGGGGGTGCTTTGCCTGTTTAATAAACAGGTTTTTTCCACTTCTCTCCAAGGAAGTCTTTTCCCGAACGGGTTGGGGGAGGGGAGGGGGGCCCCGTGGGAAGGTTTTTCCCAAAATCTGCCTGAAACCACCACACTGCCTCATAACGCAAGTTTTCTTGTGGAACTTTTAGATTTTTTAACTCTTATTTTTCAGCACTGCGTTTCTATGTAGATTTGAACACTATATACTGGACTGTTGTAAATATTAATTTTGGCAAGATGCTTTATATCAAAAGGAGTTATCTCTTTAGTGGTTAGGAATCATAGTGTATTAGCTATGGCAGTAGAACCTAAATTGTACTTGGCAACTAGGTGGTGCAGTTTGGAAAGAACTGGCCACTGGAAGAGGCTGTACTTTTCAGGAGCAGTTCTGTTACTTCTTATTACTGGATAAATGTCAACTGTCCTGCCCTCAGGCTCCCAGCCCTCTGACATGGGTACATCAATGAGTTCTGCCCCCTTGTAGTCCCCACTCACGATAGCTGCTAGCTTTACCTTTTGCTAGATGCTCACAGGATTTAGCAGGGCTGTCGACATTGCAACAATAGTGGTGGTATTGCAGTGTTCTGCAAGGGGATGACGGTTGTGTCTTTCTCTGCTGGTACTTCTCATGTCCATTGCTAGTATATAATCCAGGGAAAATTTCAGTGGCAGTATGTCTGGGATAGTGGTGCCACTTCCAGGTATTACGCCTCCAGGAGCTGCTGGTGACCTGCCCCCTGAGGTGCAGGCACACCCTCCAAAGGCTAGGTTGGAGGCGTGGTCTTGAAGATGGTGCAATCAGTTCTCAGGAGGAGGCAGTCCTGGCATGCATGTGCTACCAGGGAGTGTAGATGGCTCCTGTGAGTGCTAATTGAATCCTTGTACAGGTGTGGTTGGAACGGCTGTAGGGAGCCCAGTTCCTTGCAAGAAGCGGGGGTCTCTGCGGTGTGGTGACAGAGCTACTACAGTCAGGGGGCATCTCAGAGTACAGCTCAGTGGCGGACAGGGCTTTGCAGTGGCTGGGGGCTCAGCAGCAGCTGGGCGCCTGGTGGAAGCTAGTGACAAGTGTCGTTTTGCAGCAACCAGCAGCAAGCACGGCTCTCTGGCAAACAGGCATCTTGTAGCAGCCACACAGTCTCACGGTAGCTGGGAGGTGTTGCAGGGTTTTCTGCTGACATGGCATAACATGGAGCAGTAGAACAGAGGCTGGTAGAACATGAGTGGTAGCAGAATGCCTGTCCAACGTCACTCAGAAACACAGGGTGTTTCTGTTGCTGTATTCGGTAATGGCTTGCTCTACCAGCATTGTGTCTTGGTGCAGACTAGCCCCATAGATTTGTGCAGAATGCCCAGCTGGTATATTGTCCCCACCTGGGGAGGCTTCATGACCTTCACACAATGGTTTTGTGGCACACTGTGGCTGCTCTACCTGTCTTTTTCCCCAACTCATTTTTTAACTGTTTTAGCAAGTCTAAGACAATCCTCCATGGCTTTATAACGTTGATGGCTGTGTCATTGCCAATGGAGGCTGCAGCAAGTATATCTTGGCCAGGCTGCTCCCAAGTTTTTAAGTCTAGGGTGGCCTTTTTAGACACATCTAATTTGTGGCCCTCACAGCACATCAGCAGGGCTAGCAGAGCCCACTTGTGTTTTATCCCTCTCTTTTGAAGAAAGAAAGTCAAATACCTTTAGATTGGGGTCTTCTGGTGTTGAGCCCTATGCTCTTGTGCTCCCCGTGGTGTCTCTAATCTACAAAACGGGGATTTTGACCCATGTGGCACACTCTGTGGCCTTCCACAGTACTTTCCACTGCACACAGCAATGTTGCGTTGCTCCACAGGGACACTGCAGCAATTACATTGCCCACGGCAATATCTGTTGCTCTCCCAGCAATTCTGCTGCCCACAACAAATTCCACTGCCCTGCAGCAATATTCCACAGCCCCCTGTCTCCATGCAATACTGTAACAGCTTGTTGTAATCATATTGGGGTCTCCAGGTGCTGCTGTGATGACAGAGACAGGGAGGCCATATTAACACACTGACTTATTAAAGAAAATATGGGTATTGATCTAGTATCAATACCCAGCTGTGATGGACAAAAACTTTCTAACAGTTTAAAGTTAGAAAGTGTATGTTTATTACGAGGCTGGGCAGCTTTTGGGATAGCTCCCAAATACACACTGCAAATTACAGGTGATCACAGAATCCTTTTATTTACAAAAACACTGAATACCCAAAACACAAATGCATATTCATATCCCTGGTACATCCCATTCCCCGCTTGGTATGGTAATTAGCTAAAAAGCCATTAAGCATGTGTAGTTTGTTCTTTGAAATGGGTCTGTGGTCCTTTTCATGGGTTGGGGTCCCCAAAATGAGGAAGTAAAGAAGTCTTCTTGGTTCTGACCTTTCTGCCTTTTCGATGCAAATGTGACAAATGAACCCTTGGTAGGACCCCTGTTTCCTGTCTTCATGACCATTCAATGGGTTTCTGGGCAGAGAAGGCCTACAATTGTCTTGTGTTCCTAAAAGCTCTTTATCAGTTTCTATATTCTTCATTATAAACACAGCTAACCAAACATAAAGTTGACAAGTAATCAGTTATTCTAATACAGAGGAGTGATCCCAAACCCAGTTTCTCTTAGCTAATTACTAACTTTTAATTTCAGAAAAGCCTACCTATCTACTTTAGTTATTTTCAGCAATGCTTATCTCTAACTAAAATCTTAACCCCTCTAAGATCCTTAATTCTCTACAGTTTATGTCTCAACACTTCAGTTTGCGCAGCAACCACAACCGTTTATTGTTAGGCAGCTCTTTTTATACAGTTTTCAAATTTCTCATGCTTCCAGACATGATCAGTCAAGGGTCTTAATTTTGCCCAGCCCACTCGCCAATGATATAAGTCCATCTGTGCTTCAAAGGGGTTGGCTAAGGTCCTCTGTCTGGGTTTAAATTTGACCTATTGTTATCATGTCCGGGGACTTGTTTGCTTTGAGCTAGGCTGGTCCAGCTGGTATCTGTTAAGCCAAATTATCTGTGCAGCTATTGACCAGCTATATCTGTCACAGGGATGGACTTCCTTGCAAGTCTCTTGCAACTCAGGGTATTCTATGATTCTGTGATTGTATGTCAAGCAACCAATAAGAGTGTGATATTTTTCAAACTAAATGAAGTATGTGCAATCGCTTTGCTTTAGCTACACTGTCTTTGAAGGAATTTTATTTATTTCCTCTGAAGGTATTGATACATCTTGCATAGGGGGTGTCTATCAATTGAGGTATATTTTTCACTGCACTTTCAATACATGAGTTGTAGAGTTATTTCAGTTCAGTATTGCACACTCACCCCTGAACTATGATTATTTTCCTTCTCACAAAACACTTCCCTTAAAAGCCTTCTGTGTCTGGTTCCATCCCGCACCGGGCGGGAGATGACCTCTGGCTAGCTCGGGTCAACCCAGGCACAGAATGGTCCCAGTTCGTTTCGGCTTCTCGGCTCAGCAGCTGAACCTCCAAAAGTGTGACAGCAAAGCAGCAGAATAGAAAAGGCTGGCTCTCAGCTTAGCAGATTAAAAGATGTTTATTAGCTCCAGAGTTGAGGAGCAGAGAGGTTGAGAGCGAGGTGCTGAGAGATGTTGCTGAGAGGCTGAGAGAGATGCTGAGAGAGTTTTTTCCTCCCTCCTGCCCCCCATAAGCGGGGGAGGGGTTTCAGGGAGGATACGGCAAGACCACGAATCAGGGGTTTCAGGGGGTAACAAGGTGTGCCCACCCCCAAGCCTTGGACCACTAAAATCCAAAGCTAAAGGAACTCTCTGCAGGGGGCCTATCACCTGAAGTCCTCTCCCTGAGATTTTGCAATCTTGGGAGGGCTCCTGGAGAAACAGGCTGTCCCAGAGCAAGGGGGGTGGGAGGACACAAAACACCTTATTATACAGACAACACAAAAGGGATACAGAATTGGGGATACAGTGAAATGAACCATAACATAAACTTCTTATAAAAACCTAATAAAACAGTTCTGCACCACTACAGCCTTCCCTCTATTTTCCTCTTTGCAGCTGCTTTTCAAAACCTTCTTATGCTAAAACTTTTAACCAGTGTTAGAAACATTTATTTCCATCTCATTGCTTCTAGGCAGGGAGGAATTCAAATGAAATCCAACTCAATATATAATGACTTTTGATACTTTTTATCATTAATAAAAGCTGAAAATTGCTTGTCCTTTTAAAATTCTTTTGGTGGAGCAGCAAGATTCTTTCTGAATCGATCTATAGGTTTGCTGTTACAGTATGCATTAAAAAGGAGCACTCCCATGAGCACCTTGAGCCTGTAAGAACTCATGCTTGAAGTTCTCCTTAACTTAAGTTCACCATAACTTCCTGGGGCAGATCCCTGTTTAAGCTCTCTATGCCCGCTCAGATCAAAAGGTAAGTACCCTTGGAGGTTAATGGAATTGTAACATTTCACATGCTGTAAGTGTACTTGTTTGTGCAAGCTGAAGGAGGAATTCTCCTCTGAAGATATTCAAACCTTCCTTTTGCAAGGAAGGAGGGTTGATATCATAACCTATTTAGATACGCTGCATTTAGGGCAGAGTCCTGCTCACAGTCTTTATCTGGAAGGTTGGGTTTTTTTGTTTGGTTGGGTTTGTTTTTTTTTAATTTCTGCAAGAGATCTATCTCAGTTATTAAGATGTAGGCATGAGAGCAGCCTGGTATTTTAACAGTAGGACTTTGACTTTCTGGCACTCTAGGAGTGTAATTCGTCAGTTGTCACAGGGCTCTAACGGTTGTACCTCCCAATTACGAGAGACTCGATGCACAGTGCTGCGGTCCTTTGATTTAGTACCACCACCTGTCCATTGCCTACTGAAAAGTGCTTGAGTGTAACAACGTCTCATGGTCCTTCCTATGATACATGTCTGAAAAGATTTGTGGTGTACTCCCTAATTAGGGTCTGATCCAAACCGACGGGGTGAGCCAATGTGTTCTTACACAGGCTTCAAAGGAGTACCAGACCAGGCTACAAGTTTATCCTGGACAATTTAAAAATAGTCTCTTTCTGCCTGCTTGTCTCCCCATTTGAACTTTAAACTGTCTTTATGGAAAATTCTAACAACTAAAAAATGGCTTATGCAATCTACCAGATTAGTATCTAAATGCTATGTCAGACTGGCCTCCTTCCTGCCCATATCCCAGACACTGGACCTTGGATGTAGATCATTATCTAGAAATGTTTCCTCAGAGAAAGAACTAGAAATTTGCTACTGATGGGATATCAGTTGCTTCTGGAAAGCAGATATTTTACTTTTTCAGTGGAGATGATAATTATAATCTATATTTTAGATACATAGGGTAATTTCATCACACAAACTATTGTTAAATTTCCCAAGGTTAAGCTTTCTCTTAAATAAAAATTATTTTCGTGGCACATATTCTTCTCTGTATAACTCCAGAAAAGAAGTATTGAAGTGTTTTATTTTAAAAATTAGTTAAGCTACAATATAGTTACAGATATAAGAGTAGAAAGATTATGCATTCTTATATGAGAATAATTTCCATGCTTAAAAAAGCATTTTATTATACTATTGTGTTGTACAAAGACTGGAGATTTTGCATAAATTATTGATAATTTCTCTACATACACATGAAGGGTAGAAAAAAAGATGGTTTTATTTGCTAGGGCAACTTACGAATTGATCCATACCAACTCTTAGAATTTTAAAGTGTGTCTTTAGTCATAATATATATTAGAGAATATAATTGTATGTTTTCTACATCCAGATGAGAAATTTGTAGCTGAAAGAAAACTGACTGTTGGAATGACTTTCAGCTTTCACCTGGAGACCCAAAGAAAACTACTCCTCATGAGGCATCTCTCTTGCTTCTTTCCTTATAACATCTTTATTGTGATTTCCTTTCTTTTTACACTGATGTTCTAAAAAAAAAAAAAGCCCTGCAACCAGGTGTAGAATATGTAAACACAAAATATATAATCTGTATGATCCAGAATATTGTATTGTTATGTTTTGAAACTATGACTGTATTACAAAACTGGAAGTTTTAATGGAAAAATACATTTTGAAAGTTGTCTTTGAAAACACACTGAATAAATCTTGGAGTTGTGATGGCTTCACTGCCTGAGTGTTCAGGACAATAGCAAGGAACTTAGCTTTAACTTGTTTCCTTTGAAGTGGCGTTCAATGATGTTAGGATATACCTTTTCCTGCAGTAAAACCCATAAAACCCCTTTGTCTTGTGCCTCTCAAACCATTTCCCATCTGATAAGACCACTCCAAAATATCTCATTTTGATCCTGAAGGACATACTTGAAATGTTCCTTGGACACATACATTACTTCTTCCTAAATGATGTATGTAATTTAACCTAAAGCCATTTGATAAAAAATTGCTGCTTGTTTTTCCTTCATGTTTCTGTCCCTCATCATCATGTCAAATAAAAATATGGCAAAATTCAGATATTGTTTCTCTGGTTCCTTCTGGAGAGCTCACTGGAGGATTCAAAGATGTAGGGTGTAATCATATAACACGTAATTCAAAGGTCAGAGAAAGAGTAATCTTAACAAAGACCATCTTTTACACCCAAGTGTTTCTAAAGCCCTCCTACCAAATAATTGTAGGTGGAAAAAAGGTTTAAAAAGGAATGGTAAAGATAATTCTTTCTATGACAGTACTAGGACTTTTTCAGTCAGCAGAGGAAGATCTAACAAAAGCACACCTAGGACATAGATTTTGAACTTTTAGATCAAATAAAACTCCAAAAGAAACACTTCTAAAAAATATTCTTCCTATAGACACTTCTTACACATCAAAAATGAAAAAGAGAAAAGAATCCGGGAAGTTTTTTTCTCTCTACAAGTCATCCCTAAGACAGATTTCTCTACAGCAGAATGTTACCAATGCAGATAGACACAGACACAGATGTTATACCCTACAAAAAAGCATACTCTCTTCAGCTCCTAGAAAAGATTTAATAGGAGATGCCAGATCTTAGTGGTAGAATCACAGAATCATAGACTCACAGATAATTCTTGGACTGTAAGAGACTGTCAAAATCATCTAGTCCCAACAACCCTTATCCTGGACCAGGTCATTGCAAGCCCCATCCAACCTGGCCATGAACACTTCCAGGCATGAGACATCCACAGCTTCTCTGGGCAACCTGTGCCAGAGCCTCACCACCCTCACAGTAAAAAACTTCCTCCTAATATCTAATCTAAACTTAATTTTTTTCAGTTTCACAGGCTGGACTCTAGGTCTCCTCCAACATAGTTGATTCTGTGATTCCATGGTTCTTTGAAAATAAACATAACATTCAGCTAGAAAAAGGGTATTTTGTGACTTTTTTAGTATTTTCTTTAATTGTATCAGTTAATTTACACAGGTTTGAATAAGTGGTTAAAAGGATATGGCATCATAAACTATATTTTGCACAGCATTATATTCAGCTCCATACGGCCGAAGCTGTCAGATAAAATTAGATGAAAGTTTAATCTCAATTCTGTCTCACTGAACTCATCAGATCCACTGAAGGCTTCTGACTTTGGGGTTATACTAAACCACACTAAAATAAATATATACTAGTCAGGCAAAACCAAAAAGAGTTTCCCACATTTCGTTCTAACATTATCTTAATTTTCAACAACAATTTAATATTTTATTCTGTCGAGGATTTGTTTATGGCATTCCTCACCCTTTTCCAGTGCAGTCTGGATCAGTCCATGGCAGATGGTGGAGCTGTGATTCCACCCCTGGGGCAGTCAGTTCCATGTGAACTGCACACCCCACCAGGTGAAAGCAAACTGAGACCTGCATTCTGCAGCCAGAGGAATGGAGAAAAATGCATTAGCAATGTCTATAGTAGCATACCGTTTTGCTGCCTTGGACTCCAGCTCGTACTGGAGTTCCAGCATGTCCGGCACAGCAGCGCTCGATGGTGGAGTCACTTTGTTTAAGGCACGATAGTCCACAGTCAATCTCTATTCTCCGTCAGACTTGCACACAGGCCAGATGGGGCTGTTGAAGGGTGAGTGGGTTTTGCTGACCACCACTTGAATCTCCAGCTCACGGATCATCTTGTGGATGGGGATCACGGCATCTCGATTTGTCCAATACTGTCAGTGGTGCACTGTCCAGGTGGCAACTGGAACTCGTTGCTCTTCTGCCTTTAGGAGTCCTACTGCAGATGGGTTCTCCGACAGTCCAGGCAAGATATTCAATTTCTTAATGCCCTCTGCCTCCACAGCTGCTATTCCAAAAGCCCACCTGAGTCCCTTAGAATCTTTGTAACAGCTGTTCCGGAGGAACTCTACGCGCAGAATACATAGGGCCTCTTGGCCAGTCACAATTGGATGTTTCTGCCACACCTTCCTGGTCAGGCTCACCTCGGCTTCCAACAGAGTCAATTCCTGTGATCCCCCCATAACCCCGGCAATGGAAATAGGTTCTGTCCCCACATATTCCGATGGTGTCAGTGTACACTGCGAACCAGTATCAACCAAAGCTTCATATTTCTGTGGCTCTGATGTGTCAGGCCATCGGATCCACACCATCTAATAGACCCGGTTTTCCCATGCCTCTTCCTGGCTAGAGGCAGGGCCCCTCTAGCACCGGTCATTATTCCCTTCCTGGCCATACAAGGTAGAGGATCCTTCACAGGGATCTGACATATCATCCTCACTTCTATAATACCTGGCAGCCTGGTCATGTGATGTCGAGGCTACCTTCATCTTAGTGGAACCCCCTCGGTTAGTGTTTCTCTCCTTGAGCTCACGCACCCGTGCTGCCAGGGCAGAAGTGGGTTTCCCATCCCACCTTCCCATGTCTTCCCCATGGTCACGCAGAAAGAACCACAGGTCAGCTCGTGGGGTGTACCCTCTCTCTCTATCTGGGGGATGTTGAGCTCTGACTCTGGGGCCTGTAACTCGCACCGGTGCCACATGGGAACTGTTCCTCCTCACCTCCTCCCTCATCTCCTCCATCTTCTCCCTCATCTCCTCCTTCACCTTCCTTATTGCCTCTCTGAGTTCCTTAGCCACGGCAGAGACCTGAGCCTGCCACTGATCATACTGTGGTAATTTTGGAGCTTGTTGGCTACAGAACCCACTGTCTCTCGGTTGGTATCAGGATGAATTGTCGCAATGAATGTGATGTATTAAGATGGTCCTAGAGCTGCCAGATTCCACAGCATTTGCCCTGTGCACCTGACTTTGTCAGGGTCATTATCATGCTGTCCACCCCTCTCAAAGAATATCTCCAATACCGCCACTTCTCTCAGCTGTTGGATCCCCTCCTCAAGGGTCTTCCAGCGCATTCTATGATGGTGCTCCTGCATTCTGTCTCTGTGGACAAACCTCTCCCATACACTCATTTAAAGCCGCTCCCAAAGGGAAAGGGGCCCTGGCTCCCTTACGAATATCTGATTCACACTTGAGTCCTGGGTCAAGGGTCCTAAATTCCTTGCCTCACCACTCTCTAGTTGCATACCCATACCTATAAGGTCCCAGACCTGAAGTAACCAGGCTGTATAAGCCTCATGTCCCCATCACACAATATCTTTTTCCAGATTACAGAGACTTTCATATGTCAGGGACTCAGTGATGGCCTCAATCTCTAGCTCCCCCACGGATTGTGAGGGCCCTCCTTTCTTATCCTTGTTGCCTGGGTGCTCTGATTTCATCTTGTATTTCTTTGTTTCCACAGGGGCAACTGCTGCTGTCTGTGGCTGCCCCTGTGGTTCAGCTCGAACCTGGACAGTTGTAACATCTGTGGGTTCCATTGCTGCACCATCAGACTCTCCTTTGTTGGGGCAGGGGGAGGGTTTCCCACCAGCTGCGGCTAAGGAGGCTACTACAGGGGAAATGTACTCCCTCAGCATCTTGCCCATCTCCTTCACCAGAACCCCCACCCAATCTGGGTGGTTCATTTCTGAGGCAGGCTGCAGGGTAGGGTCAGGTGGTGAGCCAGCATCCCTATTCTGTGGAGCAGTGTCAGGCCCCTTGGCAATATTCCCAGTCTCTGGGGCAGCATCAGTCTCCATGAAAGTATTCCCTGTGTCTGGGGCATCTGTCTGTGCAGTGATCCAAGTCAAACTCACCTTATCTTTGAAAGCTAAATAGGCTAGGATTATCAGCAGCACTTGGTTAGTATCTAGAGGAAATTGAAACCCTTCAAAAGCTGGTGGAGTAGGCACAAAGAACCGGTTTTGAAGGGCTGGAAAAAACTTCACCTACTGTCATTTCCTCACAGAAAGTACCATTCTTAAAGTTACCCCAAAAACATGCACTTAGTGTGTGATAGCCATGTATCCATGTGCCCACCTTCCAGAGGAAGTTAAAGACCCATTAATTCCTCACTTTATCAGCCCATGAAGCAAACATGATAACAGCCACAGTAACCTTAGTTATAGGGTCTATGTTAAGATAAGAGCCTGCAAACAGAAAAAATACTACAAACACATGCCATCCAAACAGGGGGGAATGTCCCCCGCAGGCAGGGGAGGGAATGTCCCAGCAGGCAGGGGG
This sequence comes from Delichon dasypus, assembly GCA_037837765.1. Taxonomy (NCBI): domain Eukaryota; kingdom Metazoa; phylum Chordata; class Aves; order Passeriformes; family Hirundinidae; genus Delichon; species Delichon dasypus. Next base: position 39,985,564 of record JBBAXF010000004.1, on the reverse strand, counting down.
GTGTCCCAGCAAAGTGAGCAGTGCTGAAGAAGCTGCAACGGCAGGACAGGGCTGGCCCAGCTCCAGCAGGGCAGGCAAAGGGAGCTCCGAATTCTTGGGCACACAAGCAGAAGATGGATGATGGTAGAATTCCCATGACTGGACTTTCTGTTGACAGTGGGCTTCCCCCACAGCAAGCAGCAGCCAGACCGTCCTCTCCGATGCTGAGAGCAGGAAGAGAACACTCAGCTCCTCCAGCGCTGTTCTTTTCCCTCCCCCAAACTTATGTGATCTTCCTCCTCCCTCAGCCACTTCTTTAGTGTGGGTCAAGCACCCTCTAAGCATCAGTATTTAGTCTCTTAGCAACTTATGGGGGAAAAATTCTATAGGAAAAAAAAAACCCAAAACCAAACCTAACCCCCAACAATATACTTTTAGGAAATATGTACAAGGACTTTACAGTATGACAGGGGAAATACATTTTTCTCTTTTCTTTTTCATTAACTCATTTAAATTTTGTTATTGAGGAAAAGGCATATATTGATCTCTATGCACAGGCAGAAGGCTTAGCTTCCCCAAAGTCAGTGTATGAGCCTGGGAAATACAGGACCAAGAGGTTATTTTCTTAAGCCTTTGCCAAATATATTTCAATTGGATGAATGTTCTTAGAGTCTCAGTTGTAATAAGTCAGCCAGCACTCCATTATCTTCATGTAGGAAAAGCCAATTCTTTATTTTCACAACTCATTTTATGCTGTTTTTACAGCCCTCGTATGCAACTTTAATTAGTTAATAGCATTCTTGCCAATTACTCTATCATTTAGTAAAAGGTAATTTACTTGTCCATCAAATCTCTCTATTCTTGGATTATTTACATATTTTCTTTACAGATTCTCATGGGACAAACTCCTTATTATTGCAGGTGCAGTGCATTTGTTTTTCAACCCAAGAATAGGTTGTTATGCTTACGAGTTCTCATACTGTCATGGGTTAACACAGTTTGTTTTTTTAATTAAAGAGGAATATAGAATATTGCCCTGTCAAGACCTTGGAATTGTTTTAGAAAGGACAGGGACCTATTAGAATCTAATTTTAGATATTGACATATCCTTTGACGACTGAGAATGTTGAATGCGACTTTGGGAAGTACCCATATGAATCTTGATTTTGTTGAAGTCAGCTCTTTTCCCTTCAGCTGGAGAGAAAGGTAACTTCATACGGCAGCCAGGGGTCAGCTGGGCCCTGCCGCCCTGGCCAGGTGGCCGGAGCTGGGCTTACCTGCGCCCAGAGGAGCAGTCCTGGCCGGGCCGTGCCTCCGGGCCCCATCTGCTGCCAGCAAGGGGGGCCGGGCAGGCTCTGCCAGCCGGACCCTGATACCAGCTACGGGCCTGGCTGGGCTGGGGCCTGCCCTCATTTAAACTGAGAGGTGGGCAAAAAAGGCGTTTATAGGTTTTCTTTTTGTTTCTGGACTGCCTGGGTCCTCTGATCTCTGATCTCTTGGCGTGAGTTCTGCTCCCTTCACCAGTGCAGCCTTGAAAATCTAACACCACGGGCTGCAGAGAGAGAGAAAAAGACTCTAAGCAGATTTAACCCTTTCCTGGAAAAATGAAGTTTCCAAGGCCTAACTTTTCTTTGAGAGAGAGAAGAAAGAGACAGAGTGTATGTAGAAAAAGACAGCATGAAGTCAGTGGAGCAAGAGTGAAAGAACTGATAAAGATTATTGAAAGGAGGGATTGAGGAAGTGGACATTTTTAACTGGACTTTTCTAGTGTAAACTATGGAGAAATAGACTCTTGCTTGTAATATCTTAATGTTGTTTGGGGGAATGCTGGTCCTAGTCAAAAGTTGGAGATTGATATAATTGAGATTTAAGCGAGAATCTTGAACAGAGTAAGCCCCTCTCTCCTCGGATAAAAGGAGGTCTCAGTCTTTGAGACAAAGATGACTTTAGAGAGAAAGTGATTTGAGACCCTTGGCCCCTGGGGTAAAAGGAGGTCTCTATTTCTTTTGAGCTAGAGATGATTTTAGAGATAGAAGAGAATCCTTGCTTTATACTAGAAGAAGCATTCTTAAACATTACCCCAGATACACTGAGAGGCCCATGAGTAGCCAGTGGAAAGGCTGCTAATGGGTGGAACTGCACAATCTGCAAAAACTCCTGGGGGTTGCAGATTTGTGACACTGGGAGCCACAAGACTGTTTTTGTCTTGCGGCAAATATCTCCATGGTACTCTAGAGCGACTCCTCTCCCAAAGTGTGGAAGGATTATTTCAAATGGTGAAACTGACTGAAAATCACAGGTTGTTTTGTAGGACAATAAACACTTTGTAGGGGGAGGGAGGGGTGTTTTGAAGTTTCATTTTTTAAAATTTTTTTTCCTTTTCCATTCTTTTAATGTGTGTTAATAAAACTTTATTTTTAAGCTGGAGCCTGCTTTGCTTCTCCTGTATTCCACAAGGAAAAGAGAGAGTAAACACTAAGACCACTACACTAAATTTGGCAAACAGAATTCAACAAACATGAAACTACTACACATACCAAGATTGTTTTCGCATGGTAACTTGCAAATTGCTTAACTATACTTAGAAGAAATGACAAGCTAGCTATTAATTTAATTGAGCAGGCTTGATTTTATGAGGACTTTCTTTTATAATTTTTCTGTCTACAACAAACCTCAAGTACTACGCGTTCAGAGGAGCACTCATGGCCCATGAGTCATGCTTCCTGGCTGCACAGCCCAGAGGTTGGTATCTCAGTGCTTGGTCTGAGGTGACAGATTTCTTTAACACAGGAAACATTCCATACACATGGCCACATTCACAGCATCTTGCCATATATTCATGATTCCTTGCATTGAATATTTAATTTTATGCAAGTGTTCACTAATAGAAATTGATTTAGCCTAGTTTTTTCTCTGAATTAACTGTCATTTGTTTTTGCTGACCAAGAGAAGATTCTTTTTCTTGCTCATTTTGCTGTATTTATTTTGAAAGGACTAAATATGTGAGAAATTAAGCATTTCATAACATTAGAAAAACTAAAATTAGGACATTGACACCAAAGGCAGTCTGCGATAGAATCAAACAGAAGTAGATAGGTGTTAATGAAATTTCTAGATATTCATAAATTTCCTTGAGCACAATATTTCATTCTGTTACTATGTTCCAACTCATGTTGTTTTGTGCCATGCCCAGAAGTCCCTGTTGCTCTGATTCCATAACTCTACATCCAATGGTTTCTGACAGCATCAAAAGAAGCAGGGAGGAGTGATGCAGAGCAAAGTCCAGGATTTCCCTGTGTCCTTTGGTAACAGTGGGAACCTTTTCTCTTTCCCTGTCTCTCCCCACAAACCAACGTACATCTTCAGGAACAGGCACTATTTAGACAAAATCCACCATCAGAAACTTCATTTTCAGACTTACATCTACAATTCATTGTGACTTCCCTGTTTCCCAACTCAGAGTAATAGAATCTGAAGCTCATTAGTAGACATATTTTTTCCAGAATTCTCTATTTTGTATTTGAAAGGGATTCTATTTGTACATATAAGAACTTCAGAAAAACCTTAGAGCACCTCCCAGTATCAAGAGGGTCTCCAGGAGAGCTGGAGAGGGACTTTTGACAAAGGCATAGAGTGATAGAACAAGCGGGAATGGCTTCAAATTGACAGAAGTCAGGTTTAAATTAGATATTAGGAGGAGGTACTTTGTTGTGAGGACATACCACCCAGAAAAGGCTGTGGATGTCGCCTCATTGGAAGTGTTTGAGACCAGGTTGAACGGGGCTTGGAGCAATCTGATCTAGTAAAAAGTATACTCGTCCAGGGCAGAGGGTTATAGCTAAGTGGTCTTTAAGGACCCTTACAAGCCAAACCATTGTATGATTCTCTGATTTTTTTGATTCAAAAATATATAGATTCAAAATTCTGCGCTGAGTTCTAGAGGTTGTTTTAGGTTTGTCAGGATTGCAATGCAAACACCTCCAGAAATGTTAACAAACAGAAGCAATGCCTGGCACAAAAGCATTAGCAAAGTTTTTGATGCAGAGATACTAGTGTCAGGTACTGCTGACCTAAAATCCTCACAACAGTTTTCAATCTCTTCATTGAGACAATGGTGTTGAAATCTGGTGCTCTTTTAGCTGAAGTCCAAGTACCTCAACTGTGGGGTAAATTAAAATTTCAGAATTTGGGTAATGCTCAAATATAATCACAATTTACTTTCCAACCTTCTGTTTTAAGAAGATTGTGGTGTCAATTTAAGAAATGGCTGTAAAATTAAGGTGTGGCTTAGGTCAGTCTAGTGTGCAGGTTTCATAATGGTTTGCTGAAGCAACAAAGGGAATGTGAAGCAAATGGCAAAGACATCAACAAAAAGACTGACCAGCACTTCTAATGAAGCTTTGTTTCACTGGATTTCATGGAGATGAGGGTATCTGGCTCTCACTTACAAAAGTACTTAGGAATGTATGTAGGAACGCATGAAGCACTTTGAAGGTATTAATGATCCTTGTTTGAAAAGGGCTTTAGCTATAAAAACATTATCAAAGCTAAATTCAGTGTCCTAGGGTAACTTTATGATGCTTGTATGCTCAGCTGTCTGTTCTGTTTATGCTGTATATTGAGTCCTGTGCCTTTAAGACTGATTCTAAGAGCAAGGAGAAGCGCGGAGTTTGTTTTGAGAAAACTGCCTGACTCCTCCACATTCTTCTCTGGATGGAATGTTCGGTGGAGGCTTGGAGACACTGCAGGACAGAGATTTTTTTGCGTTTAGTTAGTTTCAGCTAGCTAGGGCAGAGAAGTTCCTGCACTGTTTTTTTGCTTTTTTCTTGGGACTGTTTAAATCTGCTCGGGACTGAAAACCCAGGGGAGCACTGGGGGCTGCACCTGCGGCCCACTGGGTCCTGGACCTCGGCATTTTCCAGCAGCGTCGGAGGGACTGGGACTGAGGAGAGACTGAGAGAGAGCTGGGCTACACCCATGGCAAGAACTTTCTCAATTTGCCATCTCACTCCAGAACGAGAGGTTTTATTGTTTCATATTAATCATTCTTTATACTTGTATGCACTTTTTTGTTAAGTAAGATAGTTTTTTTCACTTTTCTCTGAGGAAGTTCTTTACTGGACCGGTTGGAGGGAGGGGCCACTTGGGTTTGCTCCCTGGCGGGATCCCATTCAGGGGTTTTCTCCCAAATTTGCCCTAAACCAGGACATTCAATAAATTTGCTACTGTTTCATGTATTTTCTTGCCATTACCCAGAATTAAAAATCACTCTAACAAGCCTAACCATTCATGGAAATATGACAGACAAAATTTTAAGTATTTTATTGATTTGCTGTCAGGACCCTGCACACAAAGGAACACTAGCACAACTTCAGCTGTTTGGAGGAGGAAGCATGCTTTCTTGCGTAGTTTTATGTCTGTGGGCTGGAAGGGGTTTCATTCTTTGAAAATCTATTATTTGGTCAGAGTTAAGATTCTTATTGAGTCAGCTTATTCCACATCAGCTGATACAAAACTTTACTAGTAGATCAAGTAGAATTAAATGTCATATTTCAGAATACAAGATATTAGCTGCTAAAATAAAAGCATGTTACATGGTCATATGTTATATGAACTGATTTTCTGTAATGCTGAATTCATAGGGAGGTCACTCAGAGTTGTATTAACTTGCATCTTTAAATATCCATAATAAGATTCTATAGCAACCAATTACAAATTTTTTCTGATTTTAACAGAAGAAAATTCTCTCATGTGCTGGCTTGAAGGCAAAACCAGTGAGAGACTCCAAGTCAGAAAAAACAATTTAATAGGAGAGGAAAAAAAAAAGTAAAATAAAATAAAACACATGCAATGGTACAAAAGATCACTGAGAGAGTCAGAATACAACCTGAAACCGTGGTGGTTATATATACTAGTTACTGTAGTATAGATAAGAAAATCATCATATAAAAACTCAGAAGAAGAATTTTAGTGGCAAAGGAAAGGAATACAGATTCCTTTTGTTGATCTTTCCTCAGATTTTTTGCATGGGTTTTGATTATGCTGGGTATACCAGCTGCAGCAAAACTGCTCCCAAACCTTTTTAAGCAGCCAGTGTTAAAACACCTGCTCCTGGGGAGAATGGATTCATGCGAAGGTCCTGATGAAGTGGTCTTGTTGAAGCTGTGTTCTTGCAGAAAGATCTGGTAGCTCTTGTCCTCTGGGAGTCCAGTGGGTAAGGCTGCTTGTGCTGTCCCAAATCCCAGATTATATCCAGGTGGGAATGCTTGGCTCCTCCCCCTGGGCAGAGCATCTCACAATGGGCTGATAGCATTTTATCAGTTTTGTAATGGGTCCTTGATTGCTTATTAAACAGAGATAGCTCCTGGAGGGAGTTATCTATGAGTCATGCAGGAAGGCATTGATGGGCCATTAACAGAAGATAGTCTGGAAGCAGGGGGCAAGAGAAACAGTGGTGCACAACAATAGTTTCAACATTTCATGTAGATGGTGATAGAATACATACCTTGGGCACATTTTACATTGTAACCTAGGACATCTCATAAAGTCATTTTACATGTTAAGAATTAAGAAATATAATGTAGAAATATTTTATAATCATTTACAAAGATGAAGGTCTGACTTAGAAGTCTGTACTAAAGCAAGACAGAGCTTTCCAATGTCTTGGGTAAACATATTCTAAAAGAAGTGAAAAGTCTACCAGTTAACACGTCACGTGATCCTAGCTGAAAGTGTCTAGTTTGGGGAAAAGAGATTAAAATGTAATGATGCTTCATGAATATGCCTTCCCCCCCCCCCCCCCCGCCCCCCAGCTTTCTTTAATTTTCATTTTTCATGAGATGTTATTTTTCCTGACATTTTATTTGGAAGAAAAAATTTTAAGTGTTTCCAAGTAATACACCAGAATCCCATGTGGTCATGTTGGATTGCACTGAGGTTAGATGGGATAGTGTCTAAAGCCTACAGCAAGACAAAAAAATGTGCTGTGATACTATACCCACAAAACTTAGCCACACTTGTTGCCATGCTTCTCTTTAATTTAGGGAACATGTGGCTTTACTGTTACTAGGCATCATGGCTGAACAGGAGATGATCTAAAGAAAATGAAAAGGAATTGAATATTAAATGCTGTGAAATAATCCAGAAATCTCAACAGGAGATTTGTACTCATTTTTCTCACCTTCTGTGTGAAAATAATTCAGAATATATATGATACTAGACAAGGAAATTATTTCTATTTCTTGGAAAAGTGTACAGAATAAATATGTGTCTTGTGTTGCATAAAAATTAATATAGTAATAAAATTAACAGGAATTGTGTCACAGTAGTTATTATATAATTCCTTACCAGTGATAAATTTTTTGATGTCTTCATTGCACATACCACAGTTCTTTTTTTTCTCAAGCTCCTTTAGGAGAAGAACACTTCCATTTTAGTCAAGCCAAATTTTTAATGTTTCTTAATGTTCCATCAGTTTGTATGCCAACACAAGCTGCAATAAATAGCAATACTGTGATGTGAGGTTGTTGTAAGTCTGGCACCCAGTCAATTCTGCTTCACATTATGAAATAGTGAGAAATAGAAGAAAACTATGGCCATGAGCTGCCGAATAACAGATCCATTATTTTATTGCATGAGATTCACATGCCAGAAGCTGATCCAGCACATCCACCTCCAAAACTTCATAGATAATTTTTCAGTGAACACAGAGATATTTGTTTTTACAATTTTTCCTAGTTTCAAACAGAAAACTGATGATCTTAAACAGCCCCTCTAACCCAAATAATTCTAAAGGATATCCATGTAGTTCTGCAGGAATATTGAATGGTTTGGGAGATATGAAGACCTCTTTTTCTGGTGAGCATAATAGTTTAAACCAGTCAAATTTCAAAGGAACTGCATCATATGTTATTTCCCATGTAACATATCTCTTGCTACAGGGAAAAAAGATTTGATTTGTTAATAAATCTGAATGTATTCTGTCTTTCTAGTTGACGAGAAGCTGTGTCTCCCATTTCCCAAAACAGTTTAATGCAGACAGATGGGTAACAATTTCAAAAATTGTTAAACATACAGCTAAAAGATATCTACCTTTCTTTTATTGAAGATGGGACTTGTGCCTGCAGTGTTGCAGTAGAGAAAAGCTGTGATACAGAGGAGAGGGACTGGGCAATGGATACTTCTCCAGCCCTCTCTGAAGGGACCAAGGAAGAAATTTTGTGTTTGACCTGGGAATGAGAACTGTCACTTCCTCTGCTGAGTAACTTGGTGATTTGGCCAGGGCTTTTTCAAGGGTAGGGCTTTCATGCCCAGGTACAAAAATCTGCAGTACTTAAGACTGGCAGTGGCAAATAAGCAGATCAGCATGGTAAGTATCCAAATTTAGGAGGAGAAAAGTCACTCCTTTTGAAGGAGAAGAAATTTCTTAATATCTCTTACTATTTACTGTAAAAATTGTGGTGTGTAGCATAACCAGTGAGAGCTGTGTGAGGGCTCTTTACTCAGCACCAGGGAGCTCACTATTCAGGTTTGGAAGCACAGAAACATCGATCTAGTTGATTGATCAACTCAGTCAATCATATTAATCTCAAACACATTAAGAGGTTGGAAAAAATATGCCTACCTGTCAGGCACTCCAGGTCTTTTCCTACCACAAGTTTTGAAAATAGTCCTCACTGTTTCTATCCCTAAGTGTCTCTTTTATATTTTGTTGAGTGGTAAATTAAATTAAATTAAATTAAATTAAATTAAAGTGAAAAGAAACTTTGTACTGAAATTTGTCTTTTCAAGGAATGATTTCCTCCCTTCCTAAAGTAGCATTTGATGAGAAATAAAATGCTAGAGAGTTACTTGTAAATCTTTTTACAAACCACAGGGAAATAGTGATAATGAGATTTTTTTTTCTTTTTTTTCTTTTTTTTTTTTCGTGCAAGTGTTGGAAGTTACTTGTCTCCAGCTGTAGGAATTATCTCTCTGGGATTTCATTGAGAGAAGTATGTGAAGTGAGGGTGCATGAATCACAGCTCCATCCAACAGAGAAGAATTTATGCTGAATTTTGGCCTAAGAACCAGCAATCCTCAGGCACTACCAAATGGCCAAGTGCAAATCCAGTTCACCATATCTATCTCTCTTTGGGCAGCAACTCATTCACATACCTGCCTGAAATGACAGATTTAGCAGTATCTTTTTATTTCAATTTTTTTAGCCACCAGATTTTGCTTCCCTTGAAATCCACACTGCTGCTTTGAAGAGCAGAGCTGCTCATCCCCATTTAGCTTTGCTCAGCATACCACAGCTCCTCCCACTGCTTCAGCAGTAGCCAGCCTCTGATTGACAGGCATATGCCCTAAGAAGGAACCTGGTACCATAGGTGGCCTTGGTTTTACTCTCATTTACATGTGTGGTACTTTGACATAAAACACAATTGCTGCTTTTCTTGAGCTATGGTAGCCTTCAAAAGTGTCTGAAAGGATCATCATGTGTCTGAAGTGTCTGAAAGAATCCCCACATTCCAAAATATTCAGGAACTTTTAAAACCAATCTTTTTTCACTTTTCTTTTTCTTTCTTTCTTTCTTTTCTCTTCTTTTCTTTTCTTTTCTTTTCTTTTCTTTTCTTTTCTTTTCTTTTCTTTTCTTTTCTTTTCTTTTCTTTTCTTTTCTTTTCTTTTCTTTTCTTTTCTTTTCTTTTCTTTTCTTTTCTTTTCTTTTCTTTTCTTTTCTTTTCTTTTCTTTTCTTTTCTTTTCTTTTCTTTTCTTTTCTTTTCTTTTCTTTTCTTTTCTTTTCTTTTCTTTTTGTCCTAGGTTACAATGTAAAATGTGCCCAAGGTATGTATTCTATCACCATCTACATGAAATGTTGAAACTATTGTTGTGCACCACTGTTTCTCTTGCCCCCTGCTTCCAGACTATCTTCTGTTAATGGCCCATCAATGCCTTCCTGCATGACTCATAGATAACTCCCTCCAGGAGCTATCTCTGTTTAATAAGCAATTAAGGACCCATTACAAAACTGATAAAATGATAACAGTCCATTGTGAGATGCTCTGCCCAGGGGGAGGAGCCAAGCATTCCCACCTGGATATAATCTGGGCTCTGGGACAGCACAAGCAGCCTTACCCACTGGACTCCCAGAGGACAAGAGCTACCAGACCTTTCTGCAAGAACACTGCTTCAACAAGACCACTTCATTTGGACTGCTACCACCACGGTTTCAGGTTGTATTCTGATTCTGTTAGTGATCTTTTGTACCATTGCATGTGTTTTATTTTATTTTACTTTTTTTTTCCTCTCCTATTAATTTTTTTTTTTCTGACTTGGAGTCTCTTGCTGGTTTTGCCTTCAAGCCAGCACATATATTTTTGGTGCCCAACGTGGGGCCGGAGGTACTGAGAAAAGTCAGAATTACAATTTTGTAGTGAGGAAAAAGAAAACAGCTCTCCGCTATGATGCTCAACATGCTTTCATATATCTTATACCTAGCTCTCTACATTTTCCCACACATGGGGCAGTATTTGCCGGTCTTAATGCACATGAGTAGACCAGGGTATGGTACCAGAATTGCTATATTGGTCTATTATGTTTATTGTATGATAACCTCTGAGGCAATGAACATCATTCGGAATATATACTCTATTTTTTTTTTCTTGTCCTGGTCCAGAATGCTACATCTGGGCTCTCAACAATCGCACCCAGCCCCTGTGGGGAGGGGTAAAGAATGATTTTTTCCAGTCTTTTAGGTATGGCACAGCAGTTTTCGAAAGTATTGAGTTCTCTCTAGGTACCAAGGACAGCATAATATTGTTGTTAGTTCTGCTTTGCCTTCTCTGCACAGCCTGCACCATGTTTAGAAATCAAACACTACATGGGGTGGTGCAGCATCTCCTTGAGGAAGAGGGAAAAAGAAACAAATGCAAAACAACGACATCCATGTCTACACAAACTGTCGTAGAGAAAACAAGAACCGCATCTATACAGACTGTCACAGAAGAGAAAGGAACCAAAAACAAAGCAACAGTTTCTGCATCTACTCAGACCATCACAGAGGAGAAAGGAACCAAAAACAAAACAACAGTGTCAGTGTCTACACAAGCTGTCACAGAGGAGAAAGAAACCAAAAGTGCCATCAGCATCTCCACACAAACTGTCACCGAAGCAGAACAACCTAAGCCAGTGGCAGTTGCCCCTGTTCAGAAGAAGAAATCAAAGAGCAAATCAGTCCGCATAGTGACTGATGAGGATGTGGCAGGACCTTCGCACCCAGCAGAAGAGACAGAGCCAGAGATCATCACCCGCTCTCTATCCCTGGGTGAACTGCGTGACCTGTGGAGGGAATTCACCTGCCAGACAAACGAGTCCATCTTGACCTGGCTGCTCCGCATCTGGGACGCTGCAGCCAATGACACCATTCTGGACGGAAGTGAGGCCAGGCAACTGGGATTGCTGTCTCGGGATGTGGTCATTGACCAGGGGATCGGGAGAACCCAACAAACTCTCAGCCTCTGGCGGCGACTGCTAACAAGTGTGAGGGACAGATACCTTTGTAAAGAAGACCTCCAGGTGCACCAAAGAAAATGGAGCACAATGGAACAAGGTATCCGATGCCTGAGGCAATTGGCTGTGCTGGAGATCATTTTCTCAGAAGACGAGAGATTTCCTAAAAGCCCAGATGATGTCCAGTGCACATCGCAGATGTGGTTGAGATTTGCACGGCTTGGACCAGAGATGTACTCCCGTTACCTGGCAACGCTGCAATGGAGGGAAGGTGAGGACAAGGTGGGCGTCTTAGTCAATAAACTAAGAATTTACGAGGATACTGTCACTGCCCCAGTTCGTACCCATGTCTCATCCGTGGAAACAAGGCTGGCTGAGCAAGTCCGGAGTTTGATTGAAGAGGGCCATCAGAAACTGAAAAAGGAACTTAAGGAAGACATTTACCACATCTCGCCAGAACCAACAAGAGTCTCTGCCATTAGGAGCAGGTACCCACCAGCCAGGGAGAGAGGATACACTCCATGGGGTAACCTCTGGTCTTTTCTTCGGGAGCATGGAGAAGATATGAGGAATTGGGATGGAAAACCCACCTCCTCCTTAGCAGCCCGGGTACGTGAACTGAAGAGAGAGACACCTACCACAAAGAGCTTATCTAGAGCCAACACTGCTCCAGTCTCAAAGGCACAGAACTCCAGACAGTATAAGAAGAATGATATGACTGATCCACTTGAAGGGACCTCAGGAACATATTTACAGGAAGAGAGCAACATGTACCATGACCAGGAATAGGGGGGCCCTGCCTCTAGCCAGGTAGAGGAAAGGGACAATCGGATCTATTGGACTGTGTGGATACGATGGCCTGGCACATCTGACCCACAAAAATATATGGCTTTAGTTGACACTGGTGCCCAATGTACCCTGATGCCATCAAGGTATGTAGGAACAGAATCCATTTCTATTTCTGGAGTGACAGGAGGGTCCCAGCAGCTGACTGTATTAGAGGCCGAAGTGAGTTTAACCGGGAATGGGTGGCAAAAACACCTCATCGTGACTGGCCCAGAGGCCCCATGCATCCTCGGCATAGACTACCTCAGAAATGGATACTTCAAAGATCCAAAAGGATATCGCTGGGCTTTTGGAATAGCTGCTGTAGAGACAGAAGACATCAGACAACTAAGTACCTTGCCTGGTCTCTCAGATGACTCCTGTGCTGTGGGACTACTAAGAGTTGAAGAACAACAGATACCAATCGCCACAGCAACAGTACACCGACGGCAATACCGCACCGGCAGAGACTCTGTGATTCCTATCCACGAGATGATTCGTAAACTGGAGAGCCAAGGGGTGGTCAGCAAGGCTCGTTCACCTTTCAACAGCCCTATATGGCCAGTGCGTAAGTCCAGTGGAGAATGGAGACTGACTGTGGATTACCGTGCTCTGAATGAAGTCACCCCACCACTAAGTGCTGCTGTGCCAGACATGTTAGAGCTTCAGTACGAGCTAGAGTCCAAGGCAGCAAAGTGGTATGCGACCATTGATATTGCCAATGCCTTCTTCTCCATTCCTTTGGCAGCAGAGTGCAGGGCCCAGTTTGCATTCACCTAGAAGGGCGTACAGTACACCTGGAACCGACTGCCCAGGGGTGGAAACACAGCCCCACCATCTGCCATGGACTGATCCAGACTACACTGGAAAAAGGTGAGGCTCCTGAACATCTACAGTACATTGATGACATCATTGTATGGGGGAACACAGCAGGGGAAGTCTTCGAGAAAGGAGAAAAAATCATCCAGATTCTGCTGAAAGCTGGTTTTGCCATTAAGCGAAGTAAAGTGAAGGGACCGGCTCAAGAAATCCAGTTCCTGGGAGTAAAGTGGCAAGATGGACGACGGCAGATTCCCACTGAGATCATCAATAAGATCACCGCCATGTCCCCACCGACCAGCAAGGAGGAAACAAAAGCTTTCCTAGGCGCCATAGGTTTCTGGAGGATGCATATTCCCGAGTATAGTCAGATTGTGAGCCCTCTCTACCTGGTCACCCGCAAAAAGAACGATTTCCACTGGGGCCCTGAACAGCAACAAGCCTTTGCCCAGATCAAGCAGGAGATCGCTCATGCGGTAGCCCTTGGCCCAGTGAGGACGGGACCAGATGTGAAGAACGTGCTCTACTCAGCAGCCGGGAGCCATGGCCTGTCCTGGAGCCTTTGGCAGAAGGTGCCTGGGGAGACTCGGGGCTGACCACTGGGATTCTAGAGCCGAAGCTACAGAGGATCTGAAGCCAACTATACTCCCACAGAGAAGGAAATCTTAGCCACCTATGAAGGACTTCAAGCTGCCTCAGAAGTAATTGGCACTGAAACGCAGCTGCTTTTGGCACCCCGACTACCAGTGCTGGGATGGATGTTCAAGGGAAAGGTTCCTTCCACGCATCATGCCACTGACACCACATGGAGCAAATGGATTGCCCTCATCACACAGCGCGCCCGTATTGGAAACCCAAATTGCCCTGGGATTCTGGAAATTATAATTAACTGGCCTGAAGGTGAGACTTTTGGGTTACCTTCTGAAGAAGAAGAAGAAGTGACACGTGCCGAGGAAGCCCCACCGTATAACGAGCTACCGGAGACTGAAAGACAATATGCCCTTTTCACTGACGGTTCCTGCTGAATTGTAGGCACTAACCGGAAATGGAAAGCTGCAGTATGGAGCCCCACACAAAGAATTGTACAAGCGACTGAGAGACAAGGTGGATCAAGTCAGGTTGCAGAACTTAAAGCCATCCAGCTAGCTTTAGATACTGCCGAACGAGAGAAGTGGCCAAGACTCTATCTCTACACTGACTCGTGGATGGTAGCTAATGCTCTGTGGGGATGGCTGAATCGCTGGAAAAAGGCCAATCGGCAGGGCAGAGGGAAACCCATCTGGGCTGCTGAGATTTGGCAAGACATTGCCGCTCGAGTAGAGAAGCTGACCATGAAGGTTCGACATGTGGACGCAAATGTATCCAAAAGTCAGGCTAATGAAGAGCATCACAACAACGAGCAGGTGGACAAAGCCGCCAAAGTGAAAGTATCACAGGTGGATCTAGACTGGCAACACAAGGGAGAAGTATTCCTAGCCCGTTGGGCCCATGATGCATCTGGTCATCAGGGGAGAGATGCAACATACCGATGGGCCCGTGACCGAGGGGTAGACCTTACTATGGACAACATCTCACAAGTCATCCACAACTGTGAGACCTGCGCTGCAATCAAACAGGCCAAGCGGATAAAGCCTCTGTGGTACGGTGGACGATGGTTGAAGTACAGGTATGGGGAGGCCTGGCAGATTGACTACATCACCCTTCCCCAAACCCGCCAAGGCAAGCCTTATGTTCTGACCATGGTGGAAGCCACCACTGGATGGTTGGAGACCTACCCTGTGCCTCATGCTACTGCTTGGAATACTGTCTTAGGCCTTGAAAAGCAGGTCCTGTGGAGACATGGCACCCCTGAAAGAATCGAGTCGGACAATGGGACCCATTTCAAGAACAGCCTTATAAACACCTGGGCTAGAGAACATGGCATTGAATGGATATATCACATCCCTTATCATGCACCAGCTGCCGGGAAAGTTGAAAGGTGCAATGGGTTACTTAAGACTACCCTGAAGGCGCTTAATGGGGGGACTTTCAAAAATTGGGAACTGAACTTAGCAAAGGCCACCTGGATGCTCAACACTCGAGGGTCAATCAATCGAGCTGGTCCTGCCCAGTCTGAACCCTTGCACACAGTGGATGGAGATAAAGTCCCTGTAGTACACATGAAAGGCATTTTAGGAAAAACTGTTTGGATTAATCCCGCATCAAGCAAAGGCAGACCCATCCGTGGGATTGTTTTTGCTCAAGGACCTGGTTCCACTTGGTGGGTAATGCAGAAAGATGGGGAAACCCATTGTGTACCACAGGGAGACCTAATTTTAAGTGAGAACTGGGTGTAGGGTTTCATTCTGTATATGTGTATATTTATCTATCTAGCTGTAAGAATGTATTAATTTAGGTATGATGTAGATGATCATAGAATAAGGGGTGGATTATGTCCTAGGTTACAGTGTAAAATGTGCCCAAGGTATGTATTCTATCACCATCTACATGAAATGTTGAAACTATTGTTGTGCACCACTGTTTCTCTTGCCCCCTGCCTCCAGACTATCTTCTGTTAATGGCCCATCAATGCCTCCCTGCATGACTCATAGATAACTCCCTCCAGGAGCTATCTCTGTTTAATAGGCAATCAAAGACCCATTACAAAACTGATAAAATGCTATCAGTCCATTGTGAGATGCTCTGCCCAGGGGGAGGAGCCAAGCATTCCCACCTGGATATAATCTGGGATTTGAGACAGCACAGGCAGCCTTACCCACTGGACTCCCAGAGGACAAGAGCTACCAGACCTTTCTGCAAGAACACTGCTTCAACAAGACCACTTCATTTGGACTGCTACCACCACGGTTTCAGGTTGTATTCTGATTCTGTTAGTGATCTTTTGTACCATTGCATGTGTTTTATTTTATTTTACTTTTTTTTTTTTTTTTCCCCTCTCCTATTAAATTGGTTTTTTTCTGACTTGGAGTCTCTTGCTGGTTTTGCCTTCAAGCCAGCACACCTTTTCTTTTCTTTTCTTTTCTTTTCTTTTCTTTTCTTTTCTTTTCTTTTCTTTTCTTTTCTTTTCTTTTCTTTTCTTTTCTTTTCTTTTCTTTTCTTTTCTTTTCTTTTCTTTTCTTTTCTTTTCTCTCCTCTCCTCTCCTCTCCTCTCCTCTCCTCTCCTCTCCTCTCCTCTCCTCTCCTCTCCTCTCCTCTCCTCTCCTCTCCTCTCCTCTCCTCTCCTCTCCTCTCCTCTCCTCTCCTCTCCTCTCCTCTCCTCTCCTCTCCTCTCCTCTCCTCTCCTCTCCTCTCCTCTCCTCTCCTCTCCTCTCCTCTCCTCTCCTCTCCTCTCCTCTCCTCTCCTCTCCTCTCCTCTCCTCTCCTCTCCTCTTCTTTTCCTATAGATATGCTGAGGGTGGGAGCTTTATCCCATTCTGGCATAAATTGAGAGGGTGGGAGCTTTATCATTGCTGAAATTAGAGGGAGATGAGAACCATGAGTTTAGCTAAACCATCTGCAAGTGGAGATGCTTCACCATTGGGTTATTAGGATGAGTGTGCACCAGGACTGCGTGTTACTGTATCCCACAGAGCAGTAGGAGTTCCTAGGCTACCTCCAACACCAGGAATGCAGCAACAATTATGTACTTAAATCTTTCTCAATTTTGAAAAAATAAATAGGTTTTGGCATAAAATGCAATGTGGCACTGAGGTAATTTCATAGCAGAGAGACCAGAAGAAAGGAATTTTTAATCTCAGTGACAGTGGTTGTGACTTACAGAGGGCAGAGGCAGAACAGCTCACTGGGATGTTTGTGTGTGGGAGGATACTTGCAGCTACTGCACCCCAGAAACTTCTGTCCCAGCCCTACACCCCAAAGCTGAAGGGCTGCTGCTACTCTCAACCCCATTATTTGGTCATTCAAAAGCTTCTGACAGCCACAGTGAATTTAGAGGAGAAATAAGCCACCATTTCATGATGAAAACAAACCTGGCGGGTCTATTGGAGGCTCTCATCTTAGTAGTGCTGTGTCTTGACCTTTGTCATCATCATTGTTATTGTCATCATTCTTTTATTCATAAGATATTGTCATAATTTACAGTCAGATACTATGCAAGTTGTGTGATTGATGCTGCTTATACCTTTCTATAGGTTTAATAATGGATCTTCTGTGAGAGACAGGTGATGGGAAAACCCTTACAAAAGCAGGCTTTCCTTGGATGCCCTCTTCAAGATAAGATAGCTTCCTCAAGCTTATGCACTGTGATCCTATTGTACTAAGACAAAATGTGACGTCTGCCAGTGAGAAGGAAGGCATAGGTGCCTGCCAGCCTTTCCCCACAAAGACAGTGAAAGGGCTGTCCATGGATTATGTAACAGGCAAAATGGACCCACCACTACACCACTGCTAAAGAAGATTAAATATCACAGAGAGCAGAGGCTAGAGGGGTCAGATAGATTTGTGTGTTAGGAGATGCCCTGTCCTTCCTTATCCAGTCATGTTACCCACTGCCCATCTGCATGTTACACCAGAGGTCCCCTTCCAAACTAAGCAGAGCAGTCCCTGGAAATGTTACAGGCCAGGCTGGGTACCTGAGCAACCTGGTCTTGTTGAAGGGAGTTGAAGGGAGAAAAATATACCTAAAGATGTACAGTGCAGCTGTTCTGTGGAGAGTTTATTTTTTAAAAAACAGTAGGAGATACTCAGTAACATATGGCCCAACACTGACTAAAAAGCAGTAATATGTGAAGGGCTCTGCTCGTGTTATGAGCAGTGAAAGCACAGATACAGTGATTTAAAATGAGAACTAATTCAGCCGCGCAGATAAAACCAAACAACTAAATACCCAGTGATGTTTCCCTCTTCCATCCCTCTCCAGGAAAAACAAATGACAAAAGTAAAACACAATATTACAACATAAAAAAAAAAGGAGGATATAGGCTGTTCTTACATAATTTCTAGTTTTATTATTTGCATCTCCCAACTTTGGACTTCTCAGTTATTGTAAGAAATTAAGGCAGTTCACAAAACAGATACATTAATCTTGTTTTTTCTGAAAAGTAAATGTGAAAACTGAAATTAAACTTTTAGTTACTCAAAAGCCCATAATTTCAGTGCCACAGGTAGTTTTTATTTGTGCTTTAAATTTTTGAAATATGTTTTCTGAGCTAGCAACCCTCTCTAGATTTCAAAAGTGGCAAATGCTGTATTATAAACCATTACCCTTTGGCTTCTGAGGTCTTCCCACCACACATCTGCAGCAGGAAGCCTCAGCACTCAGAGGTACAGAGTTTTGAAAGTACCTCAGACAAATATAATTCATATCAGCAGAAAACAGATCACAGTCACGAAAACAGTTCTAGTGCCACAACTTTGAGAGCCCTTGAACACAATTGGAAGGTCATTATGCTGCACCTGTGAAGAGCATTTTCAAATGCAGAAAAGCAATGCTATAAGAAATGTTTAAAATCTCTTGACCAACAAATACTGAGGGAAAAGATAGAGGGGGATTGGGTTCACAGTCCTTTCCATAGTTACAAAAAAAAAAAAAAAAAAAAAAAAAAAAAAAAAAAAGCAGATATACCTATTCTTACAACTTACAATACAACTTCCTTACAATTGTAAGAAATTTCTTAAAAAATTCTTACAATAAAATACAACTTTCTGCAGCCAGGTTCAAGGTGTAAATGATGATAAAGTATTAAAAATTACAATAGAGTAAATCTCCTGAAAAGTGACATTAACGAAGTTAGTAAGAAGAAATACTATATACAGTAGACAGGTTGATGCTACCTTTCCACATTGCATTTTGCTTCAAAATCATAAAGCTAAACAAAATATAATCTATTCTTCATAAGGAAAAAAAAAATTGATAGGAGAGTTTTTGTAGGGAAAAAAAATCTAATTTGCAGACCAGGTACTAAAGAAGTGGCCAGGGAAGTAGGAAGAATTTGGGATGTTGAGATTAAGCAATGGGACCACGGATGCTGTAGACAATACAAGGGAGGGAGACCGTGTAAGTGGGAACAAATGAGCTATTATCATAATATAGGAGATGTAAGTTAGCAAGCTTCCTGAATGCCAAGGGCAGCCCAGAGAAGGATAAACAGAGACTCCAGAAATGGGATTGGTAGGAGAAGGGAAGAAGAAACCCAACTGAGGTGGGTGGGCCAAGAGGCTGATTTATAGACTCTGAATTGGAGGGGCTTTGGAAATCTCCAGGTATGGCAGGGGCTGACATCAGAAAGGGCAGTAAACAAGTAGAGAGACAAGGGGCAGAGAGTACTTTTCAGATGTTGCCAGTGCTTCTTGCAGGCAGTTAATAAAACCTCAAGAAAAATCAAAGAGCCCTGGGGATGAAGATGGAGATTTTAAGCAGGAAGTTAGAGGTGGAAATGAGCTTTTGAAGATTAGAAATATCTGAGTAGATAAGACAGAGGAAATGGAAGTGTTGGGCCACAGAAAAGGTACAACCAGAAGGAGAAAAGGTTATACATCAGAGGGGGAGCAATGTTAGAAGGGAAGACAAGCCCCTACACACAGAAAGGAATAGGGTCAGGAGTACCCAGAACTGCAAAAAAACCTACTGTTTTCATCACCACAGTAGGAGCAGTCCCTTGTGTTCTTCATCACTTTGATATTCCCCAGGGCCTCATGAGAGCTTGTCTTCATCTATCTTTTCTTTCCAGCTCTAATCCCTTCTCATCTCAATCCACCAGTAGAAATGACAAAGTCATATTGAGTACTATCTCCTCCCAGCTGTGCCCTGAATGGCTGAAAAGGAGAAGGAGCCAATGGAGCTCCCATGATGGAGCAAAAGGTTGTTAGCCATGAGGGTATATCCCTCTAACCCTTCTGAGCAAATATCACTTGCTCTTGGTTTCTTTTCCAAGATTCAGGTGGTTTTAGAGTCTTTTTGCCTTCTGCAAAGCCCTGAGCCAGACACAAGAAAGAGATGGAGTCTTCAGGTTCTGATTTTCAAGGTTGCGCGCTTTGTTTATGGTTTCTTATTTTACAATTTTCTCAGTGCCCAACTAAGATCTGTGCAGCTGCTCGGGCATCTGACGACTTCTCCCCACTGGGCTGCAGCATTATCTTTTATATTAATTGTTACGTGTTCTTTATTTATCATTATTTGCCAATACCTATCACTTATACTAAAAGGGTCATCCTTACTTTGACCCAGTCTCCTTAAACTACTTTGTGCCACCGTCACTGCAGAAAATGGAGTGAGGGAAGAAGAAAGAAGAAGCAGGAGACAACGCCCCAAATCCTCCATCTTGCTCCCATCCACTCCCATACTAAAACCCCAAACCTACTGGTTTTTCACCCTGTGATAAGCTAAACTACTATCTTTCACACTCTTGTGGCCTGCAATCCATCCCACAGTGCAGGAAGACTTTTCCATGGACTGGAATCAAAGCCAATGTCCCTCTGGGCTCTGTGCCAGGGTCCCAGACCCCCCTGTCCAGGTCTCTGACCTTCCAGGGCAGCCAAAGGAATACCCTGGACTCCAACAACTGGCCATTAATCTGAAACTTTGGCATCATTCCCACTAGAGGGGCAAACCTCAGCACCATCCATCATGTCAGAGGGCACTCAAAGAGGAAAAAAGTGGGCAAGAGTGAGGGCAGGGAGTTAGGCCTGCTACAGGAAAGGGGATTTGGGGACAGACTCCTGTTGAGGCAAGGCAGAGATTCTGCTTGGGAAGGTGGGCATGGTGAACAAACTGCAGCCATCTCCCACAAGCAGTCATAGCAGAACAAAGACAGCTGTTGTAAGGAGCCAGACATATGCAAAACCCCTCTGTGAGTCCTGCTGGTTTTGCTGTGCTTGGATATCAGACTTGGAACAGCCTGCAGGATAACAGGGGTTGAACATCACTTCCACATTTATACTGTTGGATCAGGATGCCCGTTTAGAAGGTTACATGAAGTAACCTGTGTTTTTATAACTGCTGAATTTTTTAATGCTAGAAAGATAAAACTATAGGCATTGAAATCCCTATTCTTGAGTTGATACTGGAGTAAATAGAAGAATGTGCTTGTTTTTAAATATTATTCACTTGGAATGCTTGTTTGAATTTAACAAAGCAAGCCAGGGCTGTATTTAAACATTTAAATTGAAAATCAGCCTACTTTTTCTCCAAGTACCATTTCAAATGGTACCGAAATTTTACATGAACTAAAGGAGCCTCTACATTTAATTCCTGATAGCAATGTTATTTCCTCAGCTCATCTGGCAATTTGATCAGGTACTGATGAAGTCAGCCCAGTTCTGGGACTTTCCTTGCTTGGTTAGGCTACTCATAGGCCTTGACTTTCACTGTTTCACTGCTGTGGCATTTGGAAAAAGAAAAAAAAGAAAAAAAGGGAAAAAACCCCAAAACAAACAAACAACAAAAACCAAAATAAAATAAAACAAAAACGTTGTCCTGTTGCTTTAGTGGTTTAGTGCAGCTTAGAAGTAAAAGCTTAAATTTCCTTAGCACCATATTTACTGTCTATAAATTGAAACCTGAAATGTCAATTAATGCACAGAAATGGCTTCTCTTACGTGCTGGGGTGTTATTATTCTCTGGGATGTCCTCTGGGAGGGGTACACCTGTCCAGAGTGGCTGCAGACGGTGGAAAAAAGAGAGGAGGGGGGAGTGTGGGGGGTGTGGTGGCAGGGATCTGCCTCCCCTGAGGCTTCCTGGCCACTTCTTCAGCAGCTGAGAATTGTCTTTCGAAACAATGTGGTAGTATCTCCTCCTAACTGCACACACACAGTACATAGCAGACTACAATATATGGCTACATTTTATGCATATTCATTGTTTTCCCTAGAAAAGGTGTGGTTATGCAAATTATTTCGTAGTACTCATCAGCATTAGTACTATCATTAGCATAGGCGGAGTGTAGGCACAGTGTACCCCAGTGGTCGCACTGAGGAAGGCTCCACATCTTCCTCAGTGGTCTTCTGATGAAGGCTGGACGTCTTCCTCGCTATGCACTTTTCACCTTTCTCCTCTAGGCATGCACAGGTTCTTGTTAGCCATTTCTTCACTGGTTTTAGCAAGCTCTGTCCTTTGTTTTTGCAAGTTCTGCTCCCTATTTCTTCACAAGTTTCATCCTGCGTCTCTAGTTTGTGACTAATTTTTGCTAGCTTCTATATTGCTTACAATGTACCTTATTCTTGCCCACTTATGCCTAGTGCTTTTAACCTTTTTGGATCAAAGAAAAACAACAAACAAATAAACTGCAACAGAAAGAAAATCTAAAAAAAAAAAAAAAGTAATAAAAAAACAACTACCAAAGTAAAGCAGGTGGCAAGGAGGAGGATGGAGGACTAAGGTATGCCATGAGGTCACTCTGGCACTTTGCTACGGCCTTCCAGAAGCTTGGAAACATCCTTCCTCGCCAGGATGGATCGGGTCTGAACAGCCATATTGGTATCTACCTGACAGAGAAATCACCAAAATGCTATTATTATTTGCTTTAAAGCAGATTCTTTCACTCCTCTCCTCCTTCAATGCACTTGAAGTTGAAAGACCTGCAAACCAAAAGTTTTTAATATGAGGCATCACATTAATGGTTGTAAAGATCAAGATAGCAGGTTCTAGTTTGCTCTACAGAAAGTTTTTTAGTCAAGCACAATAAAATATTTTGGACAATAAAAAGCCTAAATAGTTCAATAGTAATAGCTACCACCCCCACCCAACATGGAGTGCTACTTAGTTGCATGTATTGGTATCCATACTAAATCATGTTTGAGTTAGTGATTTGTTTTTCTTTTTTTTCTGTTTAGAAACCCAGGATGGTTTATAGATTGCAATTATTCCAGTGCTTGCATTTTTATTGTTAAAAGAAGACCTGCTACACAACGGATTCCTTGTAAAAATGACACTTCAATGAGAAAACTTGTAACATAAACCCCTGCATTTTTCTCCTACAACTGTGATTTATTAAATTAAATATGAAATACAGATGTAAAAGATATCTTGCATTTTTTTCTTTTCCTTCTGTGTTTTCTCCTCAAATTATTATAAACACACAAACTGTCCTGGTCCTTTCATTCCAAAGTCCACTTCAATAATGACAGACTAATGTAATTAAATCATAATTGTTACATATATTTCCATTTTTCTTTCACTTTATAGCTAATTATAATATTTTACAGCATTTTGGAATTGATAGCTCCAAAGTAGTATAGCAAAAATGCCAGGAAAATGCTTAAATATTTTAAATTCAAAATAAACACTTTAAAAAATGTTCCTTGTACTAGGATAATAAATATAGCTCCCTGCATGTTTCAATTAATAAAAGAAGTATAGACATTTTTAATCAATCTTCTAATAATAAACACCACAGACTATATGATTTCAAAAGGAATTGCAAAAATTCAAATGCTGTTTTAGAAAAATCACCAATATTCACAATGATTCACAATGATTCAGTCAAAAGTTAACAACATTTTCAGAAAACTACCACTATAGTTACTTATTAAATTAATAAGGAGAGACTGGATGTGCACCGGGTTTGTGGGTTTTTTGTTTTTTTTTTGGCTAGCAAGACATGTGTTTGCAAAATGACAGACATCTGTCAGCTTATTATAACCCAGGATTTTATGGAAATTTAAATTGTTAATTCAAACCACCCTGAATCTAAATCAATACATTTCTATGCAGGGATTTTTCAACTGTTGCTTTACTCTTGTGCTTCAATCATTGAGAGCACCTGGGACTCTACAAAAAGCACTTTTCTGCTGTATTTGTCACGACAGATACAATGAGCTTGCCTGGCAAAAACCTTGGGCTTTTTGCAGGTATGACAACTACTTTCCAGGGAGTGGAGAAAGCTCCTGGAGAGCTGCCTGGCAGAGCACCAAACATTATGTGAACTGCAGGGAGCTGCGACATCTCCAGTTCCTGAGAGACTTTCTGTTTTGGCAGAAGTGCAGCTTGGGGAAGTTCACAGGAAAGGTTTGTCATGTAGGAATTGCCTGCTCCTAGCAATGGCCTGAAAGTTTTCTGTCAGGGGATACACAGCCACCAGAGTTGAGCGCATTAATACTTTTTGTTATCTTGCAATTTTTTCTTGAGAATGAAGGCTTCATTTTATCAATTAGGCAATCAAGGGCTGCATGAGATATGTCCCTTGTGGGTATCAGCGGATTGCACAACTGCTAGAAACTTCTTCCTTCAGCCAGAGCAACAGCTTTACTAAGTGTTAAAAACCAAACAAACTTGAAACAACAAAAGAAGTTTAATTGCAGCCAGATTCTGTCAAAATGCACAGTAGTTTGTTAGTTGTTGCAACCATAAGCCTTTGAGGTTTGAGAGTAAAAGTTTACAGTGGTAGGGCCTTCCCACCCCCTTAAGAAAAAAATCGCAAATAAAGCCAGACAAGGTTTTAAGATGTCTTAATTTCTAAACAAATCACACATATTCATACAAAGTATGTATTCCCAACAATTTAATTGTAAAGAAAAGACCCAAGAATACTAACACAAAAAAGAATTCCTTCTTCAGCCACATTTTGAAATTCTGTTGTGGGTCAGTAGGGTCCAGTTTAACACAAAACTGCACGGGCAGCAAGGATAGACATCACACAGTTGAAACACCCAAATGATTACTGAAACTCCTATAGCAATTTTGTATGATTTCAAGAAAACTCTCCTGCAAGAATAGTTTCATTCAATCCATCACCTGCCTTCCACTCTAGCCAGAGGACCCTGGGGTACCACAGTTGGCACTACGCCCTTTGTAGCCTCTGGGAGGGGGTGGTAATAGGGAAGCGGTGACAAAAAGCTTTATAAAAATATTGAAGACCAGTGGTTGTTGGCGTTTGGTGTTTTTTTTTTTTTTGTTTTTTTTTTTTTTTTGTTTTGTTTTGTTTCTTTTTTCTTTCCCAAAGCATCTGCTTACAAATAATCTAAAAGCTGGAAATTTTACCTGCAGAAATCTCTCTAAGTTTTGAAATATTCTGTGAGGTGATTGTCCAGAGAGGCTGCTGTGGATGCTCTCTCTCTGTACTCTTCCTCTAGCAATAGAAGAACGTCCACCCATCTCTGGGAAACAGGAATATGGTCTGTGTCTCAAAATGAGCAGAATTTGGCAGGGTTTGGGTTGAGCTCTGCACACAAGACCTACCTTCTCACAACAATTCTCACGCTTTTCTTCTGATGTTTTTCCATAGGAAGGAATGTGAACCCATCACCTCCCTGACACAAGAACTTTTTTGGGCTTGTAGGGAAAGTTTTTTGTATAGAGAAATTCATGTAGAATGGCAGAAATGAGAGAAAAAAAATACCAGGTTAATTAGGTACAGTCAAATGCCACACAGAGTTCATTGCTTTGCTGGGGAAAAAAAAACCAAACAAACACCCACCAAAAAAACACCCCAAAAAACCCCTGTAAAAAAAAGCAAAACAGTGGTAAAATTCCACTATTTCACTAGGTAAGCAGCTCTCTGTTTTCCTAGTCTTGTTTATATACAAGTGAAGAAAACTATTATTTCATTGATGACCTGGATGCTGGAGCACGTTGTGTTCTTGGCAGCATGTGCTGGTGGAGTGACAGCCATCCCTGAAGGGCCAGCACAGGCCAGAGGTGGGGTGTCAGGGCAGGAGGCCTCTGAACAAATCACTCAGGGCCCACTCTGCAGTCCAGCTTCACTGGTCACTCACTTACCCTCTCCCGCAAGCAGTGCAGAAGCATCAGAGAAGCAAAGACTCCAAAGTCTTTTACTTTGGAGCAATTACTTCTGGAGTAATTCCGGACACTTTATCTCCACTCCTGATTTTGTCACTGGGATTGGAGTGTTTCATATGGGAAGCTTGTGGGAATCTTTGTAGCAAGTTCACTTAATTCTAATGGGCTTCTTACTTTCCACACTTGAGCTGCTATTATTTATTATTATAATCATCATCAACAACAATAATGTAAACAAAATCTTTATGTTTTGCAAATCCACACCTTCCTGAGGAGCCACTATGTTTTTCCCTCTCACACTCACCCCTCCATTTATCAAATGGGATAAAAAAGAAACTGTAGGATCTTCTTGTTCAAATAGTGAGCGTTTATCATTATCCTATCTTTTCCCAAGAGGCTCTTTTTACATATACAGAACCATTTATTACAGGTAAACTGGCAGCTGGCAAATACAGAAAAAATTCCCAGAAAAGATACAGGACTGACAATGAGGGGCATTGATATCCTTCATCCACAGACTAGAGGTGACGAAAGCTCTCTGCCACTTCTGAATGCTACGGTATCCCCAGCTGCTTGGTAGTCCCCTGTGATGTGCCACACGAACATGACACAGCCTAAAAAAATTAAAATCAGTCATTTAATGTAGTGGTGCAAGAGTTGTTTTATTAAGTTATTAAGTTATTTTTGTTTGTTTTATAAGTTTTTTGTAAGGGTTTATTCCACTGTGTACCCCCCTGTGTTCTGTAATGATTTTCCCCGCTATGGGTTAGTTATATAACCAGATGTTTTGTGTCAATCATCCTCCCCTGCACCTGTCCCTGTCAATCCCCCCTCTCTCCTCTTGGTCGCCCTGTCTGTCACTTCGAGACCCTTCCCTGGATTCTGGAAAGATCCAGGAGAGGCGTCAAGAGATAGGCTGGCACCCCAGGAATCCCCTCCTCCCCCCTTGTAATTCATTCTTTGTTCAGAAGTTGACACTCCCTGTTACACCCCCGTGTTCCCGGGTTGGCTGACCTGTTGTCGCCACCCCTGGGTCCTCCCCCTTTTGTAAGTCTTGGTTTGGCTTTCTGCTGGCTTGAAGGCAAAACCAGCAAGAGACTCCAAGTCAGAAAAAAACCAATTTAACAGGAGAGAAAAAAAGGTAAAATAAAATAAAATAAAACACATGCAGTGGTACAAAAGATCACTGACAGAGTCAGAATACAACCTGAAACCGTGGTGGTAGCAGCCCAGAGGAAGCGGTCTTGTTGAAGCAGTGTTCCTGCAGAAAGGTCTGGTAGCTCTTGTCCTCTGGGATCCAGCGGGTAAGGCTGCCTGTGCTGTCCCAAATCCCAGATTATATCCAGGTGGGAACACTTGGCTCCTCCCCCTGGGTGGAGCATCTCCCAATGGGCTGATATAATTTTATCAGTCTTGTAATGGGTCCTTGATTGCCTATTAAACAGAGATAGCTCCTGGAGGGAGTTATCTATGAGTCATGCAGGAAGACATTGATGGGCCATTAACAGAAGATAGTCTGGAGGCAGGGGGCAAGGGAAACACTGCCCAACCTAGTTTCAACATTTCATGTAGATGGTGATAGAATACATACTTTGGGCACATCTTACATTGTAACCTAGGACAGGCTTTGATCTGGGCTCTCTCTGGGCAGCAAGGGTCCGAGGCAGAGCTCCTTGCTGGACTCCCCTTAATAAACTACCTTTTACCCTGCTCAAAGAGAGTCAACCCTTTTTCCGTCATCGCAGTTGTGATGCCAACAGGTCCACCTACCAGTGTGGAGAACCAAAAACCCACCGAGAGGAGGTTACTCATCCAGCCTGTGACCCCGACCGATTCACATTGCCACAGTGCAGAACTGAGCTAGCCTGTGGTCAATGCCTGCTAGGCGTGAGGGACACTGAGACGATTTATTAACTATGTCAATTGTTCAAGTCAAGCTAAGTAACATCACAACCTGTTGCTGGGGTTAGTCCTGTAGCCAGCAACAAAGTCACAGGAAATGGAAGGCTAAATTCCTCCTCCTCTTTTTTAAAATCTATTTTTCTAATGATTTTTACTTAGTTCACACTTTGCAGAACTCACTTAAAGTCTATAGGAAATTGTTTATTTTATAAACCTATAAATCTGAAAAATACTGAAATTATGCAATTCCAAATTAAAAAAAACCCCAAAGCCTTTTTTATTTGATAAATCAGACTTTGTTTAAAATTATTTAAGCGGCTGATTTGACTCAACTTTGATCTGTCAGATACAAAAGCACTTTCAGTTTAATAATGACATTTACCTAGTTATACTTAATTAAATATATTTCAATTAATCATACTTCATTATTCTTAATACAAAACATGAGTAATTCTGCTGCCTTCATCAATGCATATGTTCAAGTCACTTGCAGGGAAACAAGGAGAGATCGCCCCCGTATTTTCCAGTCAATTCCAAGAGAAACTGACAGCACAACTGGACTGCCTTCACCTTCTGATATATATTCACTTTTGTAGCCAAAGGTTCTTATTTTTCACTTGTTGAATGTGGATCATCTGGTAGTATAAAGCATGGACAATGTAATGGCTAAAAGGATCTCATCAACTTTAATTAACTGAAAATTTGACTCCAAGCACTGGTATTTTTGGTTCCTTCTTGGGGTGTTATTTCTTTTTAATTATACCTATTATAATTATTAATTATAATAGGAATAATTAAAAAGAAATAAAAAATTCAGAGTCAGCCAATTATTTTACCTTTCAGTGATAAGTTCCCTGTTTTGGATCACTGAGGTTGGCCATGTAGATCTACTCCCTCACCCAGAGGTCTCACAGTGTATACACACATCACTGAAAATGAAAATACATGAAAAAGTATTTGAAAATCATTACAAAATTAATTTTTGCCTTTGAAAATTTGGCTATAATTATGTTTCTCATAATTACACCACTGAGATCTTTGTCCTGAAAAGATGTTTGTCTCTGCTTAGAGCAATTTATCGAAGGTTTTCCCTGTGCTGTACATCTCAAAGCAATGCCCCAGAAGCTAGCTGTTAATATCCATGCAATGACATGTCCTAGGTGCAGCACAAAGTTTCTAGAACACTTTTGTTAGCATTGTTACATTACAGCATCATTCTTTGCTGTGAGTGGTGAGTAATTGGCACAGTGCCAGAGAAGCTGTGGTTGCCCCAGTCTGGTACAAAAGTCTGAGCCTAGGCTGGATGGGGCTTGGAACGACCTAGTCCAGTGGAAGGTGTTCCTGACCTTGTCAGGGATGTGGAATGAGATGAGCTTTACGATGCTTTGCAACTCAAATAATTCCTCTGTAGCAGCAAAAACTGCAAAGCCCCACTTCACCTGATTTCTCTCTTTCTGTATTTTTTTGTCATTCTTTATTAACAAAACAGCATAGAGGACTCAGCAAAACAACCAAGACAGGCTTAATCTGCAAAGAGAACTTAAAAGGAAGAGCAAGGCAGCTGTCTGCTACAGTTATAATCCCAGCTGTGAGCTCTGAATCTCTCAAAACTAGATGAAGGTGGTTAAATTATCTAGTTAGAAATTGAAGGGCTTGACCCTCATGCAGGGAGGCACATATACATCCTCTGGGCATCACCACCACGAGGTGCATAAGCACTGATGAATAGCTCAGTGCAAGAACAAACCATCTATCAATCAAATCCTGCTGCTGAGGCCACAGCTCAGCAGCTTTCAGAAGAGATTTTTTTTCTGGGAAGTCTGGAAAAAAACCCAAAACCACAGATGTATGAGGTTCTCTGCAGCAGTTCTCTGCATTCAGAGGGAAGACGTTGATGGTAGATGGGAAGAGAAAGCACTACCTCAAGAGGTAATTTTTCTGGTTTTCTTTTTTATATACACAACCGTACACATACTTATATAGGAAGGGAACAGTGTTCAAGAGCAGGTGTAATAAAGAAGTAATAACCTACAAAGGAGTGACCTGCTGAACTGCCCAAAAACCACAACAAAGGGAGGAACAAGGTGGGGGGGAAGCATTCTGGGAGTAGGAAGAGGTACCCCAAATGGTAATGATGCTGATAAATTCTCATAAAGGAGAGTACGATGAAAAGTTAAAACTATGAAAGGGTGAGGAATACCCCTGTTGATGTGGAGTGACCTGTCAACCTAAAGAAGACAAATAGTAGAGAATAATTTCTACTTATGAGAGAAAAATTGATGGAAGAAGGTACCTTGAGGTTAAAAGAAGGTCCCTTGACATTGTAATTTGTATAGCCTGTAAAATCATGTTGGAAACCCCAAAGTGGCCCTAAAGAAGATTAATTACCCTAACTTGTTTGAATAACCTCTTAGAGAGAACCTGGCACAGCTGGAAGAGGATTTTGCAATGAATGCATCTGCCCACCATTCTCAGCAGAGAGACATCACAAATCTGAGGGAAAAAATACCTGCAACATGTCTCATATTGTTGCATTTTCTCTGCCACCAATTCCAGTACAGACCTTTTTTGTTGTCCTTGATGCCATATCAATGAATTCTCGCCTGTCCTGACACCACTACTTCCTTCTCTCTTCAGGATTTGCACTCTTGTTAACATCATGTTGTGCTGCCAAGGTGGGAATGCAAATTCCCAGTGCTATGGGAGCAGTCAGGGCACAGGGCAGGCATGTGTTGACTGAATGGTGGGTAAACTTTGTAAAAGACAATGAGCCTTTGTTGCCTTCCAGCTGCCACATCACTCACCCCTTCATGAAGGGGTCTGAGAACACTTAGAGTGGGGCTCTTAGCAGGCTTTCCTCATCAACCAGCTGCAATGCCTCAAACCTCTTTGAATTTGCAACTTCATGACTAGAATTTCTGAAGTTATGTGTGTGTGTGTGAGTTAGAATATGCATAATTGTGTTTGACTTACTGCCACTTTTCTGTTTAACACTCCTCTTAGTCCTCAAACGTCAGATGTATCCATGGCAACAAATAAAACCAGCCAGGCCTTACCGACAATATTTCAAAATTACAGCTATACAGGGTCTTTTTCCTTTGTCTGAATGCCCCCGTCAGCTTTGAAGGAAGCAAATTGCTGTCACTTGCTTCCAGGAAACCAACCCTTGAGAAAACAAATACACATTTCCAGACAGGCAAACATGAGGTTAGGGAAGTAGGACCAGATAACCCTGCCAGTGATCTCTTGCAACCTTACTGTGATTCTGTTCTGAAAAAAAAAAAAAAAAAAGAGTCAGAGAGAGACTTACTCTTTTGTATGTTTCTTTATTATCAAGCTTGGCCTTGGGGGAGAGCTTGCTCGCTCTCTTGGCAACGCAGAGGAGGAGGTACACACAGCTTCGCTTCACAGCAAAGCTGGGGACTCCCACCCCCCTCACGGGCTTTTTCCCCTTGCCGGGGAGTCCGTTTTGCTTGGCTGATCAGGGGTCATCCAGCGATGGGGGACTCCTTCTCAGGTCACAGCGACTAAATAAAGCCGCTTCGGCGGACCCCCGTACCTTTTGCACTAGTCTAAAGTGCGACTTCAGTCCTGGATTTTACTTTAGTTCTCTGCTTTTTAGAGTCTCTTGTTCTGGAGTTGTTCCCAGAATTCCAGTGTTCTTTTTATTTGCATATTCAGACACTATCCAGCGAATGGGAGCAGAGATACAGGTAATAAGGTGAATTCTTGATTAACAAACAAGTAAATAAGGTGATTAAGCATATTCAGACACTATCTGGCGAATGGGAGCAGAGATACATGTAATAAGGTGAATTCTTAATTAACAAACAAGTAAATAAGGTGATTAAGCAATATTAAAACAGGAATAAGGCAAATTCTTTTTACAGAACTAACATTAACAATCTTAATGGAATTACTTAACAATTAAGTAACTAAAACATAGATTATTTGAACAGAACTTATTTATAACAATTCTGTTTATGATCTTCAGTTTATACTCATTCAGAAGACAAAATACAATTTGAAGCACAGCTGGGAAGATGTTGGATTTCAGAAGTCAAAAGCAACCCATGAAAAAAAAAAAGGCACAGATCATTCCAAATATGCGATGTTAAAAAAAACCCCAAGTTTTTGCAATAAACTCTGTGTAAAATTGTTAGGAAATTTTACTTTATTCTGTAAAATATTGACTAGAAAATGAACTATTGATGGGATTTGTGAATGCTAGTTATTTCAAGGCAGAACATCTATAATATTGTAATGGTTTTAATTTTGAAACCAGGCAGAAATACTAATAAATGCAGTGGTTTCACGTTCATTAAATTCTGGTCTTAGTACTCACTCTTCTTCTGTGGGAGAGAGACTAGGAGAAAAGCAAAGCAGGATCAACCTTAAAAATGAACAAAAAGTTTTATTAAAACACACTAAAAGAATTGAAAGTTGGGAAAAAAACTAAAACAAAACAGAATGAAAGTCCAAAAACACTCTTCCCTCCTCTTACAAACTGTTCACTTTCCTACAAAACAACATAAAGAGACAAAACTTGTAATTTTCAGTCAGTTTCACCATTTGAAAATAGTCTTTCATCAATTCTTTAGGGGAAGAGTATTTCTCTTAGAGTCCTGGATCCTGCTGACAACTTAGAACTGTTCTCTTGTGGGATTTTTAACTGTCACAAAAACAAATGCCCGGAGAAACCTGCCTTTGTGACCCCTCCCATTAGCAGTTTCCCAAGCTACTTATGGCTCATGGGTCTTAACTTTTGAATATTGGAGTGTTGGCTTTTAAAGATGAGTAACTCTAAAGGCAAAGGATTCTTTGTCGGAAGGTACAGCGATATCTTCTCACTTCTTTACTGGCGCAGAGAGCTTCTCATCTCTGTCTCTGTTCAAGCATCTTACGGGATTAATATTACTTAGTCCATTACAAACACCTTTGCTCAAATCCACACACAAATCTAAACAATCATCTCCCCAAATGCATATCTTTCCTTTGATTTAAAGAGATAATCTAAATATAGAGTTTATTTCAATGGCTCAAATAAGAATGGAGCAACAAACTCCTCAACCCTCTTTCTCAATAGCCTTTTCACTCTTGCTCCACTGGCTTCATGATGTTTCTTCTTTATGTTCACTCTGTCCCTTTCTTTTCTTTCTCAGAGAAGGGCTAAGCCCTGGAAGCTTCATTTTGTTAGGAAAAGGTTAAATCTGCCTAGAGTCTCTTCTCTCCCGTGGTAGCTTGTGGTGGTGTTAGATGTTCAAGGCCATGCTAGTGAGTGGAGGAAGAACTCACACAGAAACATCAGAGATCAGAGCACCTGGGCAGTAAGGAATCACAAAAAAAATCCAGGCAGGATTACAAATGCCTTTTTGGCCCACCCCTCGGTGTAAATTTGGGCAGCTTCAGCCTAAATGGTGCCCATAGCTCTTATCAGGGGCCTGGCAGAGATCTCTCCCTGCTGCAGGGAAGTTTAGAGAAAGTAGTTGTCGTAAAGGAGCAACCTCTCCTTCCCCCCCCACCCCCCCTCACCCCCCCTCCCCTTGCAGCCAGAAGCCGAGGGAGCTGATAGAATCCAGCCAGCCCTCAGGCCAGCACCCCTCCAAAAGGGGAGAAGCTGCAGGCCCAACTTGATGTTACCTGTCTCTCTCTGGCCAGAAGAAAAAAGGGCCGACCTGCAGGAAATCAAGGGGTTTCATATGGTACTTTCCAATGTTGTAGCCAACAATTTTCAGTGGTCAAAACAGATGCCAATATTCCAACTAACCTTGTGATAGGTCCCTGTCTTTTCTAAAGCAATTCCCAGGTCCTAACCCGGAAAATCATTCCACATTCCTTTGTGCCTAAAAAACTAAACTGTACTAACCCATGACAATTATAAATCCACAACTTTGAGGCACTCCTGCCTGACTAGGCTGGACAACTGAAATTGCTGAGCAAATTGAATTATTCTCATGTTGCTTTTTAAAATTAAATTAAAATTTGAAGGAAAATCATGATTTACACTCAAAGCATCCAAACCATACCATTGCATGATGAAACGGTTTCTCTACAATTTTTAAGATGACTTTGAACAGGAAAATAAATTCATGTCCAGGGTAGTTAGTGAGAAAGTGACAACTTACAATTTTTGGGTTGGGTTGGTTCTTTTTTTTTTTTTTTCCTTTTTTCCCTTCTTCCACTTTTTTTTTTTTTTTTACTTTTTTTTTTTTTTTTTAAACTTTTTTTTTTTTTTTTTTTTTTTTTTTTTTTAATCTTTCCTCCCTCCCCTGGTCAACTAAATTAATCGCAAAAACTAGGTCAGCGCAAATAAACAAGGTGAGCCAGCTGCAAACTAAATGGATAAAACAGCAACAAGTGAGGTAGCTGTGAGGGCATATGCCCCAGAATTCGAATTGCCAGGGAACAGCTCCATGCAGCCCTAATCAATTTTTATATGTGCTTACTCTTGGTTTTTAAAAGTGAGTTTAAAACCACATATTTCACAATGATTTCTGAAATATATTTTGAATCAAACAAGATAACAAACCAGTCACTAAACTGCAAAAAGCTTAATTTAATGTTTCTTGTCTTTTTCAAATTAATCAAAATCCATCCCTTTTGATTCAGCAGGGACCAAGAGTGCATCTGTACTGGTTTGAAAGACAGGTGTCTGCTAAGGAAAGCAGGAACTTCCCTTGAAATGGAAAATGTAACCCCCTTCCCCCTGAACTATTATAATTTTGAAATTCAGGGGCTTTCAGGCAAAGATATGAGAACAGGAAGAAGAGCTCTTTACTAGTGTGTATAACAAGGCAAATGATCAACAACAACAATGGCAGTGACAGCAACCAGAACCCCAAACCCAGTGACCCCTTCTCGGCATCAGACACTTTCCCCTTTGGTGCAGTTCCAGTCACAGCCAGCAGGGGCGCTGGTGGCTCCCGGCAGGCAGCGTGGGTGCGGTGATTCCCCCGTGGCTGCAGGGGGCGCTGTGGCGTGGGCTCAGGGAGCACGCGGTAATGGCGGACAGGCTGGGATGGGAAGGGATGGAGGAGAGGCTTTGCTTCAGAAACCCCTGGGACAGCTGGTGCTGGTGCCCCAGCAGTACCCTTCGAAACAGCAAACTGGGGTGGCAGGAATGAGCAAAAATCCCAGGGTGGTGGACGAGATGTATCAGGAGCTCCGGATCTGTGGCTGGACTCATGGGGTCCAGCAGGCAGGGGGTGCGAGGCTACAGTGCAGCGAAACCTCGGAGCAGTGCCGAAGAAGCGGCTGGGGTGGAGCAGCAGTGACCCAGCTCCCAGCAGGGCAGGGAAAGGCAGGCTTGGGATCTTCGGGTTTTCCCCTGACGCACCTGAGCAGATGGTGAAATGTGCCTTTTTTAGTGAGACAGGATGTTAATAAGGTTCCAGTTCAATGGCTGCTCTCATGAGCAGAGGCTCACCCCACAGCAGAAGCTGCAGGACTGGGCTGGGCTCCGGCAGCAGCAGCATACCTGCCCAAATGTTGCGATACCTGCCCTACACTGGAAATGCCAGGTAAAGACAGAGTAACCAGCTGCTCCCCTCTCTGGAGCTGACAACTTATTTTGTCTCTTTTAATTATCGAGTGGTTATTTCCTCCTAGCAACGGGGAAATTCTTAAGAGGAAAAAACCCAAAAGAACTCCTAAAATCCTAAGAGCATCAGTGCCCAGATTCCCTTAAAATCTTTCCACATATGTAGTCTATAAAACATGTATATTTATCAGTGAAATACAGGTTAAAATAAACAAAACAAAACAAAAAATACATAACATGTCAGAACATGCCAATTCTCTCAAAGAGTAAGAAGAAGTATGGGATAAAGGAAGACCAGAACAGGAATCTTGCAGAAGGTTGCCTACAAAAAGAAAATGCTGGCAAAAGTAAACGACATGACATTCCTCAAGAGTTCAAAACCAGTTCTGTGAAAAGGAACCACACATGCTACATGAAATAGAACTGAAGTAACTCATGTAGAGATGGATCTCACAGCCATCTCCTAGATTGTTCCTCATCCTTAGGGCAATGTCCAGCCCTTGCCTAAAGGGTGAGTTTTCATGGAGGAAAACAAAGGAGAATTCAATTGTTACTTGCATTGGCTAAACACTGCTATATCTAAACCCAGTATCAATTAAACAAGAGAAGACCAGTTAGACACATATCCAAGTAAAAAAGTTTTAGTAAAACAAGACCAGGGTGGCCACATACATTTAAGAGCTCTCTCTGAGGTGGACAGGCTTGAACACTTCACCCTGTAAAACTCTCTCTCCATGTTTCTGACCACGTAATGGTCTAACATTTACCCACTAAAAAAACTATTTACATTGCTAGTTCAGGTTCATTGCAATATTGCTTGTTAAGGAAGCAAATTTAATCTTAAAACCTTTTAAATTTAATGACCTGCTAGAAGTATATTAAAGTAATTTAATTATTTTAAAATTTCTTAAAGGTCATTTGCATAGTAATAATTTTTCACGTGTGAAAAATGTGGTTCACTTTTGTTAAAATTTTAAAAGTTTAATAATAATAAATAAGACAATAAGAGACATAAAAAGCAAAAGTTTACAGATGTCTGGATACCTGGCATTCCACACCTTGCTAACAAAGGATCTTCCCTTAAAAGCAATAGCCTGTTGCATATTCATATATCCCATACATGATTCAAACGTTTCTTTCTACTCCATTCCCTTGGGTGTTTCTGCTTAATTTCAACATTCCCCACCCCCTCCCCATTCCATCCTGCAAATCAATTCTCCTGTGGCTCCATGGAGTCCCATACTCCTGGATAATGGAGGCAATAAATTATTCCTTTTGGGTTTTGGTGTCTGTTGCTGTTATCTCTATACAGATAGGATAATGTGAAGACATTCTTGATTGTCTTTCCCATTTCTTGAGCTAGTTACAAAAGGCATCTTACATCACATAGTTTCTATTTTAGTATTATGCTATAGCCTAAAAAATATATTTATCATACTACTAAAAGAGACTATATTAATACAGCATAACTTTCTAATATAACACATATAGTATTCATTTTAATATTTTTTAAAAGCCAATAATATAATATGTATTTGTAACACATGTGAGACCAGTGGCCATTTTTCAGCATTCAGATTCTACCCCTTCCTTCCCACCTTACATTTAATTTTTACACCTGGTAGCAGACAAAGAGACACCATAACCATGAAATACAGTCAAGTAACTTTAATAGAGTTTAAAACACAGTTTAAAACCTAATTTTACTTTTTGAGTCTATGAGGCACTTGTATGTTGTCATTTTCTCAGATATAAGATATAGTACATTGTATATATCTATATCTATATATATACATATATATACATGTATTTATACACATACATTATATAGATATATATTGCATGTTGT
The DNA here is from genome assembly GCA_037837765.1 of Delichon dasypus. Classification (NCBI taxonomy): domain Eukaryota; kingdom Metazoa; phylum Chordata; class Aves; order Passeriformes; family Hirundinidae; genus Delichon; species Delichon dasypus. Next base: position 39,948,486 of record JBBAXF010000004.1, on the reverse strand, counting down.
AATTTTCTCAGGTTATATATACACACATTTCCCAATAACAAGTTTGTCAAAAGAAACCCTTTACTCTTCTATGTAGCTGAATCAAAAGGCAGAGAAAATTGAAGTAAAAACCGGATTGTAGAAACTGAATGCAAATTGAGGAAATACATTTAAGCAGCATGTCCTGCTCACTACAAAACTTAGTCATTGGTACTTCAGTTGATGTTTATATAACATAATTTGTTTGTTAAAAAGCAGAAATACTACTTAATCCACTTAAGCACATAAGCCAACTTTCAGAGTACTTCTTCCTGTCCTGCTGAAGAGCTGCTCTATTTAGCATAGCTCTGCATTGCAGGCATCAGTTGACTTTGAGCACGTTTCTGTTTAATGTGCATCACAGATACTGCCGTCTTGGCAAATGCTGCCTTCCTTGGTACAGGTCTGCAATGGAAAGAAAATACTTCCAAGCTTTTTGTGTTGATTAGCAAGTTAAGAGGACACAGATTGAAAGCACTGTGTTAATCAAAATCTGGTAAAAATAATGGTAAAGCACGACTGAAGGTAACTTAATTTTGTAACAAAAATCTTTTTTCTGTGAGTTAGGAATAACTGTGTTTTGTACAGATGCAAACATCAGGATCTTAAGGAGCTGCCAGAGATTGGATGTGTTTACAAAAGCCAGCAAACCTCGACTTTCTACAGTTTCCCAAAATGACAAATGCACGCTGTGGGGTGACTTAGGTATATTTTAAATCTTGCAACAACTCTTTCTCTAAAATGTCTAAGAAAAGTGACTTTCCCTGTGGGACTGAAAAGAAGTGATAAGAAACAGTGGATAGGAGAAATAGTAACACTGAAGGAGAGAATCAGAGAAACAAGAGAGCTGGATTTCTTTCGTAACCAAACTCAAAACAAAAGCAGAAAAAGAGTACAAAAATAAGATGAAATATAAAAAAAATCTACGACAGGAAGACAGGGAAAAAGCAAGAAAGCTGAGAATGTCTAAGGGACAACAAAAATAAGAAGGAAAATTTGTAGCTGTCACTTAAGACGGAAATGAAACAAATAAGCTGCTGTGATGCCAGGATGATTTTTTGCCTTTTCTTTTATATAACTTTTATGTATCCTCAATATTCTTAGCATGCATACTTGTAATTCCTTAAGTCTGATAACTTGGCATAGTCCTAGTATTTTGTTAGGCCAGGAGACCAAACATCCTAGAGGCCTCATAGTAGGAGGCTGGAAAACCCTATGCTATATTGGGAAAAGAAGGTTCTCTCTAGAACATATCCCGTAAACCAGAGATTTGGCCCATCAAGAGGGGAATTCCTCAAATGCAGAAATATCATGCCATTTATCCAGGCCTTCCATTATTGGGGCATCTTTGTTAGATATGCTAATTTGTAAGGTCTATCAATTGTATAGGTGATCTATCATGTGGGTGCATTGCGGCATGTCCCACCTTGGCGAAGTGGTGCACCATAAGGATCCTTATTAAAATACCAAAGTAAACTCCCTTATTCCTTAACTGTGTCTGGCTTGCCATTTTTTAACACCAGGAAAAGGCATCAGCTGGAATACTCTTGTCTGTTTTTCAAAATGGCAGGCCAGGATACAGGAAAAAAGGCTAGGGAATATTAAGACAAATTAGATGTAGTAGATATATAGGAATGCTTGAGGAAAGTCAATGGCTAGCATGGAGTTGGTGGTTATATATAAAAAGACATATACGAAAACTTACATATAATGCATGTGTGCATGCAATTCTCTGATGGCAACGCATTTCAGTGTTTTCCTGAACATCTTGGGGGCTGGATTAGATGATCCTTAAACGTCCATTTTAGCCCAAACTATTCTATGATGGTAAGATCCTAGTAGGTTTTCTGTAGAAAACAAGGAAGTCTAACGAATCTTAGTTAAAAACAGTTTGAATTGAAGTAATTTTGATGCATTGGAGAAATGGTCTAAAATTAGCACTTTTTTTAAAAGAATCTCAACAAAGTGCTAAGTATTACATTTGATAAATATGAAAACACATATACATACAAAAAAAGGGGAAACAGTTGTTTTGCAATTAGTACTGCCTAAAAGGAGCTGAGAATAATCAAATATCAAGGTAAGAATTAGAGTCGCAAAGTTGTTGCAAAACAACAAGTTAATTATGATTTGCATTAATAAGGCTACCTAATTAGCACTTGAGAGGTTTTTATCTTGGGGGGTAGCATAAGGGGTGACATGAAATACCACAAACACAGTACTATTTTGTATGAGTATACACAGGGTAATAAGTTTTGTAAATCTATAATTACAGATTCAAGTAGGAGCATTAGTGCCTGCTGGCCTCTTTGTGAGGGATGGTAACAAGACTATGGGATGCAAAGAGAAATGGTAGGAAGGTGTCTGGGCTACCTAGCCCACTGTGTCCATGGGAGGACACAGCTGTTACATTTGGAGGTTGCTCCACTGAAAACACTCCTCAGCTAGAGACCGTGCTCAATGGAGTTCAATTCATCAGCATTTAGAAAATGAATTTTCATAGAAAGTTTGCCTTTTAAGATATCACTGTCTTTAGACAGAGTAAAACATTTGTATTACCTTACATTATTTTCAAATTTATATTACCTTTTTACTAGATGTCAGCAAAACATTAAAATCTTTTACCACTAAAACTTTTTGAAAGCATTAAAAGCAACACAATATAAAAAAAATTATGCATAGTCTCTGTTAAAGAAATTAGATTTGTGCCTTTAATGTGGCACACCAGCCACAGCTATGCCAATCCAAAAGTTCCAAAATTCCAATCTTAAGAATAAAAATTGATGAAATAGTGGTTGTTTGTCCCTGGTGCCCTAGGTTTTCACATGAAAAACTATACATGCCACCTCACCTTGCAGTTTTACGGCATTAGTCTTCCTTGTTCTGCAGTACATTATATCATCTCCAGCTTGCCCCTTTTGTTTCTTAATGTGATACTCATTCCTCATACAAAGGATAGTGTCTAGTAGAATGCATTGAAAACAGAAAACACATAGTACTTTTCCGTAGAAAACAAATCCCTGTCCAGAACAACTGCTTTCATTTTGTAAATTGCGGCCCAAATTCCTTGATATACAACTCAGCTGATGTCCCTCCCCATATCCTCTTTCCCAATTCTGTGAGCTTGTGCTGTCTGTGAAATGACAACAACAGTTTAATCCCACTCCGTGAAGAGGAAATGGCAATCCGGAATAGATACAGATGTTTGGGCTGAAGATTTTTAGATTTTACTCTTCTGGTCAGGCTAACGCCAAAATATGTGTTCACTCAAATAAGAAAACAGAGTATATGACCAAAACTTGGAGGTTTGTCCTATTCACAATACAACCCAGACGAATGGGAAGCAAATGGACACTGTTGATGCTTGAAGACCAACTATACTCCAACTAAGAGCCTGGATTATTTTCATTTTTGACAATGCACAAATGCTACATAGTATACACTATATATCCATAAAAATGACCACTTTGGGAAATCATACAAATTTTATACTTGTTGAAAAGCTGCTTTAAAATTTGACAAGTGAGAGGAATGTGACAGGGGTTGGTTATCCAGAACCACTGAAAGTATCTTGTAAAGCTCATAATTAAGAGAGAAAGATCTTCCTGTCTGCTTTAAAGAGAGATGTATCATGATCCCATTTCATTAACTGAAAAGCTGATCTTCCCTTAGACTAATTATCACTGCACTCCCTGGAAGGCAAAACTCTAATCTCAACTCCAGACTAAGTGTCACCCTGTTTTTTCTGAGTTTTTTAAAGCCTTTTGATTGTTCATAAGATGGGTTCAGATTTTTAGCTACTGTACAATATTAGGAGCAGTTTCTGCCTTTTCACACATATGTAACAGAAACAAATCCTTTGTTTTTCATTCTCTGTCCTTTGTTTGCATATTTCTAACCTGAAAACAATTGTAACTGACAGTTGGTCTGGCCATTCGGCTGGGAGGTGAAAACTCCAGAAGCCAATCCACAGTATAAAAAGTAAGAAACAAACAGGCAGAGGGGCTCTCAGCCTTGGTTCAGCCTTGGGCTCCCTCGGAGGAACTCTCTGCCCTGCAAAATCTCTTGTCTCCGTGTGATTGCTTTGCGTATCCCAATCACAAGTGGTGACCCTTCGACGTGTGGGAGAAACAGTCTGGTGATGTTTTCCTTCCCCTCTTTCCCTGTTGTGTGCCTGCCATGCAGGACGCTCTGGTATTGGAGCTTTAGGGGGACCTCTTGGAGCGGAAACACGCTGAGGTCTCTCGGGAGGGGCTTCAGTGTCTGTTCGCGTGGGGCAGAGAGCGTGGATTCTTTCCCACGCCAAATGCTGTGCTCAGTTGGCAGGTACGGTTCCTCCTGAGGGAACGTCTGATGGACGCCCTTGAAATAGAATATGATGAGGAGGTTGCAAGCTTGGTGCTGCAGTGGAAGTTATTTGAGAGGGCTGTGTTAATGTCGACCCCTCCCAGCTCGCAGACCTCGCGGGCTGCCTCCCCCATTTTGAAGCAGGATGGGGGGGCTGGAGATGGGGCGGGGTCATTATATCAGACCCCGAAGTATTGTCTGAGTCCAAACTTCAGCTCCCTTGTGAGACGGACTCACTCCCTCTCTCCCCAGTCGCTGCGCTGGGTGGTTTTTTCCCCTCGGGCTCCGGCGCTGCTCTCCAAGGGTGGGGGGCGCGTCCCGACCCCGTCGGCGCTGCTCGGGCAGTGAGGGGGTGGGACCTCAATGAGCCCGGGGCTGGTCTCGCCTATCCCCCCGCCGCGGAGCTGCCGGAGCGGGGCGGGGCCGCCTCCCCTCCATGCCCTTCCGGCATTGAGGGGGGGGGGGGGGGCAGCCCGGGGGTCCGGCCCCCACTGTCATTTGACTGGGATTCGGTCACTGTGTGCTCTCCGTGCTGTGGCACAACCATCACCTATCCGGTGGAGTCGGGTGAAGCGGCGCAGCTGGCAGGCTCCAGTCCTGCTGAGGATGCGGCGGGCCCGGCACCAGCAGCTGGCCAGGCCCCACCTCTGCTTCCCGCTGCGAGCGTTACGGCAGCTGCGGGCACCGGGGGTGTTTAAGTTCAGTGCAAATGGGGACACAGCTGGAATGCGGCCAGTTTTTGACAAGAACAAAGGGCCTCGCGCTGTTGGCTCTTCCTCCACAGCCTGGATGCTCCTCCCCATCAGGTGAATGTATGCCCGAAAGACCGCAGGCAATTCTGGGGGGAAGTGAAAGCTAAGGTTGAAGGACTGAGCGATGGTGCTGATGCTGGTGCTGGACCTGCAGTGTCTGGTGTTCAGCCGGTCCCCAGCCGAGTGCCTGCCTCTGACCCTGTGGGGCCCACAGGGCAGGATATGGCAGGTGCTGCTGCTTCATCTGGGTGTCTTCAGGCCTTCCGTCCTTCAGGTTGCTACTCATAACACCTGTCAACCCTTGGCTTGGCAGGCTTTGACAGAACTGCGTGATGCAGTCGGGAAGTATGGTCTGGGGTCAGCCGAGGTGATGCAGGTTCTCCGGTATTTTAATGCCAGTCTTTTGACGCCCTTTGACATTCGGAGCTTGGCTTGGGCCCTTTTCCCACCGGTTGAATATGACTTCTTTGAGCATAAATGGACACAGTTGGCAGTCAGAGCGGTGGAACGGAATACGACCCTGGGTCCAGGTGATCCTAGGCATATGGTTAATACTGATATGCTACTGGGAACAGGCAATTATACCAGGGTCGATGGGCAGGCTGGTTTTGTGCCCTTGGTCCAGGAGCAGTGCCAGCAGACAGGCATGGCAGCCCTGGTTCAGACCATGCAGCCGGCTACTCCACAGGAATCCTTTGTAACAGTCATCCAGGCAGTTGATGAGCCCTTCCTGTGCTTTGCAGGACAGCTGACCGCTGCAGTTCAGAAGCAGGTGAGTGATCCTGCAGCAAGGAAGCTCATGCTTCAGTCCCTTGCTTGAAGCAACTGCAATGCTGTTTGCAAGAGGATAATTGAGGCGCTTCCTGGGGAACCACCCATGTCGCAGATGGTTGAGGCCTGTGCGAGGGTAACTCCTTCCAGCCAACAGATGGTTGTTGTAGCTACGGCTGTACAGCCAGCCATGACTATGGTTGTCCAACCGATGGTGGCTACGGCTGTCCAACAAGCCATGCCTACAGCTGTACAGCCAGCCATGGCTACGGTTGTCCAACCGACAGTGCCTACGGTGGTCCAGCCAGCCGTGCCTATGGCCGTACAACCAGCTATGGCTGCTGCTGTGCAGCCTGCCTGGATTGTTCCCCAGGGGGTGCACTAGCAGCAGTGGGGTGCTCGGGCCAGGAAGAAACAGGGCAGAAAGGCACAGAAGCATACGGTTGTCTTGTTTCATTGTGCACGATGTGGAAGGCCGAATCACACTGTGGACGCGTGTAAGGCAACGGTGCACGTGAATGGTCATTCATTGGTCAGTTCGGGAAACGCAACGCGGAGACGCGTGCCGACACAAATGTCTCTGCCTCAGCCCCAGCCAATGGGGATCTGCTCAGCAGGCTTGCAGCCAGCACCCGCGGTTCAGCAGGTGTTGATGTCTGCACAGCCGAGTCTGTCGTGATTGATTCAGACAAAATACACAAGGTTCCCCTGGATGCCTTTGGTCCCTTGGGTGATGGGGAGGTCCAGTGCCACCATTCAGGGTATCATGGTGCACCTGGGACTGATTGATGCGGATTTTTCAGGGCAGATTCACGCAATGGTCTCCACACCCACCCCCCCTCTGACTATCCCAAAAGGCACACAAATTGCTCATCTTGTTCCTTTTAAGTCTTCTGTTTCAGGACCGAGGACCGGTCGCGAGGTGATGGCAGCTTCGGCTCCACTGGGCTGCCTCAAGTGTGCTGGACTGCTGTCCTGACCAAAGACCGTCCTGAGACGCTGTGTACCATGTCCATGGCTGCTGCCATGCCATCGGAGATTCCCCTTCTTGGCCTCCTAGATACGGGGGCTGACGTGAGCATTCTCTCCCTGGCTGCTTGGCCCCCGCAGTGGCCCTTGAGCCTGGCAAAGACATCGATAGTGGGCTTAGGAGGAAGGAAGCAATGCTACGTGAGCCAGAATCCCGTGGCCATCACGAACCCGGAGGGACAGATGGCCGTAATTTGGCCTCATGTTACTGAGATTGCTCAGAACCTCTGGGGGTTTTGGCCGCGTGGGGGGTGCTATTTGGAACGGATTTTTGATTGGGGCCACTGTGATGAAGGGTGCAGTGTCCCACACCTTCTTTACAGTGGCTGGTGGACAGACCCATCTGGGAGAACCAGTGGCCCCTCCCTCATGACAAGCTAGTCACCCTTCATGAACTCGTACAGGAGCAGTTGGATCAGGGGCATTTGGAACCATCTACCAGTCCCTGGAACACTCCTGTCTTTTGTATCAAAAAGAAGTCTGGGAAATGGAGGTTGCTACAAGACCTCTGAAAGATCAATGCTGTGATGGAAGGCATGGGGACATTGCAGGCGGGCATGCCATCACCTACCATGCTTCCTGCGGACTGGCCGGTCCTCATTGTGCATCTGAAGGATTGGTTTTTTACAATCCCTCTGCATCCCGATGACAGACCAAAATTTGCCTTCACAGTACCAACAATAAATAATGCCGAGCCCGCACAGCAGTATCAATGGAGAGTTTTGCCTCAAGGAATGCGGAATTCGCCAGTGTTATGCCAACGGTATGTAGCCCGTGCCTTGTCTGGAGTTCGCAAGCAGTTTCCTGGTGCTCACATCTATCATTATATGGACAACATTTTGGTGGCTGTGCCCACCCAGGATGAGCTGCTGAGGATACAGCCTCAGTTGTTGAATGCTTTGCATTCACATGGACTGCAGATGGCTCCAGAAAAGGTACAACAACCACCTCCCTGGAAATATTTGGGGGTCAAAATTCTGGAACGGACAATCCATCACCAGGAGGTGCAATTTGTGCAGTCGGTGAAGACACTGAATGATGCTCAGAAGCTGGTAGGTGTTATCACTTGGTTATGTCCTTACTTGGGACTGACCACAGCACAACTGTCTCCCTTGTTTGAATTGTTGAAAGGGGACACTGATTTAAAGTCACCTTGTTAACTGACCCCTGAGGCACGAAATGTGCTGAAGGAGGTTCAGCAAGCTGTTTTGGCTCACCAGGTGTACCACATTGAACCTTCCATTGATGTCACTGTGTTCATTACCACTCCTGATTTACATCCTATAGGTATCATCTGCCAATGGAATGATGATTGGACTGATCCTCTGCACATCTTGGAATGGGTCTTCCTGCCTCATCAGCCGCATAAGACAGCGAGTGCGCTGTTTGAATTGATTGCACGCTTGATAATCAAGTGCTCAAAGATCATACTCCCGGTTCAGAGGGAGGAATTTGATTGGAGCTATGCGAACAATGTTTCGCTGCAAAGTGCTCTCGAGGGTTTTTCAGGGCAGATCACTTATCTGCCTAGCCACAAGCTAGAAAGATACTCAATTTTCTCTATGACCCAAAAATAGCCAAGAGCCAAGAGCCAGTGCCAAGGACCTACCATCTTCACTGACAGTTCAGGCAAAACAGGGAAAGCCACTGTTACCTGGCAGGATGGATGTGAGTGGCAGGTTTTGGAAAGCCAAGAGAATGGCTCAGCCCAGCTGGTTGAACTAAGGGCTGCTGTCATGGCATTTGAGAAATTTTCCCAGGAACCTTTCAATTTGATCCCAGATTCTGCCTACATTGCTGACATCACACAGTGATTGGGTTATTCACTTTTGAAGGAGGTCAGTAACCCTACCTTGTTTAATTTACTGAAGGCCCTATGGTGTGCAATTCAGGCCAGAATTCATCCATACTACGTTCTGCATGTATGGAGTCACACTAACTTGCCAGGGTTTGTAGCGGAAGGTAACACAAGGGCTGACAAGTTGGCTAACCCAGCGTGGGTAGCCCCTCAGCCTGACGTGCCCGCGCAGGCCAAGGCCTCGCATGGGTTTTTCCACCAAAATGCACATACGCTGCAGAGGCAGTTCCAACTGATGGCCACTGAGGCTCGTGAAATTGTCAAGTGGTGCAACGACTGTCATGCCCTTGGTGTGCCATTGCTGGCAGGGGTTAACCCCAGAGGCCTTAAAGCCTAGGAACTCTGGCGGACTGATGTCACCCAGGTCGCCGAGTTTGGCCGGCTCAAGTATGTGCATGTCACGGTGGACACATTCTCCTCTGCAATGTGGGCTTCTGCTCACACAGGAGAGAAAGCCCGCGATGTCATTGCCCACTGGAGGCAGGCCTTTGCCGTTCTTGGCATACGTTCTGCTGTGAAAACTGACAATGGTCCTGCTTATGCCTCACAGCAGGTACAGCAGTTCCTACAGTCAAGGGGTTTATAACTTTGGCATCCCTCATTCTCCGACGGGACAGGCGATTGTAGAACGCGCTCATGGTACACTCAAGTGTGTTCGTCAAAAACAAAAATGGGGAATGCAGGGTGAAACCCCGCACAGTCAGTTGGCAAAGGCTTTGTACACAATCAATCACCTTACGGTGCCGCAGAACTCAAATAATCCTGTCATTTTGAACCATCATCTCTCGTTGCAGGCTTCGGACGGTGTGCAACAGCCTCGAGCGAAGGTACAGGTCCAAAATTTAGTCACCAAGCAAGTGACATGGGAAGGACCCTATGACCTTATCGCTATGGGGCGTGGGTATGCATGTATGTCCACGGACACTGGGACACGCTGGCTACCTTCAAAGTGTGTCCGTCCTGACCTGCAACCAGAGGCAGAATTCAGCTGACAGGCAAGGTGGAAGCCGTGATCAACTTGAAAGTCACCAAGTGGATGAATCCTCAAGTGATCACTCTGATGATTCCTCCAAGACAGTGATTGAATTTGTATATATTTCCTTTGTAAATTTGTTCATTTTTCTTTTTCTGTTTTTCTTTTTTTGTAAAGTTAAAAGATGTCACTCTGGTTTTTCTGAGTTTTTTAAAGCCTTCTGATTGTTCATAAGATGGAGTCAGATTTTTAGCTACTGTACAATATTAGGAGCAGTTTCTGCCTTTTCTCACACATATGTAACAGAAACAAATCCTTTGTTTTTCATTCTCTGTCCTTTGTTTGCATATTTCTAACCTGAAAACAATTGTAACTGACAGTTGGTCTGGCCATTCGGCTGGGAGGTGAAAACTCCAGACCCACAAAATATATAAAAACTAATCCACAGCCAGACCCACAAAATATATAAAAACTAAGAAATAAACAGGCAGACGGGCTCTTGGCCTTGGCTCAGCCTTAGGCTCTCTCGGAGGAACTCTCTGCCCTGCAAAATCTCTCATCTCCGTGTGATTGCTTTGAGTATCCCGATCACAACTAAGTATTAAAAACCTACTTTATTTTAATATGGATTTAGATGGAACATGAATATTCCTCTAAAGAGTGATTTTCTGGTCCATTTCACAGTCCAGGTAATAGCCTATTAAGAAGGGAAGCAAAATATTATTTGAAAATTTGTCTTAAAATCCAAATCAAACCAGCAACATCTTCAACCCTCTGCAACGTTATAGGCTGGGGATGGTGTGGCTGGACATTGCCCAGGAGGAAAAGGACCTGGTGGTACTGGTGACAGCAGCTGAACACGAGCCAGCAGTGTGCCCTGGTGGCCAAGGCGGCCAATGGCATCCTGGCCTGTATCAGGAATAGTGCGGCCAGCAGGAGCAGGGAGGTCATTCCTCCCCTGTACTCTGCATTGGTCAGACCACACCTTGAGTGCTGTGTCCAGTTCTGGGCCTCTCAGTTTAGGAAGGATGTTGAGGTGCTTGAGCGTGTCCAGAGGAGGCAACAAGGCTGGTGAGGAGCTTGGAACACAAGCCATAGCAAGAACAACTGAGGGAGCAGGGGTTGTTTAGCCTGGAGAAAAGAAGACTCAGAGGTATGCTTATCACTCTCTACAACTTCCTGAAGGGTGGCTGTGGTCAGCTGGGGGTTGGTCTCTTTCTTCAGGCAACAACAGACAGAAGAGGAGGACACAGTCTCAAGCTATGACAAGGGAAATACAGGCTGGATATTAGGAAAAACTTTTTCACTGAAAGAGTGATAAAGTACTGGAATGGCTTGCCTGGGGAGGTGGTGGAGTCACCATCCCTAGAAGTGTTTAAAAAAAGACTGGATGTGGCACTTGGTGTCATGGTCTAGTTGAGGTATTAGAGATGGGTTAGACTTGATGATCTTGAAGGTCTCTTCCAATCTAAAAATTCTGTGATTCAACATTTTCTCAACCCCTACTTAGACATGACAGCACAGGACACGTACCAGATGCTTACCCTCTTCTCTGGAGGATACTTCCAGGCTTTCCCACTGCGCATACTCAGCTAAAATAAACATTTAAAAAACTTAAGTACTCCCTATGGAACTGCACTGAATCATGCATGTTTGCACATGACAGCAGAGGTGTGCTGAAGACCCTTTTTAAAGTCAAGTTAGACAGTGTGAACCCGGTGAATTCAAAGGCAAGATTTCATACAACCATTGAAATCCAAGGCCTGCTTTCATTCCAGATGCATACTGCCAAGGCTTTCACTGTTGTATTTTGGGCTAAACCATTCTACTGTAAAGTCCCAGGGACTGTGGATTCTAAAGGCAGCTTGAAGGCTGCATGGAGAAAGCAGGTAAGTTGCCTTTTGAGACATAAGCAGATCTCCCACTAGAGTTCCTTTCTTTCCCCTTAGCCATCACTTTAAACCTTACCTTTGTTACTTCCAGGAAGGGGTCCCACAGCTCAAATGCCTTGCAGACTTTCAAATCTCCATCCCAAATGTCAAGACTGGCTCTTCTCAGCACCATGCCACACTTTGCTTCTGCAACACAAGTGATGGCCATTGCTGAAGGGTACCACTTTGGGTTTAGGCTAAAGAAGGATATTTTCTCAAGGGTTTTTTTTTTACAGCCATGGACCTATTTGAGCAATTTTGGTATCATTCACCTGCATTTGTTGCACACATGGAAAGAAAATGCATGCACAACCAAATCTGATATTTCAGAAGTCAAATTCAAGATGGTTACAAGATGTTATTAAGTATACTCCTTAGTGCTGCTAGGATGAAACAAATAGGAGAGACCACATAATGCTTTTAAACACATTTCTTTTTATAAGAAGGAAACACAACCCCTTTCTAAGTGATTTCCGACTAGGAAGGGTGACAAATCATCTGAGTGTAAAACTCAGAATTTCCTCCACTTATGGTGTATAGCCAATCTTTCTCCAGAAATGGCCCAAAAATTTAAATATGAAATACACAAAAATGAAAACACTTATATGAAAACACACCATCTCTAATGGTTCTCTGTGGTTAAACTGCTGTTCATGTGAATAAGACACTACCTGCATTTATACTCAAAAATTATTTATTCTGCTTTACCCAAAAGAAGGAGGGAATAAATAGTCTACTCAATTATTTCTAAAAATAAACAATTTAGACTAGTAGAAAAACTGATAAGAAGCCTGGTTACTACATGCTCTTTGGAGATTTTGCAATTGGTAAAATGTTGCATATATCACACAAAGTAGGAAAAAGAATCACACTAGTAGACTATAAACATTTATTGATCTTTGGCTTTAGAAACTGTCCTATTTTGGATATGGGAAATAGTATGTAAAATAATAGGAGGGGTTTTTTAAACCTAAATTACTGTAAAACAGTCTATCCTTTACAGTGCACAAGTGCAAAGCATGCAGAGTACATGTACGGATGCTAAAACACTATAGGAACATCACTGCAGTAGACATGTCCAGCTTGGGTTAACACTTTACAAAGGCAAGCAAGTTGATGGGGCCACTTGATAAACAGCAGGTATCACAGTTTCTCTTAGATTTGCTGTGGTATGACCATGAGCAACTAATAGACATAAATTTCATTTTAATAATGTGTGCATTATAAAAGCAGAGTTAAACTGTAACATTTCAACAAAATGAATAGGGAATAAGAAAGTATAACCTTGGTTCAATTTTGTGAAATTTACTGTTGATAAAGAAATTTAGGCATTTAAGTGACAAACCAATTCTTATTATTTTCACATTATTATAAAATGCTGCATGAGCAAGGCAAAACTACCTTCTTATATGCTCCACAGTAGAAAATGTAATGTAGCATCTTACAGACAGTGTAAAGAAATATTTAGCAAGCTTACTGTATCAGGTTTTCCCAAACAGTGTACCATATATAGTACAGGTTTCCAGACCCTCTTTTTAGAGCTAAAAGCTCAACATGCTGTGACAAGCCTCCCTCAGAAGGTGGCTTCCTTTGGTAGATTTAAATCAGCAGGACCACCTCAAATTACAAGAACTTCACATGGAGAATGTGTAATTAACTCAGAAGCAGGTGGCTGTTGTTTCCTTACTTTTTTATACTTCCTTGTTGAACCAGTCAGGTTCTACCTTCAGCTCTTGCATTCCTGAAGGTGGACAAGCAGTTTTAAAGTAATGGCGGTTTCACTGTTGAATACCCTAACAGAATGCTACAAAATTCTACAAGTGTAACTTTCTGAAGCTTGGTGTCAGTTAGCTGTATCACATTTGGTACTCTTTGCGCTCCAAATCCATAAGGATTCAGTGACCTCCAGTGCCACCTTTCTGAACCCAAGCAGAATGACTTACCTGGCTGAAGTCACCAAGGTGCCCACGCAACTGGGGTATAATACACACCCAGGTGTCACTGCAAAACTTTTTAAGTCAATCAACTCCAAATCTCGTAGATACTTTTACTCAGTCATAAAGAAAACAATGCAGAGGTGGCAGGTGGCAGAGGGAGAGGTGTTAATTTAAATTAGGGGTGTTCAATTATCAGTCAGATATGGGCAAATTGTTAGATTACCATTTAATTGTTAGATTACCATTTAAGTAAGAGGAATGGAAAAGATTTCTTCAAAATCTTGTCTCCAATATGCAGTAACACAAAACCATATATGGACATTACATAAGCCAAAAACTATGAAAAAATTATTTCATAGCAAACCCCATTTCAAGGGCTACCACAATCACCCACGATTAGGCACTTTACAGTGTACAAAAAGAATGCAATATTACTGGAGGTTGTTATTAGCTGTAGTAGTTGTACCCAAGTATTCACATCACTAAAAAAAAAACCCAAAACAAGTAAAAAATACCCCCAGAGTGAGCTTTTTCAACCTGTGCTGTGCTCTTTTGATCACAGATCCTGATGAACCTTTAAAAGCATAGGAGCCATTTTTTTTTTAAACAGTAGGTAGTGCAACACCACATCCATGTAATGCAAATACCACTTGACACTATCCTCACTGTGAAGCATGATAGTCTTAGTACTTGTAAAGCTGTAACTATAAAAATCTTATTTTAACAGTATTGTAGTAGTAAGATGAAGCTAAAATTTACATATATAACATCAGAGTTTTTCCCATTTGGCAAATACTGAAATGAAGGGAAAGGAGTCTTTTTGTCTTATGTCTTTGTTCTAGAGTAGAAAGTATTATGTGTTTTTCCACTTAAAGACAAAACAAACAAACAAACACCAAAAAACAAACCCACACCCCAAACCAACCCAAACAAACATTAAATGAAGAATAACACTGAATTTGTAATCCCAGCAACAAAGAGACAATAGAAGATTTAAAGGAAAGTATTTACAACTTGGAAGATGTTCTCTGTGCAATTTGTAACATGTCTACCTTATGAGAAATTTTAGGCTGAATTATTTAATAGCGTCTTTGCATTAATATTTGCTCACATAAATGGGAAGACTGAAACATTAGACAGCTTTCTGTAACTTCTATTACATAATATTTTTCCAGGTGTATTCCTCCTAGAAAACCTTACATACTGTTAACAATGGAACAAAGGAATGACCAAAGATAGGAAAAATAAAAACTGCTGGCACATCATGACAGGGGTATGAACTGAATTTATGAAATATGATTGTTGGTGCCTTTTTCTTCATCCTATGTTTTTTATCAAAAATACTGTGAATATGCATTCTGCAAGCTTAGAACACATACAGGAGGCAGAGTTACTATGAGCAGAGGAAGAAAGAATAAGGCTTACTTTAAGCACAAGAATTTTAAGCCAGGTTTTAAAAAATGTTGCAGCACAATAAAAAAGTAATGACCTACTATTAAGGATTTTGTAAAAAGCTATTCAAAGCTTTTTTGAGATGTGTATTTTATAGATAGCAGGGTCATACAGATAGTATGTTGCTGAGAAAAAATGCTGCAAGAACAAATTTTAAGGGTTCTTGACTGACCTGTAATCACATGGAAAAATCTGGTATTTGCAGGTAGACTGTGGACTTCGATATCAAACTGCATACCTGTTAATACTTCAGCCTGAACATCAAATATTTTTTTAAAAACCGTGTAGAAGTTTTTGACTTCTAGTTGCAGGCACTGATATTAATTTAAAAAACTAAAGTATGATCCATGGTATTAGGATTAAAAATAATTTCCATTAAAAACATCATTTAAATCAAAGGTATAAAAATACATATACACTGGCATGCAAAATAACATCCAGTGCAATATTACTCTCCTAGTAGTCCACAGTGAGAGACTGGAAAAAGTTAAGTGCAGCATATACAGATGTCAGTAAAAGCAGCCTGGAAACAGCATGTTGGCTTCATGACCTCATCTAGAGGAAGATCTTTTAGTCTAGTACTCAGGAGTGCAAATGAGACATGCCATCCACTTCACTGCATGTGCTGCACTGGTCACAAAGCATGACAGGCCTTCCTAAAGAAGGATTTGCACAAAAATCACTCTGAAGCACAGACAGACCAATCTGTATCACCCTGCTTAGTGAGATCAGGCATCTGGCTTCTAAGCATCTGCTGCCTAGATACTCTTTAGAGTAGGTATCTGTGAGGTCAAAATATTGCTCTTTATTTACCATTTGGGATTTCGGCTGCAGATGCTAAAAATAACAGTCTTACTCATAATGGTAATGATTCACATTTAATATCTGATTTAGGACACAAGTAACCTGCTGTTGCCTTCCTCCATTAAGATTTTGCTCAGCCCTAACAGATTTCTGCAAGAGAATGCAGTTTTCTTTGGCCTCATTCTTGTTCAATGTCTCCATTTTGTCTGGGCACTTAATTCTTAAACCTTAACAAAAACTATCTAGGATTTTATAGTGACAAATGTAACTGTGGGGTTAAGTCTGGGTGTGGAGAGGCAGTGCTGAACAAATAAATGTACAAAATACATCATGTGAATAAGTATGAAGTGCAGTGTTTAAAAACTGATCAAAATTATCTCTGTGGAAAACACAGTTATTTGAGAATAAAGAGACATAATGCCTTCTACCTTGGAGAGCCTTCTAACAGCTTTAAGATCAGATATGTTCAATTTCTATGTGATATATCCAATATCCCTATTACCACTTAGCTGTAGTTACTGTAACAAAATACAGTACTTTGAATTGTTCCTTTGAAGTTAGCTGAAATTTCTGTAATTGCTAACCACTACACAGAGTGAGGTTATGCTGCCTAAATGTCTTGGTAGCATTTTTGTTCTCAAGACAAATTTGACTTTATGATCCAGGGGAGAACATATCTCTGTTTAAACACCTTGCAGCACTTGTGATCCAAATGAGAAGAACAATGGCAACAGAAATTAGTAAGTATCTTCCGTACAAGGATGTACAGAAGATACTTACGCTGGTACTGATGCTACTATTTAATCCATGGATCCTTTATGCAAGTGAATTCTGGAAAAGACTACACAGCTAACAAAAGACTATGCAGCTAACAAAACCTCAAATTGGCATAACATATAGCTTGAGAAGGAACCAAAAGAGGACAAGTGCAGCCTGAGAATGTCAGCTACAAAGTATAAGAATAGGCTTTCTATAATCTATTCTCCTGTTCTTAATCAACTTCTCTTAGCTCAGAAATAGCCCAAGTGTTATGTATGGACCTCCCTGAACTTGCTGGAAGACGCGATCTTAAACCTTTGTCTAAAAGGACCTACATAATAAAAGTGCAGAGTTTAAACGTATGTTAATGAGTTTATTCATGTTTCAGATGGAATTTGAATTGATTTGAACTATTTAAAGGAAATAATCCTTCAAAAATAGATAAATTTAAACTGAACAGAAGTCAAAATACAATCTTGAACTTATTTAGCCTACTTGGTTCTGAGTAGGGAACATAGAGAAAGTGCTGTATATCTCCAATGGAAGTCACATCACTAAGAGAGGATGGGAGATCTGAATTTAAGAATAAAGAAACAGACATGAATTCTTTGCCAAAGTAACATTTCCTTCGAAAATCTCAGAAAGTAAGGGAGATCTCTCTGTGGCCTCCCAATACTTAAAGGGGGCTTATAAAAAAGAGGAAGAATGACTTTTTGCACAGGCAGGGAGCAATAGGATAAGGGGGACCAGTTCTAAACTATAAGAGGGGAGACTTAGATTAGGTGTTAGGTGGAGACTCTTGCTTGTGAAGGTGGTGAGGCACCATAGAAGATTACCCAGAAAAGCTGTGGCTGCCCATCTCTGGAGGTGTTCAAGGCCATGTTTGACTAGGCTTGGAGCAACCTGGTCTGGTGGAAAGTAGTCCATTCCAGACCCATCCCAACCCAAACCATTCTAAAATTTTTTGATTAAGTAGTGGGCAAAAAACAAGACAAAATGTTTAAGAAACCTGAGTAACACCTACCAACCTTTCAATCACATTTTACTTGCTTTTCCATTTCTGCAAGATTCTTTCCCCTCCATCGCTAGGTGCTGATAAAGGTCCCCATGAAACAAACAAACAGAAAAAGCCATTTGCCAGCTGTTGTTTCAAAGGAACTTACTACAGAAGTGAGCAGATATTCCTTTGAACCTTACACAATATACATGGAAGTCAGGACTATCAGGGTTGCTACTTATACTTTAAAACACATTTTTGATTGTATCATGTACTAGTAGGAGGCACTGCTCACAACCTTAGCAGTATGGTCCCTCTGGTTTCACTGTCACCACGTTTCAAAGGTTTTTATTGTCATATTTTAGTTTTTCATAAGCCTTCTGGACTCATGTCAGGATTAAATGGATCCAAAGAAACACCATCTCCAACTCACTGCTGACCAGAAGGATAACCATTCAATTCTGCAGAACAATAGTCTGTAGAACAACGTACTTGTAGCGCAGTGGCTACAAGCACTGATCTTCATGTTTGTAACACCAGGTGCCTATTTTTCCCCAAGATCAGTGTGAGGTCTGAATAGTAGGGTGGCATGAGCTCTTAGGAAAAACTTTTTGAAGTTCAGCTACATAATCCAGTTATTAACTCTGCTGAATACATTATAACTACAGTTCACTTCGGAGCTTTCAAAATAAACATATCAGCAGAAACTGTTGTTTAACATTATTGTGAAGTATTCTCAAGTATCCAAAAATTACTCCTTCAGAGTAAACAGGTTACATCTCCTATATAGTGAGCTTCATCAGGCAAATTCACTATCAGAATCAAACTGTTTTGCATTGTTTTATTTTTCTGATCAAGAGATTGGCATTGAACACCTAACTCTAACCTAAAAGCTGGCCTTTTTAATTCTATTAGTAATGACGCATCTTGTAGTAATGATATGTCTTGAACTAATACAAAAGTGGGTCCAGTATTGTTGGACCTGACATATTTTGTCATTCAATTATTCATCTGAAAAATACTTCCTAGGAATGCTTTGAGATTTGAGATTATGAGGTCAAACATTATTCTTTAGGCCAATTCACAGTAAAGCTTCATCCCTGTTAGTTACAAAAATTTGTGAAAACAACAAAGCTTGCAGCCCCAGTCACATTGAAATACTGCAATGAAACCAGCAGCATCATGCAAGGCGTTCTCAGACATCCCAAATGCATGCAGTAGGTACTACGCTTGTGTACACAAATCCTTCCCCAATAAATGCGACTTAAAAAACTAATAAATAACTTAAAAGGCTTTCAACACAGTAAGATAGTTTATCACCAGCTTAAAATCATGATTTTCTGCATTCATTGAGTTTGTTTCCCCATATGGTAGGTTTGCTACATATTAAATATTTAGTTAAGCATTTATAAATGCTTATTATATGCCAAAGCTGTAGACAAATTCAAGACAAAAAGAACAGTAACATAAAAACAGCTAGTATTAGTTAAAAAACCCACTGACCTCTGCAAAGTATAATATTACCTGTTTAAAAAAGCTACTGCATATAAATCCCCATTGCTGTTTTGCAAATACACAAAACATCTGAAAAACTGTCAATAATTTTATGATTGAAATCTATCTCTCCATTTAAGCAAAACTGTAAAGTTAATACTTTGCTCTTTTTCTTATTACATAGCTGTTTTATTACACAGAAAATCTATTTCTGAAGCCAAGATATATTAATTATCATTATACGGTCAAGTTAGCACAGATTAAAGTGGCAAAAGATGATGATTTGACAGAGGAGAAATTTTAAGATTAACAGTTTAAGTAGATCTTTTCTTCCAAGACAGTTAAAATTCTTTAATATAGCTAAGTACCTCTAAAGAGGCACAAAAAACAAATAGCCCTTTCAACCGGGAAAAAAAAATAAAAATTAAAAGTTTCATTTCAAAAGGGAAACTTGAAATTACTAGATACACCCCTCTCCCACAGCCCTGTAAGATATATTCAGGAATTTAGAAGAAAGATTCCATATTTCATACCTTCATATATATTATATATTTAATATATAATATATATTTATATGTACATTACACATATACATACACTGTCAGCAGGATTAAACCGTTCTGTTTAGAAATGTTTGACTGGTGTCACTAATTATTTTCTATTCTTTTGTAAATTCAATGGGATTTGTCTACTACCTCAAAAGAAGAAATTTAAAAGATCCAGGTGCAATCTGTGGATCCATACTAGCACCAATACAGATGGCCATTACTTCAAAATGACTGTAGGGACTGAAATAATATATCTGTTATAACTCTCTTCTTACTGCACAAGCACTTCTGCAAAATATGTAGGCAGCAATACCTGTCAGGTACATACATCTACTCCTGTTAAATTTTTATTTTATACAACTTTTCTTACTGTAATATACAGCATCTCTTTTGTCCTGTTGGATTATTTCATTTTCTAAGGAGAAAAGTGATCAATACCTATCCAACAGATTTTTATTTTTTTTTAAATCCCCTCTCTCTCCTTTCACTGTATGGCTCAGTTTCAAGACTTAATTGATAGGCAGCCACCATCACGATGTCCAGTACCCTTTGAATTCAGTCAGTGGCTGTTGATGCTTAAAAACCAAATTTTTGAGTTTGGCTTGCTGTTTATGGAAACCATGACATTCAGAGGTCACATCTTTTTAGCACACTTACCACCATCTACAACACAGTAACGTCAGTCAATCCCATCACTATAATTGAATTAGTTACCTACCATTTGGGTAACAAAAATAACAAACCCAGTTGCAATTTTCAACATTTTAAGATTATTCACCCTGAGAACACCAAGGAATTGTTTAAAAATAATTACGATATGTTTTCTCTTGACATATATAGTCGTCTTTTCTCTTCATCTCTTCTTGGGTACCTGGGTTTAATATCTAGAATTTGACCTCACACTTGTTCTGTCAGTTGACTTGTTCACGCCACAGTCAGGTACTGGTGATAGAAGAGGCCAAAAAGGCTTGTAGAAAAAAGGCAAGCAGCAATCCACCAGGTGAGGAAAGATAGGAGTCCTCGGAACAGGAGAGGAGTGAAAATATTCTTTAGGCTTCCCAGAGCCATTGTTATTTGTACTACAGTTACTTTCATCTTCCCATCAGCAGGTGGAGACTCAGAATAAACAGAATTGGAAAGAAGACTGTTTTCTGCTGGAGTGTCAGAATTGGGGTATATGCCCCAAGAATAATTACCTGTTAAAAAGAAACAAGTAACAGATTTTTGTAGAATTAAATTCAAGTTCTGTTAATTCAATCACTCTACAGATTGTCTTTGATTTATTTTTTATACACACACACACGTTTTATAAATTTAAGTTTTTGTAACTTAATAAATACAAACTATATTCATCTGCATGACTTCTGGGTCATACCAGCAAGCTACTGGGACAGGATTCATCTTGTATTTTGACATCCTAGTATCTACACGTGATATAGCTGTCTTGAGACCCCAGTAAGTCCTGGTATGATTCATCTCACCAGATGGAGATGTCTGCTCCAGGGCAGGATGAATCACAACCTACTAACTACATGAACACCATTTTCTCACAATTCCCATTCTAAAAGCCTACTAAAGATAAAAAAAGATGAAAAAAATTCCTTTATGAGATGCTCATGAAATTAAAACAATCAAGCTTTATAGAGTTAACATTTAAAATACTTCTAAAAAGACAAATAGTTCAACAGAAGTAAACAGTTTAATCAGTTGCATTACACAATTTCTCAGAAAAAAATCAAACAAATTAGCATGTAATTGGAAGACATCAAAAGCAGCAACAGGAATAACTATTTAAATGCCACATATGAATGTTTTAAAGTACAGGAAACTACAATATGTTTTTGTATTGCAAGTACCTATGAATTGTAATTCTCTTTAGTGAGGTGAAAATGAGAAAGCATCGTGTAGAACAGAATACACTAGTGTTGATCCAATTTTGCCTACCTAGTGTTTTCAAGAGCAGAGTTGTGTGAAGGAGCATTACCATTGGTGCAACATACTGCAGTGCAATTACACAGAGATAATAGAATACCCGAGCCACCTGGAAAAATGAAAGAGAGTAAAATTCATGAGTCCCAGTTGATCAAGGCAGACCTTTATGAACATGTCTAGAAAAAACAAATAATTTATTAAAGAACTGTCAGTTTTTAAAATTTATTAAAAAACCCCAGTACTTCTACATTAGAGCTGTTTTAAGAATTTTCTAGTAACCCTTGGCATGTGACATATTGTCTTCAAAAGACCTGATGAAGAAATCCCTATAATGAATTCTAGTTTCAAGACATTTACAAATCTGAAAGGAAGAGGTGAAAAGAAATAACTAAAAGCATCAATTCTATTTAAAAAAAGAGAATCAATTTTGCTTCTGCAAACTGCATGCTATCATTCAATGATTCCTATTTTAATACACAGGTACAAAAATAAATATATATGTTTAATTTTTCAAGTTTCCAGTCATCTACAAATTAAATCCTATTCAAAAATGAAGTAGTACTCACAGTCCAAAGCCCCATAAAAAGTAAATGAAATCTTGGTTAATATTACAGTCCTTTTTCAAAAGCAAGATATTTTAGAGATTTCCAACTGGAAAACACTTGTATTTTAAAAACAATGAAGAGTTTTCATTAGATCAATAACAGCATTTAAATGGTCTTTTTTTCAGTCATATACTGTGTTTCACTGAAATCCCTTAAGATATATCCCTCTCCCTGCTCTCCATCTGTTCCATTTTTATCAAGATTGTAACATTACGTATTTTATATAAGCTACTGGCCTAAAAGATTAAACTAAAGACAAAAAAACATGATAAAATCAATAGCAATCAAGGAGTGAAATAAAACTACCTGGGTTTTAAAAAAGAACAGAATACAGGGTGGCAAAAACGATGAAGGCAGACATGACAGTTTTGGGAATACCTCTCAAGCCTCAAAGGGCTTCTTAACGAGCAAGCATCAAAAAACTCACATGAGAAAAAAAGTAGTAAGACACTGACAGAAGAAAAAGCATGAAACAAAAATATTGCCAAAATTTTGATAGAATATGACAAAAATAACAAATTAAAAAATAATTATCACGGTAGAATGACAGACAGGAAAGAATTCACTGGCAGAAGTTCCTAAAAAAGGTAAAGCAGAAATGATTAGTAAAACAAGACATCTAGTGACATCTAGTGACTATGGCCTTCTCAAAGAGAATATATGAAGATACTGGAGAAATGGATTTAAGAAATGCCACAATGAGAAGACATTACTGTTTTATAGATAGGAATAAAACTCCCAGTACTAAAATAGCACATTTACAGTAATTGGTACAGTTCATCCTAACCAGCTGCTACTACATGCATTTCCTAATTATTTTTCTGTAGCAAATTCCTTGCCAGTTTGTAAGTAACTACTGCACAGTTCACTTATGACCTTCAGACACTTAGTGTAACTACAAGTAATAATGACAATCCTGGAAGAGGAGTCTTTGTCTTACGGCGTCCTTCAACATTCCTCTTGCATAGACCCCAACTCAGTAAGATCATTAGACAGCACTATCATGCAACACTAGAAATTTAAGTTTATTTTGCAGACAATACACAACAGCTATTCTACCTCCTCTATTTGTTCAAGGTATGCTTTACTACTTTTCTTTTAAAAAAAGAATCCTCAGGAATTTCACCTTGTCCACAATAAGACAGGAAATTTTTTAACTAGGCTGGCACTTCAAAGTGGTCTGACAGAATTAAACATCTGTCATTTTATTCTGAAATATAACCATCCTATAAATT
Organism: Delichon dasypus; assembly: GCA_037837765.1. Taxonomy (NCBI): domain Eukaryota; kingdom Metazoa; phylum Chordata; class Aves; order Passeriformes; family Hirundinidae; genus Delichon; species Delichon dasypus. The sequence goes on along the minus strand of JBBAXF010000004.1, from coordinate 39,925,044 downwards.
TTCCTTCAATTTAAAAATCTGAGTTGGTAACAGTATTTTACCCTTCTTTCAAAATTCAATTTCTTCTTTCCCATGTTGTAGTTACAGATCACCACTCCTTGTAAGGGATCCTTTATAATAACTTCCCAATAATCAAGGACAAACTATCTGCATAACATAGATGACACATCTCTCCATATTTTGGTTCACAGATTTTTTCTGTAATTATGCTATTTTTATAGGAGATGTAGTCTAGAAAGCTTAATTCAAATTTGAGCTCTGCTGCCATATAAGACAACAAATTGTAAACAAAATCATTTGCACAGTCCAGGTATTACATATGACCTCAGTGCCACCACACTTACCATCTTCTGTAAATCAACCATACTTATTCTACCAGCTTCCTTTTTCATCTGATCCACACTTTTTTGAGCTAAATTCAGATAGGCCTGTAAATGATGACGCATCATAGCCAATCGTAAAACACACAAGAGGATTATAATCCACAATCTGATGGTATCAAATGTATCTTCTGACATTCTGTGGATAATAAAAAAAAAGGTAATGCTGTTTTCAAAGACCACCTACTGCTACAGTTATTTCTTTGTATTATGTGTAAAGGAATCTTAAGGCAAATTGTCAAAAGTAGTTAACACACAAACTATGGTTATGAAGTTCACATGCAAGTTATATTTACTTTTGCCTTCTATTTCTCTTTCCTACTACTTCTCGGTAGCCCTATAGCATAAGATTCAAAACAGCATTCATTTGTCTATAAAAAAGAACAGTTCTTAAATGCTTAAATTCTGAGTAATGAAAGCAGGGCACTAAAACCCAACATTGCTCAGGCAATTACAGGTTTTCAGACACACAGGACTAGATGGTAAATACTACTAGATTGTAAATGGGTACTTCAGTTGTCTGAGATACCCAGTAATACCTCAACACTCATTGTAAGAAGAGCTGAGAAACAAAAGATATACAAAATACGTATATCTGTTGTGTTTTGCTATCTAATAGCTCAGTGGTCAACAGGATCACTTTAGAAGCTTATCTCACCTCTAGAAAGCAAGAAATGTATCAGCCCATTGTATCTGTTTCAAGTCTATTTTGCATAAGCAATACTAATAGTGACAATGACAATCAAATATGATACTTTTGATTTCAGATACCAACTTTCTTGGAAACTCTTTCCTTTTTTATATTTTAAATATTCTACCAATCAATTCAATACCACTTCATCAGCATGTAAATTTCAAGACGAATTTCCTAGCTGAGTTCTCAAGCCAACATCTGTCTACTGTTTTCTGTGAAACCAATTCTCTCCTACACCAATATGCAAGATACAAGGTTCCAGCAGGTAGTAGTGAGGTGGTATTCCACCCCTACAAAAAAGCCTGAATTACTGCCAAGGAGATGTCAGAAGACAGCAGCTTTTTGGGAACCACCACCTTAACACACAACATTCTGCAACAAATTCTCATTCTTTTGAAATAACAGAAGCTCTTTAGAATTTAGCTGCACCTTCCACAATACCTCCGGACAGCTGATGCTAGGACTTTCAAAGAGCTCTAAGACAATGTTTTGTTCTCAATATCCCAGAAAGAACTTTTAAAGGAAATCTTACAAAGGAATGCTCTCTTTGCCCAAAGGTGGGTTCATAATGTAGTCCTTAGTGATTGGTTTTACCCACAGTAGAACCATAAATAAAGGTGCCAAGAAGTTTATATGTAGCAATGTTCTGAAAAAAGAAAAAAAAGAGGTAACTCAGTAAACAAAAACAATGACCATACTGTTGAAAGTGTATACCAATTCAAAAGGAAAAAAAAATAACTTTAAATAGTTGGGAGAAAGATAAATAAGAAAATTACTTCCCTATTTTATGGGTAGGACATATTTCAACAAAACAGTAATATTATATATTGTGAAATCACACTGGATTTTGGCTTTAAAAAGAACAGGAGAAACAGTTGTCAGAGGTCATATTTCACAGTTTAATGAAGCATTTTATTTAGAAGCATTGGTTAAATGAAACTTTGTACTTAAATTCAATTAAAGGTACTCAGACCAAAAAAAACACTGTATGAAATTGCACAACAAAAATAAAGTAGTATTCTTTGATAATCTTTGAGTACAAACCAAAAGAATTTAAAAAGGGGATATATTTTTTGAGTTCTCCTTGAAATGAATATCCTTCTTTATTTCTGAACTTCTAAAGTTTCGTCTCTATTTCTAAACCAATTTTCCTAATCATTTTTAATTACTAAAATGAAGTGAGAACAGTTGAAGGGATTGGGTTGTTTTGTTAGTGCAGTATTTCCTCACTAACAAAATCAGGTTTGTCTCCACCTTCACCAGAGTGTTTCTACACTATAGAAAAAATGATGTAATCAAAACTTATTCAAAAGAACACATGACCTTCCTGATTGCAAACTATCAAGCTTCCTAAAACCATTAAAATGTTTGCATGTTACAGGAGCTGTCATCACACACAAGTTTAATTTTTGGTTTCAGATGAAGAAATAAGCTCTACTAGCTATTAAGCGGTGCTAGAGAATGCAACAGTGTCAAGGCTACTTCCAAAGTATTTCTTTAGATTATGAAAGCCTTTTACCTGAGCTTCTGTTATTTAAGAGATCCTACTGAATTAATGAACTGGAATGTGCCAAAGAGTGGTTGGATTTTTATTCTTTTTTTAACAGGTAGGAAAGCTGAAATACTCCTCTGGCAAAAGAGGGAATGTATACGAAAATCATGCAAATTTGTTAAGAAGACTCCAAATATATGCAGGGAAGGATACTACTGCCAAAGAAAAAACATCAAACCAGTTATCAAAACCAAAAGGGACACCAGATGATTGTTATCCTGTTTACTTAGAAACAATGAACTTACTCTGTATACTCAAAAAAGAACCACACTAATAATTTTGAACATATTAATGAAGTGGTACTTGATCATTAACCTTTAAGTTCGGGGGCTTTTTTGGGTTGTTTAGTTTTGGTTCTTTTGTTGGGTTTTAAGGGAGATGCATGCAATTTTTGGGCTGCTTAAGGGACATGGGGGCTTTTGGTTTGATTAAGGCTTTTTCCTTCTTTTTTGCTGTTTTTGTGTTTTGTTTAGTTGATTGCCTTTTTCTTTGTAGTTGTTTTGGTTGAGGTTTTTAAAATAGAGTATGTATTTGACTGCAGAAATAAGACATTGTTTTAGCACCCAACTTAGAGTCAGGTGACATGTCACCCTCATTTATAACTCCCCTTTAATCACAATCACTATGGTCAATAAATGATGTACCCATTGACAAAAGCGCATCAGCAAGGACAATTTATGTTCTTCAGGTTTATTAGAACCTATCACTTGACAAATATTCTTTATAATGGATTTGCCTAATTATATGGATACCTTATCAATTTTAATCCATTAATGTAATTTTCACATTGTTCCAGTTGAATAGTCAAAGGATTGGTAGAATTTCAGAAATAACTTGGTAGTGTTGAACAAAGTTATCTTCAACAACCAGTTCCAGTATCATCTAAAGAAGTTTTAATTTTCATAACCACACTTCAATGGATATTAATTGCCTTTAGTTCTTGATTAAGGGATTTATGTTTCAGAGAGTTTATATTTCTGCCTAGCATGTCCATTGATCAAGAAAGATAATTGGAATACTTACAGAAAAAGCACAAGGAATTTTAAAATATTGAGAACCATAACAATTAAGAACTAAGTAGTTTATGTCTCTGGAAAAAAACACACTAGGAAGTGACTCAGTCACAATCTACACACAGACAGAAATGTAACAGCAGATAAAACAAGCCAGTAGCTGGCTGTTATACATGGACAGCTATACTGAATGCAAGTGTACTTACTTATAAATTTACCAAGACTGATGGACTCACTTCAAACAGATTAATTTTTAAGCTGAGCATTCCTGAAGCAAAAAAAATGCAGTTTGAACAAAAATTATTTTCCTATTGGAAAATATAATGGTTCTCTTAGGAATTTTACCAAACTGAGTACCAACACTACCCTGTGCTGCAGAATCTGTCATTATCATGTATTAAACAACAGTCAAGGTCTCTGAAAAACACTTGGAGTGTCACCCTCTCAGCCCGAGAATGCTCAAGAGAAATAGTTAAATTGGACAGAACATTTTACTACTGAATAGAAGGATGGCTGAAAATGAAAAATTCCTTTAAACTGGTATTAACATATGACCCTTTTAAAATATTCTGGGTCATGTCTGCATTTTATCCTATGCTACATTTATTAAAGGAATAATGCCCAGTTGGAAGTGTGGGTAGAAAAAAAATCAGTCCGTGGTTGTACTTATACTTCCTGAAGGTTGTATTAACTCCTGGAAAGACATGATGGGGAAAAGAAAGCTAGACACAGAGACATTCATGGTGGAGCTTTTGCAGGAGGAAAGGAAAGCTCCTTTAATTGCGACTCTCAATTACAAGGCAAAGAATGTAACACACTGGCAGAGCACAGGTTGAGCAGAAAGTAGCAGGTGGCAAATCTGCTCAAAATATGATAAACAGGCAGCAACAGAAGTCTTAAAGTCACTACCTTCTTGTTGGAATAGTTTGCTGTGTTTATTTTTAGACATAAAATATTTAAGACTGAGTAGCATATACCTATTTGCATATAGTTTCTCTTACTGTGTTATTCTTTCTGTTGCTAAATTCAGAGCATCCAGATGCATTTGAGCCAGTCGCAAGCCAGGGAATGTCAAAAAAGCACCAATAAGTGAACACAGAATAGCCAGGAACAATTTGAAGGTTAGTTTAGACACAGGACCCCTAAAAGAAAAGAAAGGAAATAAGCGTTTTCTTTGGGAGGAAGTTTAGGGACCAGGGAAAATCAGAAACTACTACTTTCAACCCAACAGTATCTCACACAATACAAAAAAGCCAACAGTATTCTATAGGCTTCCTCTGGAATACTAGCATTATTAAAAACCAATCAGAAATTAAAAATTTAAAAAGTACTTGCAAAACCAAACCAAGTCACCTATTTATTTCCTAGAAAAACAGAAAACCTTATTTACTGACAGTGAGATTAATTACTGACTGTTAATTTGTTAGTAGAGAAGAAGAAAAAAGAATAATTTTATACTGTAATTAACAACAAATTATACAACAAATTAATTCTAAAATAGAATTAATTTAAGGACTGTGTTTTTAAGAGGAACAGATGTCTCATAAGTTTAACTGCTCAAAGACAAAACTGATCGTTTGTTCTACCATTATTGATTAAAAATCTGTATCAAACTTATTACTGCAGCTTTTCACAGATCTATCTGAAATGTACATGTGGTCATTAACATGTCTCTTCCAAGTAATTAGCATTGTATATAAAAGAAACTATGTGAAAAATATCCTGGATCAACAAAATCACAGAATTAATTACGTAAGTAACAAACACAGGATTACACAAACTAAAAAACACAGCAAGACAAAACCTTCAAACAACCAACCAAAAAATCAGTTACAGTGAAATGTAACTAAGATTAAAGAGGAATAAAACCAAATCTAGTGATTCAAATGAGTTTCACATTCTTTCTTAATCTATGTCACCTAACTATTGAGAGACACCATCATTAACTCAGTTGCTGCTAACAAAGGAAAAGCACTACAATAACTAAACAAACACATAACATGAAAATGAATACAGAAGTTAGTAACCTTGTAATAGATTAGGAAAGCAGATTAAAGAAAGGCTAAGAAACACATGGGATTCAGTTGCCAGTTTCCCACGAGTTTATTCATAAATTACACTAATCCAGTTTGAGGAAACTTCTGTTCCTCAAAAATAAAGATATCTCATGGCTTCTGCATGATTCTTGAGATCTACCAACCAAGAAATTCAGTGTTGTGCTCCCAGGGATGAAATGCTCCCTAAATTTTAGCACACATATATAAGGAACTGTAACAGAAATCCATTTTGCAATATACAAAGGTTGCCTATATAACAGTGTTTGTGCATTTATGTAACATCACAAGCTATATGTTCCTTCAACAGCCTATATGAGGCTTCGATGTCCTGTAGCAAGCAAACGTTTTTGTACGATGGGAACACATCTACAACCTGAAAATGGAATTGAACAACACTATTTATTCCTAATGCGAAGTTTAACACAAACTCCATCTTGAAGGTTTTGCACACTCATCCTCTTGCATGCCACAGGAATGACAAAAAAATTATTTCTCTAAACAAACCTTGCTGAAGGGAAACACTATGAAAAAAGTGTTTACAGTTTTGAACTATATTTTATGAACTACAAAGTGTCAGAAATTATCTCCATATTAAAATGAAAACTTTAATGCAACTTCAGTTATTTGTGGGTACTTTCAGATTTATTAATATCTTTAAACTGTTGTAGGGATTATAACTATGTAGAAAAGCAAAACATGCAAGACAAAGGCTTGCTAAGAAAATCCAAATGGTTCACAAATTCACATATAAACAGACAAGTATATTTCCAGAAACTTACTGCGACTCCAAACCTTGTCTTTCAAGAAACTGCATAGCACTTTCTGAGAAATTCGAGAATCCTGCAGAGACACATATATTTATTACAGTACAAATGAAGAATCCCTTTTGTGAAATAAAGTGCTGGGTAACAAGTTATCTTTTAAACAATTTTTCATAGGTCTAGCAGAACTCTTTCATGTGCTAATTTGCTGGCCACAATACAATAAAACTTGATTAACAACATCTGTAATATTTGGACACTTTGGGAAGATGAAAAAAGATAACTTTTTAAATACTTTTCCAGTAAGGGAGCTACATTTTACTTTGAAAGTCAAGAAGGGCTAAATCTATAACTGGAAGGCAAATACAATTAACAAAACAAACAAGCTAGGCAAAGATTACACTATTTAAGAGAAAGGCAGGAAAATATACAGGATATATTTAGAATCCTCGTTCCAAAGCAAATTTTCTCAAAAGCATATGACCTACACCATTCATTTTAACAAAGACTTTCTCAAAAATGTTGGAAATTTTTTTTCAGATAATCCAATAACTACAGCTGTTTTAAACACTAAAGAAAGGAGTTACCTGATTCCAAGCCAAACTCTAGATAGTTTTCTGTCACAATGAGTATTGCCATTGCTTTCACAAAGAAGAAGAAACCAAAGGTTACACAGACTGATCTTTCACCTCCATCCTCAACTTTGAAATAATGGGTAGTCAATGAAAATAGTATCTTACTATGTAAGAAATAGGTCAAGGAAAATTAAGTTTGTAAAATAACTATGAATTATAATCTTGTAATTTGGTCATCTACACCAGCACTGTTCTATGATGTGCATTTATTTCTTTTGAAGGTAGTATGCGTTCAGCCGATTTCAGGTTAAATTACAGAACAAATTAAAGCATAATAATCACATAATGCATCGCCAGGAATACTCTGGAGTAAAGTTTTGATCTAGGCTTACTTATAGTAAGAAAGAAGACACATAAAAAGATGAACCTGTATTTCTCTCCTTTCAGACAGAATCATTTTGTTTGGAAAAGACCTTAAAGATCAAGTCTAACCATTAACCTAACACCAACAAGTTCACCACTAAGGTATTTCCTCAAGGTCTTCAACTATGCACACACTTGAGACTTTCATCTCAAAGAGAGTTGTAAGACAACAGCACACAAAGTCCCATCTTGGAAAGAAAAATCTATCCCCTATTCACCTTGGAAAAACCAAGTCAGTCTTAAAACCCACTCTATGCTCCAGTATGATATACCAAATCCTTTTATCTAGCCCCACTGCCACAAAGATAAACATTTAAGACATCACCTGCTGTGTTATCAGGTGTTTTAAAACTATTAAGTATTTACTTTTTAACACATTTCTAAATTAGTTCTAAACTGAAACAGATTAGGGTAAACTTTTCATGATATACTGTCAACTCTTATTACTATGAGCTACAGCTCATTATAATTTAAATGGTAGGCAATACCAGTCCAGATTAAAATAAAGAACTTTAATATATAGAGTATATGAAAACATATTCGGGTACCTATTCAGTAAAACATTTGAACAATCACAAGTCTCTCAATAAAACTATGATTATGCAATAGCACACTTCAACAGGCAGCACACATTTAACATACACACTGCTAAATTTCATGTATATGCAGAGATTCTTATATGCATAACGTGGTCTAAGGACAGCATCTAATAATTCTAATCTCACACAGTAATCACCTTCAGACTCCTCTATACTTTGCAGAAAAACCTGATACATCAAAAGGAAGACTTAACTCATCCCCAAAGAAGTACATAATAGATCATACAGACTGTGTAATGGAAAGCTTTGTTTCTCTAGTGCTTATATGCTTAAACCAAGGCTCTTTTTACAGCTAGGGACATTAATCACAAATTGAAAACACCCTGAAGTTGTACAAAGGACTTACTAACAGTTTGTGATCAACAATCCTAATCTATTATCAGATTTATGAGCCCCTAGATACTTCATGACTTCAAGTATGGATTGTGATTGAAGGAATTGGAAAATTCAAGGAGGAAAAAGAAGCATACTAACAATAAATTATACTTATAGTGCAGATTCAGAACTCAATAAATTCATGATTATGCAAACTACACATGACTGAAACCCTCTGTTAGTTAAACAATCACCAATGCTTCTATTTTTGGGTAGGAGGAAATTGAAGCATTATGACTTGCTTCATCATTTCCTTCCATTGCAAGACCTAATATTCAGCATCTACTGAAAGAATAATTTGGGAGTATTTAGTGCTAAGTTAATACACTGCCCGCACCAGCCCCCCCTGCCCCCCCGGTTTAATCCAGTTTTTTTGGCCACAAAGGCATTATAGAATTGTACACCTTGCATATAGTATGTAGTTGCAGGCATTGCTGAATTTATGGTATACCCTTTTACAAAAATAATTTTATTTTTTAAACTGCTGCAATTATGGTATTCTTGAATTTTACGGTTCATATGGTTGAAGTGAAAAAGATCCATCCTCTCTTCCTACTAAAACACATGAAAATTCACAGAAGCAGAGAACATTTCGAGCTGGATGAGACCCATAGGATGATCTAACTCCTGGGTCTGCACAGCACCATCCCCAGGAATCATGCCATCTGCCTGACACCACTGTTCAAATGCCTCTTGAACTCTGTCAGGCTTGGTTCTGCAAGCACTCCTCTGGAGAGCCTGTTCCAGTGACCAACCACGCTCCACATGAAACCTCCCCTGACTTGACTTCACACCGTTTACTGGAGTCCCGTCACTGGTCACCACAGAGAAGAGATCAGTGCCTGCCCCTCCTCTTCCCTCATGAGGAAGTTGCAGACTGCAATGAGACCTTCCCTCAGTCTCCTCTAGGCTGAACAGATCAGGTCACCTCAGCTACTCCTATACAGCTCCCCCTCCTTCATCATCCTTGTGGCCTCCTTTAGATGCTCTCTAACAGCTGAATGTCATTCTTAGTGTAGGACAATACCCTCCCCTGCCTGGCTGACCAAGTTGGGCCAGTTTTTCCTCCTGGCTGCCGGGGCACTGCTGACTCACTCAACTTTCTGTCAACCAGCAGCCTCAGTTCCTTTTCCATGGCACTACTTTCCAGACTCCTGTTCCCTGGTCTGCCCATACAACCAGGTGCAGAATCCAACACTTTCCCTTGTTGAACTTAGTATGGTTGGTGATTGCCTAGATCTCTAGTTTTTTGAGGCTGCTCGGCAGGGCCACCCCTGCCTTCAAGGGAGTCAACAGCTCCTTCCAGTTTCCTATCATCTGCAAACTTGCTTTGTATCCTTAGTACAACTTTTCACCTCAACACACAGGCATGAAACAGAAGAAACATTTATCAGCGGAACACAAAACTGTTCTATATTTAACTCTGACATATCATGTTGACTGCTTTCCAGTAAAAATATTTTTTTTCTGAATTTTTCATTATCACAGAATCATTTGTGGTCTTGACATGCTGAGTGAGCATACTAGTTACATATTAGTTGAGAAAGTTTCAAGTATTGTCTGCATCTCAAAAGCCTGATGTCACAACACATGAATGAATCTCTTCTGAAATCTCACCTGACTAGGTTCCAGTGACCACAAGAATTGTGACCAATACCTCTGTCTTGTACCACCTTCACCCCAAAAGCTGTAATGCCTGGAATAAGTTATGTTAACATAGTTATGGAGATGTTAAGGCTAATATAAAATTTAGACTACATTTCCTGTCACTGCATCCTTCTACACTGCCACTAACTCCTCACACAGATACTAAGCACAGACTTGCACATTCACACTACTGAGACAAATATCTTGCATTGACAGGCAACTTAAATATTTTTAGAAGTTTTGCCCTGAAATGATGACCAAATTAAACCAATGATAGGACAGTGTACAAAACCACAGTAGGAAACTTACTGCAGTGGTTTTCCTACAATATATAATTCACAACTCTGATTCACTTAGAAATGCAATTACTATAGTGTTATTTAAATTGACTACTAATGAGATACAAGAGATGAAGCAAACAGGGCATTGTCACCAATGAATTTAAGAGTACATTGTGGCTTTAGTATTAGAACCTTGTTTTTCCATTAGTTCTATTAAACTCCCCCTCAGTCTCAAAATCTGAGTGAAAGGAGTTGGCTATCACTTCTGATTTTTGAAACAGTAGCCACTTCTTTCTCCTTCCTTCTGCAAAGATTAAACTAAAATTCCCAACTTCAAACCAAAAAATAACAGAAGATGTGCAGCAAAAACTATATATTACCTATTAGCTATAATACAATTAAAAGGTGCAAAAAAGCCAGACACTGATTCTCTTCTCAGAGTAGACTAGAAAAACAACCTTTTGGACCATGGATCTGTTCACTGACAAGTCAAAGGGGAAATACTTGATCTGGAAGCATGTTACCGACATTCTTTTTTTTTCAGATGTGGGTTGACTTTCTCTCCTAGCAAGTTCTTCTACATTACAAGCAAAGATTCTGGAAAAATCCTATCATTTAAACTTCAGCCTACTTAGGGAAGAACTCCTGTCCATACTATAAAGGCAGCACACATTTTAATAATTATCCAGGACAGGCAAGCATGAAGCATATTCAAAACTCTTAGCCAAATGTAACCAAACATTAGAGTTCAAGGTTTTACACAACACCACCAGCTACTGCTGATATATACTGCTAACCAACTGAACCAACCACAACACATTAAGAATCTCTAAAGAACTAGCATTTATACAGAGGAAACAATTTTGGATATTCAAGAGGTTTATCAGCTGTAACTTAGCACTTTATCTGTTCTCAGCTGCTGAAGGAGCAGAGGAGCTGTAGCAATTCACTTTCTATAATCTGCACTCTTACAAGCCCTTATTCAATTCTACTGCTTGATCCCCTATCATATCTTTAAACTGCAACTTTCCTCCCTAAATTGGGTGTCTGGATTCATATGTGGAATACAGTTATTTACCATGCAAGCATCTATGTCTGATACTGCCTTCTCCAGTTAAAAAAAAAACCAACCAAACAAAACAAAACACAAAACAAACAAAAAAAACCCCAAAACCCCCACAAAACAAACAACAAATACACACACACAAAAAACCACAACAAAACAAAACAAGCAAACAAACAAAAAAACAACAAAAAAACCCACCAAAACAAGGAAAAAAAACCCCAAACCCCCACCTGTCTTCTCCATAACAAAATAATCATTTTATGGTTTGATAATGCCTGTTTCCCAAATACTCCAATTCTGTTTCCCTCAGAGGGAAAGGGTTCAGAGGTGAGTTTAGCTTTTCACAAAGCTCAGTTCCTACAACTCTCTGCATACCTTACTTCCTGTAAGAATGCCTTGAATGTATATTTAAATAATGAATTCACACCTCTATTTTTGCAATAAACTAGTATACACGTAACTGTACTGTTCTAACCGGAAGTATCAGATTAAACATACTGAAAACAAAAAACACACACTAAATTTCCAACCTTCATCTAAAGTTGTACTTTCTTTATACATAACTATTTCTGATTGCCAAACTGAGCAAAATCAAGTTAGTTTAGAACCACTACATACTACAGGTGAGCACTAACTATATTTGCATACATGTATTTTTCTCCTAAATGGTCTGGATTAATCTTAACAAGCTAATGATACTAGCATTTACAAAGTGCATGTAAAGTATAAATATTATTCAACAATGGCATTAACTTAAAGGATCATTCTTCCAAACACTAAATATTTTTGCATCCTTCCCATCAATGGCACAGAGATTTATACAAATTGCAGAATGATGTAAACTATTTGGAACAGGCAGAGGGGGATTCAACAAAACAGAAAAGGATACACTGCAAAAGCCAAGACAAGCAGACACCACACTATGCTGATATTCATTTCTTGTGAGGGCTTCATAATGCTGTAATAGGCTTCTGTCACCACATACACAACTGTAGCTGCAACAGTGAAATCCACCAACCATTGATACTCTGGAAAGTAATGCAATGCTGAAAAACATAAGTTTGTGAATGTTAAAAGTATGTTTTAAGGCAGTTACTGATGTATACAGAATAGAATAGCAATTAAAAGAGGTTTTCAATTGTGTATTAAGTGTATTAAAGTTTAGGTAGAATCAGATCAACCAAGTGAAATACAACAACAATGAAAAAGTTACTCAACAATTAACTTCATTCTTTACTTCTGACATCCAATACTTGATTGCTACTCAAATTTATAAGGCTACGAGGTTTTACTATTTTATCACCTCAGCTTTTATACATTAACATCCTAAATCCAAAAAGCATACTTAATTTAGATTTCACAACACAGAGAGTAAACAGTTTTCCAGTTGCGTCTTGCTGCAATTCCAGGTAAGAAGGCTTGTTTTGACCCTTTGTTAAAGATTAAAATCTCACTGGCTATCATTTATTATATTACAAATAAACAGCTCTTTTTGTTTTACAAACACCACCATCTAGGATACTGATGATTTGCTCATCAAGATTTTAAGTTATCCTATAAAGCAATATCTGTTGTGTAAACTTCACTGCAAAAATTCTGGGGATCATACTGTGTTGCATATGGGCTGGTTGTTATGGAGAGAGTTCCCAAAGGCGTTAGAAACTGCAAAGAACCGTTCATGACAACACAAATTGTCCCTCCCAAACATCTTCCCTACATTTACACAATTTGAAAGCAGAAAAACATTACTGAATGTTTAACTTGATTACAAGCTACCTGTTGGCAAAGATATGAAGTTGAGCAAACTTAGGTATTTCCAAGTCCTGCGCTTGTTTTGAAATAACAATCTGGTTAGATTTACAAAAAACTTGTATATATTACTTTTCAAACACAGTCCAACCCTATTTCGTATCACTCAAGTTGACAATTAAATGCTATAATTTCAGGAAACTAACACTAATTGAAACTTGTGAATGCTTTGTATATTTACTTCAAAAGCTTCATTTCTGTTACACAAATGCTGTCTCCTACAATTTAAGCTGAGAAGTCTCCTGCATAGGAATATCCTTTCTTTCTATATTTATCCAGAGAACACATATATGTAAAAATGTCAGTAGAAAGAAAACAAGTATCACGTACATATTCATATATGAACTTTCTGTACCAGAATGACTGATTATAATTTAAAAATAAAAAATTACCATCTTAAAAAAAAAAAATAGTACTTTCCAAAACACTTAATGCTGCATATTTCTGTACTGTCACTTGCCATTTTTAAGCATTTTACCTGAATGCTTGAGATGTACGGTTTAAAGGGCTTGGGTTCCAATGCTACAGCACATTTCCTGTTTTAGATGAGCAGAAAGTATATGACTTGACATTTGCCAATTATTATTTTCTTGTACAAAGATTAAACTTGTTATTTTCTTGTACAAAGTCTTTTGAATAGACTATTATGTGATTCTTTCAGTGTTGTCTCATATTGCTATGGACACCTGATACAACAGTTGTACTTTATGCTGGATTTCACCTACTCATCCCTTTCCACAAAATTGCTATTAAATTTTGCCAGTCATGGAACATGAAAAACCCTGCTACCTGCTTTCTCATTTATGATGAGTTTTGCTTCTGTTCATTCACTGTCTACAAAAAAATATATTTCAGCATTAATTACAAATAATTACTTGCTAGAAAGAACCAGGATTATTTTGGAGATAATATATTATTGTTTGCATTCTCTTACCAATAGTGTCCCTTTCTGTTACAGATTTTGTTTCCAGATGAAGATCAATATCTTTTGGAATGGTTAAGGGTTTGTTTTCAATATGACCATTATATTTTCTGTAAAATAAATAAATAAATAGATAGTACAAGCATGGGTATGACAAAATAGATTTTTTTTCAATATATAATGGCATTTCAAATTTTAGAAAAATGCAGAATGCTTTTTTTTTTCCCCCAAATACAAGTATTTTTAGGTCTCTAGCTAAAAATAAAAACTTCAAGTTTAAATCTTGGAAAACAACCAGGTATGTCAATGGCTCCCAGCTATAACTTGACAAACTCTGACATACTACTGTGGTATGGATTTAAATGGCTTCCAGACACTTCTATCTGAGCATGTATTGAGTCAAAATCCAGGGGACAGTATTTATTTCGGCCCACTGATTTTCCAGAGATACAGGGTGTTCCCAAGGTCAAAAAAATAAAAAAAACCTTCTGCATCAGTCCTTCTTGTCACAACAAGAAGGTACATCACATAAGCTGATCCTTAAAAGGTGCAACCTACTAGCCATCAAGTGAAGGCAATTTAAGGTATCTTTCTAATCTAAAAAGGTGTGCGTTTAGAAAAGGCATTTTTCATCTGGAGCTCTCAAACTATACCAGTATAATGATCTTTGCTTCCCTGAAATTACAGCACACTAGTAGACTTCAAATTAAAAAACCCAGCTAACTCATAAAAGAACATGAACAAAGCTAAAGAATTTGATCTGGTAGATGAGCATTATTAACTAATGTAAAACTTCCCTCTCCCACTATTAAAAAAAAAAAAAAAGTCATTAAAGGAGATCAGAAGATGCTTTGTTAGATTAAAAAAATCAAACCTAAAGCTTAAAACCTCTAAAAGGTTAGAAGGAAACAATAAACTGTCACATTTTAGAAATCACTTATGAAATTAGAAAAGGAGAGGTGAATTTTCCACAGAAAAACAAATTCTTGGGATATAAACATTAAAAAGAAATCAGATAAATCATGAATTTATTTTCAGGAATGCTTTCATCTCAGCTCCAATGTGAGAGAAAAATACAAGCAGAAAGCATTAATAATTTTTTTATGTTGTAGTAATGCTTAGTACAACTTGAAGCACAAGAATTTTAATGGACGGACTGCAGACAGGAATCTAAATCATTACTCAAAAAATTCAGCTGTGCAAAGAAGTCCCAAACACTGCCCAAGGACTAGACTACCTGCAAGCTCCTGTGTACTTCTCTGCCCCCAGCTGTACTCCTGTTTATTTTCCTAATGCCTCTACCCAGGAGTACTATCACCTTGAATGAGATGCAGATTTTTACTACTGAAGCCATTTCAGGTCGAAAAAACTTAGTGTTCCTGCACTTTAATTATTATTAATTAATTATTAATTAATAATTATTAATCCAGGGGCTGCACAATCCAAGAGGCACAGACAGATCATACCCAGGATCGCTGGATGCTTTAGTTCAAAGTAATTCAAGTAGCTATGGACCTTTTCATTAGCTTAACAATTTCATATAATACGAACTATTCTGTAGCAGAAAACCTGCCTAATATTCCTGTGCTCCTAAAGCCTACAGCATAATATGCACTGAATAAAATTAACTAAAATTTCGTACTACAGCTGTTTCTAAGGCAAAGTTTCAAGCAACGTATCTGTACCTCCTTTAATCATTTATCTTTAAATTAGTTCAGACTGAGAGTGTATTTAAGGAGCAGGTATTACACTTTGTAAGACTATGGGCTTGACAAAGCAGACTCTTTACCTTGGAATGTATCTTTATCATGGGGAGTACCAAACAGATGCATCCTTATTTCTCCCACACTATCTGTTTCACATCTTATTGAGATGACTCACAAGATGTGCATTCCATTTTGTGCAACCTAAATCAGAAAATCCAAACCAATTCCACAGAAACTATTTCCAAGTAACTATGGCCCTTCATGAACAAAAGTCACCTCTTCCACGGACACAGAGGTACATTTATTCATTAAAAAATAATTTACTATTAATTCAGCTGTTAAGCAAGCAAAGCAAAGAAAGTGTCATTTAAGCCTCCACATTACTGCTTTAGTTTCTTTGAAGTTTTATATTCCTCTTTGATTAACATTCACCCTGGTAAAACCACCTACTACTACTATTGCAAAAGACTGGCAAGGCTGAGGAAAGGCATTAAGAGCAAAGTACAATTATTATTTGGCAGTGCAATTGTGTTTTTCAGTATAAAGCTCCTACAGGTGGACTTATAATTAGATAATTGAAGTTATTTCACATATGAATAAATATCACTGGTTAAATGGATAATTATAAATTATTATCTTATTCACAATTATTTTGCCTCATTTTTGTAACAAAAAACTGTTAAGATAAAAAAAAGTTCTTAATTTTAAGGAAGGTTTCAAAAAAGGAAAAAATACTACTTTACAGGGAACAACTTAACCCAGAGAATGGCAGGGAATGATGCTGCATCCAGTTGGCAGCTAGTCACTGATAGTGTTCCACAAGGCTCAGTATTGGGCCCTGTCCTGTTCAAGATCTTTTTAGATCATCTGTATAGGGGGATGGAGGGCACCCTCAGTAAATTTGCAAAAACTAAGTTGGATTGGAGTGTTGATCTCCTGAAGGGCAGGAAGTCTCTGCTGAGGAATCTGGGCAGGCTGGACTGATCAGCTGACACCAATGGCATGAAGTTCAACAAGACCAAGTCCCGGGTCCTATACTTGAGTCAAAAACCCCATGCAGCACTACAGGATGGAGCGGAGTCACTTGAAAACTGCCCAGAAGAAGAGGATCTGGGGCTGCTGGTTAACAGTGGCTGAACATAAGCCAGCATGGGCCTAGGGGGCCAAGAAGACCAAGGACATCCTGGCTTGTGTCAGACATAGTATGGTCAGCAGGACCAGGGCAGTGACTGTACCCTGTACTCAGCACTGGTGAGGTCACACCTAGAATCCTGTGCTTAGTTTTGGGCCTCTCACAACCAGAAAGACATTGAGGTGCTGGAGTGAGTCCAGAGAAGGGCCATGGAACTGGGTACAGGTCTAGAATACAAGTTTGATGAGGAAAGGATGAAGGAGCTGGAGGGCTCAGCCTGGATAAAAGGAGGCTCACAAGAAACCTTCTTGTTCCCTACAACTACCTGAGGGAAGGCTGTAGCCAAGCAGGGGAAGGTCTCTTCTCAAGGTTAACCAGTGACAGGATAAAAGGACCTAGCTTCAAGCTGTGCCAGGAGAGGTTCAGAATGGACCTCAAGAGGAATTTTGTCATGGAATTGGAATGGGCTGCCCTTCCTGGGCAGTGTGTAGTGGAGTCATCATCCCTGGAGGTCTTCAAGAAATGACTGGATGTGGCCCCTGGAGCCATGTTCCAATTGACCTGTGATCAAAGGCTGGACTAGATGATCTCAGAGGTCTTTTTCAACCTAAATAATGTAAATAAGATTGCTAACCATGCTGCTTAAGAACTAGGAAACAGGGAAAAATGACATTACAATTAACAGATTATATAAGCAGTGCAGAGATTAATTCAAATCTTAATACTTATAAGAGTTCATACTGGGATAGAAGAAACAGAGCTAGAGCGAACCTCCTGTGTTGCCAAAAAGAAAACCAGAGTTGTTTTGTTCTAAGCAAAATCAATTTAGAAATATTTCATCAACATGGCCAGCTCCACCACCTCAAGATGTCTCAGTTCTTGACACAGCTGTACTTCTGGTATGGCAGTCCAGAACTTCATGAATACCAGAAATCTATTTCCCGTTTAAGCTGAAAGACAGCTATTCCATCCCCTCAGTTGTCTTCTGATACATTCAACAAGCCCAGCTCTTTTAGCCCCCTTGACTTTGTTTCCTGGGTGATCCTAGCAGCTCTGTTAACCTGTTCACATACAAAATTAATTTTTCTTGAACACAAGTGATCAGAACTGTACACAGTAATCCAGATAAAGTTCTACATTGGTGTCTTGTTCAAGAGGATTAAAATTTCCCTATCTCTTCACTAGAAACATTTCACATAATACATCCTAGGAGCCCATTTACCTTTGTCACAGCTACGTTAAGAGTGGCGGCTCAGAGTAATCCTACGTTGAACTTAAATCTTTCTTCTCTTGCTTCAAGATGAAAAGCCGCAATCCTAAGATTTGTTTTCTCAGTTTTCATCTAAATGCATACATTCACTGGAAAAAACTCATCATTAAATTAGCATTTCAGACCATTTTGTGGGTGGAAATTATTCCATTCTGCACAATTAGGGAATGCCCAGTTCTGTTAAGCTGAAAGAGCATGTATTGGTAAAGAACTGTGACACTTAATGCAAGCCAGGCAGTCATATGCAACTAGCAGTTTTTAACTCATGCTAAGACAAAAGTAGGCTGGCAAAGTTATTAGATGAACCATATCACACTGAAAAAAACCCAAAAGGTGGGGGAAGACAAGCTTAAAGTAAGTATTTACCTATCTTTTTTACTCTTTCCTCTTTGCTTCCCTGCAAGAATCCGCAGTTCTTCTTCAGTGGGATGTTGATACCACCGTAAGCTAAAGAAAAAGAAAATCTCAAGTAAAACAATACCATTATTAGCAATGTAGAGCCCAGCTTTCAAAAAACCGTAACACAACACAGACTTATATACTTACTAAGACACCTGTCATTTGTCACTCCTAAGCAAGGCACCTTTGTGTGCGACTACCAACCCTGCCTGAACCGAACAGCAGCTAGAGTTCAGTTCTCTTCAGCAAATAGGCATTTATACATAATCAAAAAGTTTTGCCACATTGTCGTTCACATGAAAGCCCTTCAGTTCTCAAAACACCAACTTTTAAAGATATCAAATACAGCAAACACAATAATACAAGGTGGGAAAATTCACTAGAATAATTATAATGCTACAATTGGTCATCAGAACCATATTCTAAACAACTTTAAAAAGTACATTATATCCCCTCCAAACCCAGAATTTTTCCAGAATCTGAAATAGCTATTATCTAATAATCGTTACCAGTGTTTTTTCTTAAGCAGACCGAATCGTAACCTGAACATCCCTTTTCTTAAACACCCCCTCAGTGATATCTTCAACTTCTACTAGAAAAATTGTTATTAGAAAAACCACTAATTTACACATAGTTGACCTACAAGTTTTTCCACTTTCACAGATAAATGCACCATTCATTGCTCATTCATTTAAAAAGCAAGAAATGGCATGGAGATTCTGAAGAGGACAAATAGCGATGGTCAAGTGTCTAAGATGGTATAGTTGACCTAAATCTCTAAGTATGACAAAAACCTTAGTAGCTGAAACAAGGCCTTTTCCACATTCAAGGGAAGGTTACTGTCCAGATGCAGGAAGGATGTCACTATGATCTCCACTCTGAAATGCTGAGGCAAAGGAGACCAAGTATTAACAAGAACAGACTTGAGAAATGTGTGAGGAAGTAAAAGGCCACTAATTGTCATGGTGACAATGGTTCAACACAGAGATGATAAGGAATCCACAACCACCACCTCACCATTCAAACCCATGTTGGTGAATTAGAGATGATGTCAGACCCGATTTCAGAAAGTTAGCAAAGACAAATTTGGAAGGCATCAAAACTCAGACAATCTCAAGCCATTTGATAACACTTGATTCCCAACTCTGTTTTAGAAAGGCTTCCCTTCATCTTTGGAGCCCTTCAAGAGAAAAGAGTGCTAGTACCAGCCAACAGAACATCAAATCACTGCACATTGGAAATCTCTGCTGAAGGAATTCACTGCCAGTTCCAAAACTGAAAGCGGCAAATATTATGAATTTTGCATGAACACAGTTTTGGACAGGAAAAAAGGAACTGAATTTTGTATAAGTAAGAGCGAAAGTTACTTCATTAATTTATTTTTATTATTTGTGGTCCAGTTGAGGAATCTGTAATTTGCAAACTTTGCTGCAAAAAAGAGACTTCAAGACTGAGACACAAGTAAACCAGAGAAACAAACTTTTCATCCAAGTCAAACTACTCTGTTGATGTTAACTTCTATCCTTCACATGACCCAAAGCAATTCTCCTGTTTTGTCATTTACCGTATCACCCTGATCTGAACTTAGGATGCTAATGATGAAAGCCACCTACATGCTAAAGAAGTTTTTCAAAATCTTTCCTGCACGCACAGAGAAATAGTAGCTAATGCAGCAGAACAAACAAAATTCTTTTCTGACTAGCATGCCAACACAAATCAAATCACAAGTTATATCACAGTTTGCTCCCAATTACACTAAAAACAACGTTGAAAGTGATACTTAATTACAAATAATGGAATAAAGAGTTTTGGTATTTTTCAGCTGATAAATCCTACACACCATGCATTTAAAATCTCAAAACCAAGAGATTTGAACAAACATTTTCATAAAGAGCTAATAAAAAGTCTTTTATATCCGTTTTAGCTTACATATGCTTAAAACTGAAATCCCACAACTGATTGCCTTGTGGCTTTGACATATCCAAGTCAGTCTAAATAGCAACAGAGACACAGACATGCCCTAGTTAATTTGAATAAAGGTCATTAATGAATCCACAACAAAACATCCTTTTCTCCTGTCTTCCTGACATGTCCTGAAAACATAGTAACTGAAATAGCCGAGCAACTTAAAAGCAATGCTTTGGTAGAGAATATTTTATTAGTTAAAAATAATGCAAGGCCTATGCAGATATTTAGGCTGCCAAATATTTCAACAAATCTATTTAGTAGTATCCAAGCTCTGAAAATAGCACTGATTGAAAAAGTTTGTATTTCTTAACAAATTTATGTAAATTGCTTTTCAAGAGTCAATGGTAGCTATTTATTCCATTAACAAGTAATTACCTTAAGTCTGTCTATCCTAATTCTTTTAGATTTTGAAAAGTCTTTGTTTCCTTTTAATGGACTTCCCATAAACACATACAGGCCTCTTTAAACAAACTGGTTACTTAATATTTCTGTCTTGTCTGATACCATGTTTACCCTCCCTCGCATTTAGCAAGGGATATCTACAGACATTTCATATCTTGTCTGCCAATCCTTTGGAAGCAAGACATTCAAAGTCACTTAAAAACCAGTGTTGGATACCAAAGGTTAGTTGAAGTCTACTAATGAAGGTAAGGAGGAGCAGATGGTAATTTTTCCTTAGACAGCTGAACTGATTTAGGAGTGTGCCTGTACCTGCACACTTAACGTGTATAAAACCCTCTACCACCCCACCCACAAAGGTCTGTCAAACACTGCTGGCAAAAGACAGAGAGAAAGAGAAATGGGTTAAAAATAAAAGTTTACCAGGTGATCTAAGAAAATAACTGCTTTTCTTTCTGCCACTAAAAATCAGATTCTTGTTGCAGTGAATCTTCTGACTTACTTTATTTTTAGAACACTGTATTATGTCTGACTCTATACAATTCCTGTATTCAAGGAAATTATTCAGAGTGCCTAAAATTACAATGCACTAAAATAGTTACCAGATAAACAAAAGAAAACTGAAAAGCAACGACAGGTTTTTCAAGGCTACTAACATGGAAGGCAATAATAAGACTCCCACTGGCTTCAGTAAGAGAATTACCTAAGCACAAGTGCTGAATTCCTGCTTGAGGTATTTATTAATCTGCAGATGTGCAAAGATAAACAGAGAAATGAATTTGAAAAATATTTGAACAGCAAACTTCTCCCTATCACTGGTACATGGCATGCCTTAAAACAAGGATATAGTGAGTGAAAACTTCATAAAATTAAGAACATGCGCATACTAGTGACAAATTATTTTACAAGAGCAATTAGATTTTTAATTTTTCAAATAAAAGTTTAAATCAATCTTAGACATAAAAGGTACAATATATTATTTGGATAATTGCTGATAAAAAAGACTCACAGTGACACATCTTAAAAACAATTAGTATGCAGTTTCATATTCATTACTGTCATGCTCTTTTTAGAGCACAAGAAAGGCGATCAACACCCTGCCAGTATGGTTAAAAGTGAAACTTCACAAAATTAGGAGTATGATTCCTGTTCGTATTATCAACCTGACAATTACTGCTTTCTGTTAAACCTAACACACATCAAAACAACATTTGCAGTCACTTCTCACAGCTTGATGGGTGATGAAATCTGGAATATTAAAAAGGAACAAGTTGATAATTATGAGATGCAGACAGAAAAAAAGACAACGGAAGGACTTGTGGAGTACATTTTTATATTTTAAAAGGATTTTGTATTTTCAAAATTTTAACAGTTAGAAAAGACAGCACACTATCTGCTAATCATGCAAAGTGTTCTCTTACCAAATGAAAAAACACAGTATCTATGATTCCTTTTAATATTTAACATACTGATTTATATTCAAAACAGCTGCTGTTTTTCATTGTTATTATGGATACAGCCACACAAGGAATTCTACCCTCGCAACTCATTGTGTCTGTTTGATCTATTGTTACAAGGAAGTAGTGTACTGAAATTTATACTAATCCTGTCCTTTGATGTATTAAAAAAGAATAGAATTTTTAATAAATACCTAAGCACTCTTCATATACAAGGCTAATCAACAGATTAGTAGATTATCAACAACACAGAGACAGCAGAGAGGAAAAAAAAAACCTTTTATTCTTCAGTATCTTGTATTCAATTTAGTTTTTTAATATTAAAGGATGCACCTTGTACCTTTAATATAAGAGCTGAACAACAATTAAATGTTATGACTGATACATTTAATAGCAACAAACAAATATGTTCTTTTACAGTAACACTGTCTTTTTGCCTCGAGCCCACAAATCAGGTGCAACAATGCTAAGGCAATAAGTTTAATAAAAGTCAATTACTTTTATGTATGTTTTACTGTTACTACTCTGATGCATAACTGCATTACCATATTCACACTTATCTTACCTGCCACTACAGAGAAGCCAACGAGCAAGAGAATAGTGAGGTATGATCTTCTGTATGACACTAGCCATTACCATGGTAACCACCAACTGTACACCTATCACACCCTGTAGAGAAGTAAGTTAATAACAAGTCAGTATGTGTTTTAGAAAAATGGTGAAGTATCTTTAAAAAAAGACCAATTTAATAACAGTCTGTGTAACAGGAATGATACACTGGGGAAGAATAGGGAGCGGGAGGAGAGAGAATACTGCAGCAGTTAAAAAAAAAAATTCCCTGAAACTTACTATAATCACATACAAACTTCATCAAAGGGAAAAGGCATTCCCAGGTCACCACAGCTAATCTCTCTGAGGAGGTCTAAGATCCTCCCCCACATAATGCTGGCCTCATTACCCATGTACAGATTTTTTTACCTTTGTTTACCTACATGTGTGGGTTTCTATCTTCTCTGATTAGTCATTCAAGGACTCCCCTGTATAATCCTCATCCTTATTTTACCAGCTCAGTCCACCACCTTTCCCTCTTGATTTGAGGGTTATCACTTCTTTACTCTCTAAATCCCAGTCTAAATACCAGTCTGGCCAGACTACTGGAAAAGATGCTCTTGTCCCACTTGCTCAGGTTGATACTGTTCCATCACAGCAGTCCTTGCACCTCAAGAGAGTCCCGTGGTCATACAAGCCAAGTCCCTGGTACCAGCACCTGCTATGCAATGAGCCGTTAACCTACAACTCTTCATCAACCTCTTCCCTCCCTATCAGCAGTATAATCTTTCATCCTAAACAGTGCACTAAGGAAAGTACTAGTCTTTCCTTCCCTCAAAGCTTTATCCTTTAGTAAAATAGAATTTGTGTGAACACTGCTTTTATTAAAAAACATAGGCAGACAAAATGTTTTAGATATACATTATCATCTGTAATTTAACATGACTGAGGGAGATTGAGACTGCACAAAGTATCATTTAAGTATTTATAAACACTTACAATAAGTTACCACGTCTCATGAAAAAGTGCCAGGCAGCAATCAGAAGTAGGCGCTACTGTTTTATACTTTGAAGTAACACCTTTGGAGGGTGTCAGATACCAACAAGTTTCTTTGGTGCTTCAGTCTCTTCACCCATAGAAATTCCCTCCTTGGAATTTCTACTGCTTCTGCACTTTGGAGGCATCAACTTGAGGTACCTCAAAAAAGTAAAACCTCACTTCTGTTTATGTTCTATTTCACTGATATCAGGATCAAGGGCTGTACGTATTTGAACACTCAACCTTTATTAAGGATTATGCATAGTTCTGTGCACAGATTAGTCATACCAATTCCACCAGTTGCCACCAGGGAAGTGTACTTTTAATGAAAGAAAGTCTTACTAGCTGCATGCATAATATATATGCTATACTTACATTACTAAATTGCTAAGGAAGTATATAGGCTTAGGGTACAAAATAAACCATTTTAAAATCAAATGTTTAACCTGACCACCTCACACTAAGCCCTAACCACTTCCACCAAATATAACAGAGAAACCACTGTCCCCTCATCTAGCCTCTCTACTAAGTCACTATTTTCACAATTCACTCTCTCAGGATGAACTTAAATTAGTATTTCTCTAGAATAATTTTATTAGAAGCACAGCCTGACCAGGTGCCAGTATATCACTTCATTTATCCTAGTGCTTCCTATCTGTAAGGGAAAAAAATTGCCCTAAGACAAGAGGAGGGAAAAAGATGCAAATTGAGGCAATTATTTTTATATAGGGCAGCAGGTCCACTAAAACAAATCAAGAGACTACTTCCTTACTCAAGCAAAGCCTGCATGTCGTAACAGAACCCACTACAAACAGTTTCTCTTAGCCACTGAATGTCTTTCTGCACCCTGTCTACCCCTTTACAGCATTTATAGCGCTCATTCTCATGAAGTTACTGCTGTATTTGTTAAAAACAGAAATACCTACAAACCCTTCAGTGTACAAATGAAAATAACCTAGCAAGTTTTAAGCAACTTGAAAAAATAAACAATCAAACCTAAAACCCCAATGATATCTCTAAACTTAATTTTGACTTTGTGGAGGAAATATCCTAATATCCTTCCAGTATTTTTTTTACACTTTAAGTAATAATAATAAAAAAGTATGTATCTATATGCCTTATAAGGGCATTTTTCTTGATTCCTGAAATTTTGTAATCAATCACAAGCAATATGCTAATAGAGAAAAGCTGTCACAAGAAATATTAGAAAAAAAAATCCACTGCATTAATCTTCCTGCAACCTGCCAAGAACACTAGTCACAGGAACACAGTAGAAGATATAGTGAGTCAAATATTATGCTACGTGCACAGCACGACTTTTTGCAATTCTTCCTTTTTGCCTGGATGTGTTTACACTCTACTTGTTATGTTTACTAACGCACTCCAGAAAAATCTACAGCATCCCAAACTACCCCATATTGAAACACTAGAATACATCCCTCCATCTCCAAATACAGGGCTCAATTCAGGCTCTGTTTAGAGCCAGTCTTCTCCATGCTTCTGAGTCTCCACTTTAGTATCAGTTTAAATTCAAAACTACTCATTTCAGAAAGATAAATGAAGATTAGGCATTGGTTTCCACCAACATCTTACATCTTCTACTTGCACACTCTAAATTAGAGGACACAGGATTTAGATTTTAATCAGAAATCTACAACTTTAAAAATCTAGAGAATGAGAAATAGAGTGGCATGTGTTTGAGGGAGAAGATGCTCAGTGGAAAAGCTGACACCACAGGGGGGTTTGAGGACCTCCAGCAAACAAAACCTGGAATCCACCACATGATCTGTGTTGAAGTAAATAGCACAAAATCAGTGATCAGGTTGACTCAAAACTAAGAGAAGCAATACTCACCTCTTAAGACGTGAGGAGCTGCTGCACAGATAATGAAATAAAATGTCTGCAGTTACAGAACAGTTTGTGAAATTGAAACCACTTCATAAGGCCTTCAACACTGATTTCATATACATCCATGTCCCTATCATGCTTCAGCTTTGCAGCTTAACACTAGAAATCCAAGTTCATGACACTAGAGTCTGTAGTCTGGAAAGCTTGGGGACCAAAGCTGACCATGTAAGTCAGCTTTTATGCAAAACACAGGCTGGCAAGCAAACTCATGGTCAAAAACAAGACAGATATGGTACAGCCATGCACCAACAACACGGTCTGATAAACTGCAGTCTGGCCATGTTTCTGCCACAGAGGAAAATCTTTGATGAGAGGTGTCTCAGAAATCTTGAGCACTGTGTTCAGTTCCCAATCCTCCAGCAACCGTGGCATTCCTACCTTTGCTTGATTAACATTGCACACCTTACATAAAAGCTTTAAATAAAACATAGCAGAGAACACACTAAGTGGTCGACAAGAATAGTTTTAGGAGTCACATTGAAGTGAAGATTGACAAGATTTCTTTAAATTGGTAGGAAAAATAGGGCAGGCCAAAAAGGCAAAAGTGTAAGATTGAATAAAGTATAACCTGGACTTTGGTTTTCTTTTACACTACACACTTGGAGACAGAGTTGCTGATTAGGAGAAGGACAAAAACTAAGAATAAGCAATTAAGATAAAGTTACCATACTCTTATCTACACAGTAAGTGTACTTATAGAACACCAACAGCTATCTCAGAGTAACAAAAAAAAAAACAAAAAACCACCAACCACCCACCAAAAAACCCACAACAGATTTTTAAAAGTACTTCTACCTAAAGAACATTTTTCCTTTCATCATTAAATGATTTACTAAATGAACATGAGGTACATAGACAAGGTTGACTGTATTATGCAAAGACACCACTCCAGTCTCCTTATTTTGACCTTGCCCAAGGTTATTCCTCCTTACCTGTAGTAAAAGGGCAGGGTTTCTGTCTTTTCTTCCCTTTACCATCTATCTACATATTACAAATAATTCAAATACCCAGCTTTACACTGGACTTTGAAACTGCTTTTCCTCTGACAGGAACTATCTCCCCCATTACAAAATGAGGGCCTTAAGCTGCAGCCAACTGCTGTATGCACCAAGAATGCAGTAGGGATACAACTGCATGACTGGAAAACAGCTGGTAGAATCCCATTCACATTTTCACCTTCAGAAACTGAATGCCCACTGCGTACTTTCTGAAGTGGCAAGTATTGTAAAAAAAAGATATTAACATAAATCTACTCGAGTATTCTACAGATGTTAAAACAGGGCATAACGATATCTTCAATGGTAGCACAGAAACAGTATGCTACAGCTGTGATTTTTCAAGTAAGAAATTGAAAAGATTTAACAATAGTGGCCACCAAAATTTTTAAGATAATATAACAAATCCCCCTATCTCCTGCAATTTTAAAAGTGGAATGGTATTTGTGAAGTCTGGAAGATAAATCAATACAACAGCTTTAAAGTGCCATTTAATAGCTGACACATTATGGCTTTTGCTGTAAATAAGACTTTTCCCCATATAAATTTTTCTTCATATGCAATTTTTTCTCTGAATATTTATGTCCATGCTAAAGCTCCAGCTTGCAAAATCAATAGTGTTCTTCTGAAACATAAATACAATTCAAAATTGTTTCCTAAACAGTAGAAAATATTATATAGGATGGCCAAAGAAAAGTGAGCTTGCTGCGCAACATCTTTAAGTGAATGCTTCCTGTGAAAAGGACTACTTTTCACAAAATACCTATAGTCATTATGATAATCAGCAATTTGTGTCAGTTAAAATCTTATGATTTTTAAAACCAGATATTCATACAGCAAATTTTGGAAAAGAAATCTATGCCAAGAGAACTCTTTAACAAATTCAGATTTTAACTTTTTTTTTCTATTCTTATGACCAAGGTTTCCCGGAATTAGAATTTTCACACACCTACCACTGTTTACAACAAAATATGCATAAAGTGAAGAATATGCAAGGTGCGCAATACTACCACCCAAATACTGCTCACCCTCACAGTGTCATTCACACACAAAGGCCAATTCTCTCTTGACCAGTGTCTTTCCACAGAGCCAAAGAAGAGCCATAAAGTGCCCTGTGGAAGGACTCAGATGTGCATGACTTCCTTTAAAACAAAGTGATTTGTTTGAAACCAAAATGATGCTTTAGGCGGCGAGCAGCATTTTACCTGACAGTCTTGCTTCATTTTCCACTGAGGCTCTCTAAGCACAAAGATTAGAGAACTAGTGGTCATTAGGCAAATCAAATTATTGCTATAGAAATCTCAGATGGAACAAGAGCCTTTATAAAAATGCAGATTTATCATTATTACAAAAAGGCAATACAGAAAACCTGTTGCAGTGAACACCAATATGTATGGAACATATTATTAACTTGTAAGTAAAACTAGTTCAGAGAAATTATGTACTATACAGGGAAAAGAAGGTTATATTCCATTATTACTTTTCTAAGATTTTCAAAATCTAGTTTGCCCAATATTTCCACAAAACAAGACAAGTAGGAAATACAGAAGTTCCTACTCTTTTTAGATTACTTGCTTTTTAAAGAACAAACTCTACCATTACAGAAATCATTACAAGTATAAAAAGTGAAAAGCCTTTAATGCCTCTGCTGAACAGTCTGAAACATCATAGTCTCCAAAGTATTAAGACACTCATGCAGAGCTTAAAGTCATGGCCTAACTGGCATTGCAGCTGCACAGATGAGTCCTGACAGTCCCAGCTTGGCAGCTGTTGACATTTATAACTTGATTTCTAAGCCTCTTGGTATAAAAGAAACTGATGAATATTTCACTCTCCTGTTGCTTTGAAACTGGAAAACACAGCCTCCAAACAGCATAGACCTTTTGCCCTTGCTTACATCATGGAATCACACACGAAGATTATTTGCCCACCCTACCAGCACCCAGCAAAGAAAACTGGACCTGATCCTTCAACCCCATTAAGCAAAACAAGCAAGCACTCAATTAATTTAAATAAGGACCTACACTGAAAGGAAAAACTTTTTTTGCTTGCAATTTTACAAATGTAGCTTCCAATGCTAGACCACTGCACTCGTCGACTCCTACAAATGAGAGGAGCATCTCAAGGCTTTTTGAATAAATATTTTAATTCCTGCTGGGACAAAAAAAAAAAAAAAAAGAAAAACAAAAAGACTTCATGAGAAAAAAATACAATTCCTTTCATAAGCCAGAATTTACACTATAAAAAGTACTTTAGTGGAATAACATGAATAAACTTTTAAATACAAGAACAGTTAAAAAGCAGATTTTATCAAAAATATACTTGTAAAGTGCATTTCTTAAGACTTGGATCAATGAACAAACACTGTTGTCATAGTTAAAATGACATATTTAACTTACAGTCATATGGAAGAGAAATATAATATTAATGGCACATAGAAAATAGGCTTCTAAGCCTGCAGACCCTGTTTGTTGTATCTCAAATGTAAGTACGTTAAAAGCTGAGCCAATCAACTCCGGTGTTTTAAGTGATAACTAAGACCTAAATACAAAATTCGGCATATCTCTACAGATATATAACTTTACGTAATTCAATATTCATTAAATACTTAGCCTGTTCTATTGAAGCAACATATATTCAACAAGGTTACATCACTGGCAGGAATTACATGAATCTTTGTTCTCCTCCTACTATGTTACAAGGTCATTTATTGTGCATTACATTTAGTCCAATAAATTGTAGCTGTGCCAAAATACTTGTGGTGAAAAGCAATTTGAGGCGGGACTTTTTTTTTTAATTGGATCCCTTTCAGCCTCAAATGCTTTATGATTCTATGACAGTCACATGCTGCCACAGCACTAGCAGAGCACCAATCGTAAACTTGTGGCAACGAACAACAAAAGAGTCTGGCAAGACCGGATATATCCAAGATCACATACGCACTCCATTTACAGGGGATTTAAGGAGATCCAACAAAACAGTTATACTCATAGAATCAACGCTGGAAAAGAACCCAGGATCATCAAGTCCAAATGTCAACCCAGCACTGCCACTGGAATTCCTAAATCACCAAAACACATCACCGAGCACTATCGTGATTCCACTGCCTCGCTGGGCAACCTATTCCAATGCCTGACCACCCGAACAGTGACTTTTCTTTTTTCTATCATCTAATTTGTATTTTCAACGTCTTAGCTTGAGGCCATTTCACTGCAGGCATGGTAGAACAGACCAGCCCCCACCCCACTAAAACCTGCTGTCATGTAGTTACAGAGGAGAAGAATCCTATGCATTTATAAAAAGATAGCCTAAACCCGTTGCAGAGCACTAAGTGCTCACTCTACTAAGGGTTCACTCTACTTCCCAGTGGAAATGTAGCAGAGGGTAACAACCACTGGGCAGTGGAAGCGCGTCGGTGTAATACCACGGAAGGCAGCAGACGCCGCGGTGTTCGTTCATGAGCGCCAATTACAGAGCTCGATGGTGTCACTCCGCCACCTCCCTGCCCCCGACGCCACCTCCCAAACCCCCGAGCTGTCCCCACAGTCAGGGACCGGGGCCTGCAGCAGCTCAGCCCCAAGACAAGGGAGGCGAGCGGACCCGGCCGCCCCGTTCCTCGCTGCCCCGCTCACCATGGTGCCCGCGCCAGCCCCACCAGCTGCCGCTGCCGCCCGGCTCGGCCCCACTCCCGGCACATAAATCCGCCCGCCCGTCGCTCCGGACCAGCGCACGCCGAGGTCACGCCGGGAGCCCGCCACCAACAAGGCCTGCTTGAGCTGTCCAACGAGCTGCCTGCGCGGGCGGAGCCCCGGAGCGCCAAAACCGCGCCGCGACGGACAGCCCCGGCCTCACGGCCCCACGCCCGCGGGCTGTCGACAAGTGTAGAGGGTAGAGGCGGCTACCGGGGCGCACGGCCCGCGGGCCCCTTGGCGACGCCTCTGTCAGGCGTCGCTAGGCCAGCCTGTCCCGGCGAGGACGCCGCCGCGACCCAAACCACGTGACGCGGGAGGTCGCCCCAAGCGCGGAATTTCCCGTCCACCCCTGACCCCCGCGTGAGTCGCGGCACCGCCGGAGCACCGGGAGAGGAGCGGAGGGAGCGGGGAGCGGGCCTGACCCGGCGGCGACACGAACAGAGCACGGCGGGGGAGGGGGAGTGCGGCGTGCGCATGCGCTGAGGTCACTGCGCCCTATTTCCCCGTGCCAACGCCGCGCATGCGCAGCGTTGCGGCTGAGGGTGGAAGTGTGTCTGGGCTTGTGCCAACCTTGGCCGGCGTTAGCCATACCCGGGATTAGATCTCCGAGGAACGCGGCGGAGTCGCTTGGCCCGAAGGAAATAGGTGTCTTCCTTCCAGAATACACGGTACTGCGCGCCGCCTGGACCTGTCCGGAAGGGACACCTGGATAGTTCCAAAGGAGCACTGGGAAATTATCGCGTCGCTCAGCGGTTTTGTCGTAAATTATGCGGTTAAAAATGCATCGCAGTGGTCCCTTATGTGTGAGCTGGAAACAAATAGGAGCATTTTGCTAGTAGAGATAAATAGTATTTCTGTAGAAAGTACTTCTTGTATTTTGTCAAGGTTTGCCTGCCTTCCCAGAAACCCAGGAGGGCAATTCATAGAATCGCAGGATGGTTTGAGGTTGAAGGAACCTTATGGATAATCTCATTCCAAGGCCATACCGTGGCCAGGGACACCTTTCACTACAGCAGGTTGCTCAGAGACTTATCCAGCCTAGCGTTCTGGGGATAGAACACCCATCCAGTTTGCCTGGGCAACCCGTGCCAGTGCCTCACCACCCTCACACAAAGGAACTTTTCCCTAACATGTAATCTGTCTCTCCACTTCTAGTTTAAAACTGCTTGTCCTGGTCCTATCACTATCTGCCTGTGTGAAAACTCGTTCTCACTCTTTCTTATAATGTCATCTTTAAGATAAAGGGGCTCTGAGGTCTCCCAGGAGCTTTCTCTTCCCTGGACTGACCGTTTCCAACTCTCAGCCTGTGTCCTTAGCAGAGATGCTCCAGTCCTGCGATCATCTTTGCAGACCTCATCTGGACTCACTCCATGCCTTTCTTGTGCTGAGGACCCCAGAACTGGACGCAAGACCCCAGGTGGAGGTCTCAGGAGGTCAGAGTGGAGGGGCAGAATTGCCTCCTTCAGTCTGCTGACCAGGCTGGTTAGGATGCAGATCAGGACATGGTTGTCTTTCCAGGCTCCATGTACACCTTGTAGGCTCATGTCCAGCTTTTTGTCTGCCAGAACCTTGAAATCCTTCTCTGCAGGGTATCTAAATCTTGGTCCACACACAAATCCCTAGGAAAAGCTAATTTAGTAAAGTCTCAACTACCATTAGGAAGAGTTATAAACTGTCATTCTGGCATTTTTAATTGTTCCTTTGAAGTATGTCGCAGATAAAAAAATAACAAAACCCACTCAAAACCACATTTCTAAAACAGTAGAACGAATAGATTTCAGAGGAAATCCTCTCAGATAACAGAGGTTATAGTACCAAAGACAAGATGATTCTGGCCTATTCAAACCACTTAACTTGAGTCAACAAGTAGGTCTTTGGCCTCACAATCTATTAATGCTGATTTGTTGACATTTATGGCAAATGAAAACATGTCAAGAAAATAACAAATGCTAAAGGTATTTATTCTACACCATGTGTTTCTTGCAGACAAAATAGTAAAGAAAATTAAGCTCTTTAAAAGGCAAAGTTACAAAAAAAGTGTCAATCTTATTACAGAGATGGTAAGGGATGAGATACATTTGGAGAGCAACTGATTTGAGACATATTTACTTGTGGAGGTAAGAATCTCGAAAGTGTTTTAAACAAAATTCTTACTTGTATAACTCTGACATAAGATTTCATCACTGGTATGAATTGGTGGCATTTTATGAAAAATAATCAAAACTGTAAGTGAGCAGAACTGTTTCATTAACTGAAACAAGAATTGGTCAGCTTGAGCTGTAACAATCATGAGCTCTAGTATTTTCATAGTACTCATAGTATTTTCTGGTATTCAGAGCTCTAGTATTTTCATTCTAGTGTTGTTTAAATTTGTGTTTCACACCAAGACAAGGCCAAAGTTGTTCTAATCACTATGAAAAAATGGATTTTTGAATGGATTTGTATGGGCTGAATGGAACCTTTGCAGCAGCAAGGTAAAGAAAACTGTCCCATTGTTGAGGGTTAGGTTTGTTCCATTTTTTTCTTAAAGAAATTTTCCCCGTAAGTTGCTAGTAGACTAAGTACTGGTGCTTAGATGGTGCTTGACCAACACAGAGGAGGTGGCCAAAAGTTGAGAGGGGAAAGATCACAAGAGTTTTGGGGCAGGAAAAGGACAGAGCTGGGGGCTCTTCCTGCTCTGGACATCGGAGAGGATGGGCAGGCTGCTGCTTACTGTGGGAGGAGTCCACTGTCAACAGAAAGTCTGGTCCTGGGAAATCTACCATCATCTGCTTGTGTGCCCAGGAATTTTGAACCCTTCTGCCTGCCTTGCTGAAGCTGGGCCAGCCCTGCTGGGAGTCGCGGCTTCTCCAGCACTGCTCTTTTTGCTACTCTGTGGCCCTGCACCCCCCTGCCTGCTGGGGACATCCTGCTGTTCCAGCCACCAGCCTGGGAGTTTCCACTGTTCCAGCTTAGTGCTCTTGAAGTCCCAAGGGATCAGACTGCCCCAGGCTTTGTGAAACAAAGTCCCTCGAGGTTCCTGGTTCTGTTTATTATTAATGCTGTAGTTGTTGTTTGTTTGCCTTGTTATACTTACTAGTAAAGAACTGTTCCTCTCCCCATACCTCTGCCTGAAAGCCCCTTTATTTTTCTAAATTATAACAGCTTGGAGGAAGGGAATCGGAATTCCCCATTCCTAGAGAGGCCCTGCCTCTCCCTAGCAGATACCTGTCTTTCAAACTGAGACACCCATGCAACACTGCCACTGGTTCAAACACCACGTAACCTGTGAATTTGCTCTCTTGAGCCCTCTCGTCTCAAACATTGAGTACCTTTTAAGAAACGCTTTAGAGCAGACACATTTTTACTGCCAGTGCCAGCTGCATACAAGGCTATCTTAAGTTGGATGTATAGGCCTCGTTATTCAGAAAAGAGGCAAGGCTCCCCAAAAACATATTTCTAGACTGTCAAACGTAGTCTCAGCAGCCACAGTTGAAGCAGTTGAAACACTTAAAGATAATTAAGAACTCTTCTAGTGTAACATTAAAGGAAGCTGAGCTGCTGAGGGAAAATTTATTATAACACTGTCTAGAGTCCCTAAATGGCAGAAGATAAGTTTAGATCAAACACAAAGGGCAGCTCACCGAGTTCACATGAAGATTTGCATCCTATATCAGTAAAAAGTTATTTATGAACTGAACAACAGGAACACATCATTAGCATGTGTCCTGTTTATTTCTTTCTGTTATTCGAGATACTTTTCATTCTTGTAAGGAAAAAACTATTAAGAGATTAATTTAAAGCCTAATTTAACACATGAGACAATACTGAGGAAAATAGTGGCAATATCATCAAAGTATGTTCCAAAGAGAGGTCATTAATTTCTTTTTTTTGGCAGGCAGCATGTCAGGCTGGAAATTTTCCATAGTTATAATTCTAAATATTTTGACTACTGTAGCAGTATTTCCCTGCATTTTAAAATGTAGTGACCAGACAAGGAGGACTGGCTTTAAACTGACAGTGGGTAGCTTTAGCTTAGATGTCCGGAAAAAATTATTTATTGTGAGGGTGGTGAGACTGGCACAGGTTGCCCAGAGAAGCTGGGGATATCCCATGCCTGGAAGTGTTCAAGGCCAGGTAAGATGGGGTTCTGAGGGCCTAGTCTAGTGGAAGGTGTTACTGCCCATGAAAAGGGGTTGAAACAAGATGACCTTTAAAGATGCCTTCCAATCCAAACCATTCTATGATGACTTTATGGTTTAGTATGAAAATATAAAAAGTGGGAATGGGTTTGCTTCATGGTGCTTTGGACTTACACAGCTGGCTGCTCAGCTTATTTGAAATAGTTTTGTGAATAGTGGAGCTAATGAAGTTTGGTTTCCTGTGGATTTCTCTCATATGATTGTTAGATTAGAAATGCACATTTGTGTTTTACATGTGTCTGCTTGGCATTTATGGTATCTTTGACCTACACACAGGCAATGTAATTATAATCAAGAATTTCCACTGATAAATGCATTTGAAACAGGCCAGTGGGTTCCAAATAAGTTGAAAAATCACTTAACAGCATAGAAGCAGACAGATTCACAGATCCACAGGAATACACATATGGCCACTCTGCAGCACTATATGCCTTATTTCCATAAGTCATCACAACAAAAGGAAAACACTTGTATCCGTGTGTTTGTTCCATCTGTTTTACCATACCCTAAGGCAGAAAATAATGACTACAAAGGCAGTGGGTTCATTTTTGTGTTCATGTGTGTATGTCTGTGTTTCCTAAGTTTCCTCGAGATTTAGGTCTGGCCTGGGTTTTCTAGATATTAATCCCTACCCCTAGCCTCTCTATTGTATTTTTAATATATGACCAAATTATTTTAACTAGGTATGAAAGTACATGTTTTTAATACATTGGTTCACACAGCTGTGCCATGCACACAATATTGACACATGCATGTGCATCTAGATGCATAGAAAACGTGCTGTCTAAATGTGCTGTTTCAAATGGAACTCAACATAAAACAGGCAGATCAAATGTATTACTGCTAAAACTAAAGACTCCTCATTTTATCTACTATGTGACATTTCTGAAGTCATTACTGTTCTGTTCAATTAACTTGAAATATGCCTTCTGATAGCACTTTTTTTTTTTTTCTCCTAAAACAAGTTACTGAGCAGCAAGTGCCTTCTTGCTGAGCAGTTTATTGCTAAAAAGGCCAGCGGTATGTTGTGATTTCATTTAACTACTATGTGTTTGTTAAAAGTTTAAAAATACGTCTCTGATGGCATTATTTCCTTTCAAAAAGCACTGAGTGGTTTTGATGCTTTTTTTCTCTGTGTTGTATCTTGAGGTTTCATGTACATTGTTTTACAGTAAAGTACCTGAAAGACAAAGTCATAACAGCATTATCAGAACATAACTATATCAGCAATGGGCTAGTAC
Source organism: Delichon dasypus (assembly GCA_037837765.1). Lineage (NCBI taxonomy): Eukaryota > Metazoa > Chordata > Aves > Passeriformes > Hirundinidae > Delichon > Delichon dasypus. Next base: position 39,888,955 of record JBBAXF010000004.1, on the reverse strand, counting down.
TTGCTGCAGTGTCCCAGAGTGGCATTTGTGTGTGTCTTGGTTTAGAAAGACAGATGTCTGCCAGGGAAAGCTGGAGCTTCCCTTGAGATGGAAAACGTAAAACCCCTCCCTCCAAATTATTATAATTTTGCAATTGGGGCTTTCAGGCAAAGATATGGGAATAGGAATGACAGTTCTTTACTAGTATGTATAATAAAGATAAACAAACTGTTGTAATGCATTGATTTGGTTTATATTGTGTTTCATTGGATTTGTAATCTGTATCACGTGGTTCATCCTTAATCAGCTGTAACCCAACTGTCTTCCACTCCCACTTCTCCCTGACTGGGTAGTTGTTGGAGTCCAGGGCATTCCTTTAGCTGCCCTGGAAGGTCAGAGACCTGGACAGGGGGGTCTGGGACCCTGGCACAGAGCCCAGCGGGACACTGGCTTTGACCTCAGTCCATGGGAAGGGTTTCCTGCACTGTGGGATGGATTGCAGGCCACAAGAGTGTGAAAGATAGTAGTTTAGCTTATCACAGGGTGAAAAACCAGTAGGTTTGGGGTTTTAGTATGGGAGTGGATGGGAGCAAGATGGAGGATTTGGGGCGTTGTCTCCTGCTTCTTCTTTCTTCTTCCCTCACTCCATTTTCAGCAGTGACAGCGGCACAAAGTAGTTTAAAGAGATTGGGTCAAAGTAGAGGTGACCTGTTTGTATAAGTGATAGGTATTGGCAAATAATGATAAATAAAGAACACGTAACAATTAGTATAAAAGATAACGACAGCCCCATTCGGGAGGAGTTGAGGAGTCACCAGATGCCCAAGCAGCTGCACAGACCTTTGTTGGGCACTGAGAAATTTGTAAGATAAGAAACAATAAATGAAGCATGCAACCTTGAAAAATCAGAACCTGAAGACTCCGTCTCTTTCTTGTGTTTGGCTCACAGCTTTGCAGAGGACAAAAAGACTCTAAAACCACCTGAATCTCTGAGAAAAAACCCGAGAGGTAGTATCTTGTCCCTGCCTCTGGGCCCTGCCCCTTGGGCAAAAAGCCCTGACACGGGATGGGCGAGAGCTCTCTGGCACCTGGGAGCCATTGGGAAGGGCTCCAGCCAAGCAAGGCAGGACTCAAGAGTAATAGCCGTAATATCCCACCTGGTGAGAGAGAGCAGGCTCTTTTCCTTTTGCCATCGGCGGTCGTCTAGTCTCGTGGAGAAATAAAACAAACAACAACAAGTACAGCATTAACAACAAAACCGAACCATGAACCTTGAGAGTTTTGCTTCACAAAGCCCACAGCAGTTTGATCTCGGTGCCCCTGCAGGACTCTCAACAGCACCAGGCTGGAACGGTAGAAAAATCCCAGGATGGTGGATGAGATATATCAGAGGCTCTGCAGTTGTAAGTTGGAACAGCAGGATGTCCCATGCAGGCAGGGCGGGATGCCCCGGCAGGGCAGGAGTTGCAGGGCCAACACCATAGCAAAGAGGGCAGTGCTGAAGAAGCCGCAACTGTGGGACAGAGCTGGCCTGGCAGGGCAGGAGAAGGCAAGCTCAGAATTCTGGGGCACAGGAGCAGATGATGGTAGATTTCCCAGGACTGAACTTGGTGGTGATAGTGAACTCCTCCCGCAGCAAGCAGCAGCCGGGCCTGAAACATGATTTTAAAGAGTTAAGATTTTAGCTAAGGGTTAGAAGCAATTTATATTGACCAAGATGTAAGTTAGATTAGTAAATGGTAGGTTAATGATTATTAGATGTCTAAGCTAGAGCTAACTGTTATGAGCTTGTTTATAGAAAAAGTGGAGTAAGTGAACTGTGATAAGAACAGATTGAAACCAGTAAGAACAATGGCCAGCACCTGGACTTGGTATCAATCACAAAGCAGGGGACCTTGGATCGTGCCAGAGGGTCACAGAGACCTGATGAAGACTCTCCTGACTTCATCCTTTGAGACCACTGACCCAACTTGAGACCACCGACCCAATTCAATAGAAGAACTGCGCACACATGAAGGACTAATAGCCTCATTTTAATACAGAGCGGGGATGGGAGGTGCTGGGGTTATGCATATGTATTGTATGCAAGATCTTGGAAAATAAATAGAGAGCAAAGAGCCTTGTTTGGGGCAGCCACGCCTTTCGGAGATGACTCCCGTGCCGCCCGCCGGTGAATAAACATACCACTGTCTAACTTTAATTAGTTAGGGGGTCCTTGTCTGTGACTATATCAGTTTTCAATGACTCAGTTTGGGAAGCCAGGCAGAAGGTTCTGCTTGGCTGTGAGACCAGCTCGGGTGGAGGACCCCCTCAGGGTGTCCCTGGGATATTCCTGGAAGAGTGGGCTCCGCTGCCTGACCTGTTCATCCAGCAGCAGACAAGAACTCCTGACTACTAAAACTCTGGACAAAAAGGTGTGTTTAGAAAAAATGGAAACAGTTGGAACAGTGACCTGTAAGGTGTATGCATGGTCAGGAAAGGCTGTTGGTAAGTTGTGGGAGACGTCCCATGCACAACTTGTGCCTCTGTAGTGTGCTTGCCAGCTGGATTGGTATCTGGTCAGTTGTACTTGGTTGCCAGCAGAGAAAGCTGTTAAGCTGTTACACTGGGCCATGGAGGGCTCGGACTGTTGTTGCTGGCAGAAGGGGATTTTGCCATTTGCTGTGTTATAGAGGGCTCAGTTTGCTAGAATCCGGGACTAGCAATTGTAAGGGCAAATCCTGATTTGTGGTTACACTGTGTGAATGCGTCCTGACTGTGAGAATGACTGAGAGAGAGTTTCTTGAGATGTGCTACCAGCACAAAGTGACTGAGGAGTTTGGACCCGCGGCTCCATTTTCGGGCGACTGAAACAGCCAGGGAAAAACAAAGCAAGCAGGGTGTATGAAAACCCTTAAAGCTCCCTCCCTGCTGTGACTGTGGTGTGTTTTGGTTACCGGGAGGGTATACGCTGTAACTGTATTTCTGAGGCAACATCCATCTTGTGTTAAAAGTTTTAAGTGCAGCATATGCTGAGTGAAAGAGTTGATTAGCCACTGAGAGCTGAGGCGTGAATGTTTTTGAAGTAGATTGAGGACAAAGGAGAGGACCAGTTTGGCAAGAAGGAATAGAAACCCTTGACAAGAGTTTAGTTGTAATTTTAGGTATGGAGACTGTATTTGTAGATTGTTGGAATTAAAATAAGGGTAACTTCGGTCTGAGAACTCGATCTGACCAGATGAATAAAAGGAATTCCTTTACCTAAGTGGTTTGGGCTTGACTCGTAGGAGTTTGTGAATTCAGCAAACTGATGGATAGACAGAGAAAATGAGAGAATATATTTAGAAGGTTTATATCAGATGTCTATTGGGAGACTAGTGGCTCCAGATTGGGAGCAACAGGCTGTGGAGAATTTAGAAAGTCAAAAAGAAGTGAATGGAATATTTTTGGGAATTTTCCTGCAGCTTTTGGTGCATCTAGAGGTTGTCACTGTGCCTGTGTCCTTTTGCGGTGTAAAATTTGTGCAGGACATTACTAATGTTCTTCTGGTACAGAGAATGTGCCCAGTGTAAACAACAGCTCCTTGATGAAGCTGATTTAGAGCAAAGATTTTAACACATTTAGTAAAACAATTTCTGTTTCAACTCCAGCTCCAGCTTTAACTCCCAACTCCATCTTTAACCAAAGCAATTTCTATTTCAACTCTGTCTCCAGCTCTAACTCCACTTACTCCTAAATCTCTCCCACTGCCCAGCAGTGACAGTGAGGAGGAAGAGCCCTCTCCAAAGGGTCCTACAGCATCCCAGACTCAGAAACAAACCAGAGAAGAGGACATCAAAAAGGGGAGGCAGTTAAGGAAAACTGAGATGGACCAGGGTATCTTACCCTAGGAGACCCTCTAGTTATAATGAAACTAGGGAACAAAGAAAAAGAAATGAAGTTTTTGATAAAAACAGGGACAACATATTCAGGGTTAAATAAAGCTTTAATACCAATAACAGATGATTATGTTATGGTAAAAGGGGTAACTAGCCAATCTGAAAAAGCCTATTTTTGTAGGCTATTGAAATATAAACTTGGGAAACAATGGGGAATTCACAGGTTTTTATAGGTGCACAATGCTCCATCAGCACTTTTGGGTAGGGAACTATTGGAACTATTAGAGGAAAAAAAAATTAAAAATGGAGAGATTACTTTGGAGGTTAAGGACCAACAATATGTGGAATTGTTAAGCTTGATGTAGATAACTAATGAGGCTAAAGTTAAAAGTGAAGGTGAGATTTACAGGAAAAAAATAGATCAGGTATTTTCTGGGGTTTGAGCTTCTAATATACCAGGAGAGCAAAGAATGCACCCCCAGTGCAGGTTAAGTTAAAAAAAATAGAAAACAAATAGTTAGAATTAAGCAATACCCCGTGAAAAACAATTAAGGGATTAGCCCAGTGAAAATTTTTTACCTGTTAAAAAGCCTGATGGATCATATAAAATAGTATAAGATTTAGGAGCTGTTAATAGGATAACTGAGGATTTATACCCAGTGGTTGCCAACCTTACACTTTGTTAACTTGTTTAACACCTGAACTAACATGGTTTATTGTTTTAGATTTAAAGCATGCTTTCTTTTGCCTTCCTCTCTGTTGGGGGTTAAGTTTTCCTGTGGAATTTTCCCCCCCATGAGTTGCTAAGAGACTAAATACTGATGCTTAAACGGGTGCTTGCCCCATACAAAAAAAGTGGATCACTTAGTTTAGTGGGGAGAGGGAAAGGCTCCCAGGAGCTGAGGGTGGTGGTTTTTGGCTGCTCTCGGTTTTTCCGGGGAAGATGGTCAAGCGACGGCTAGCTGCGTGGAGTCCACGGTTGGCAGAGGAGTCCGGTCCATTTTATCTGCTGGAGCGCCCGGGAGTTCAGAGCTCTTTGCCTGCCCTGCTGGATTTGGTCAGCCCGGGTCTAGCTGCCATGGCTTCTTCAGGACTGCTCACTTTGCCTGCCAGGACAACCCACCATTTCCAGTCATCAGCCCCGAGTTTCCACCATTTCAGCTTAGTGCTCTTAAGCTCCCAAGAGATCAGACTGCCCAGGACTTGTGAGACAAAGCCCCTTGGGGTTCTTGGTTCTGTTTATTATTATTATTATTGCTGTTGTTGTTTGTCCGTCCTGTTATATTTACTAGTAAAGGACTGTTATTCCTTTCCTCGTAGCTCTGACTGAAAAGTTTTTTTTCTAATCTTCCAAATCATAAAAACACAGAGAGAAGAGATTGGAATTCCCCATTACTAGAGAGGCCCTACCTCTCTCTAGCAAATACCTGTCTTTTCAAACCAAGACACTCTCCATGAAGCCAGCCAGAAAATTTTTGCATTTGAATAAAAAAACCCCTCAGCTCACATGTACAGTGCTTCTGCAGGAGTTAAAAAAAAATTGCCCACCTTGTTTAGAGACAACTAGCAAAAGATCTGGAATCCTGGGAAGCTCCATCAGGAAGACAGCTGTTACAGTATGTGGATTACCTCCTGATAGCTACCAAAACTCAAGAGGCATGTCTGGAGTGGATGGTAAGGCTGCTAAACTTTTTGGGCCTGCAAGGATATCGAGTATCCCAGAAGAAAGCCCAGATGGTGAAGCAAATAGTTATTTATTTGGGCTACGAGGTTAGTACTGGACCAAGAACCTTAGGACAGGATCACAAGGAAGCAATATGCCAGACCCGACCCCAAAACTCCAGCCAGTAAAAGAACTGAGAACTTTTCTATGCCAGGGTGATGCAGACTGTGGATTTATGACTATGGATTGCTTGTTAAACCTCTGTATGCCTTCATCACAGAACGGAGCAGGGATCTCCAAAAGAAGCAACTCGAGCCTTTGACCAGCTAAAGAAGGCCCTCATGTCAGCTCCAGCCATGGGACTTCCCATGAGTGAGTAAACCATTCTTTTTGTTTTCACACGAGAAGCAGGGGATCGCCTTGGGAATACCAGCACAAAACCTGGGCCCGTGTCACAGAGCAGTCGCCTAAGCAGCTGCATGCAGCATCTAAGGGGTGGCCAGGGTGCCTCAGAGCCATTGCAGCAGTGGCAGTGAACATCAAAGAAGCATGCAAGTTCACCCTAGGCCAGAAGATGACCGTGCTAGTATCCCGCACAGTGTCTGCAGTCCTAGAAGTGAAAGTGGGACATTGGCTCTCCCCACAGAGATTCCTGAAGGACCAAGCCATACTGGTAGAATGGGATGATGTTGAGATTGTGGTAACTAACATTGTGAATCCAGCTTCCTTCCTCAGCATGAGTATGGGAGAACCAGTAATCCATGACTGCCTGGAGACCATCAAACCCACCTACTCCAGTTGTCCAGATCTGAAGGATACCCTGCTTGAGAATGCTGAGACCTGGTCCACCAATGGAAGCAGCTATGTCATCAGTGGAGGGCATGCTGGGTATGTGGTTACCATGAGCAGAGAGGTGATAGAGTCTGGACTATTACCAACCAACACCTCCGCACGGAAGGAGGAAATAACTGCCTTAACTTGGGCTTTAGAACTGGCAAAAAGAAAAAAACATAATATCTACACAGACTTAAGGTATGCATTTGGGGTAGTCCATGCACATGGAGCCATCTGGAAAGAAAAAGGACTGTTGAATTGACAAGAAAAAAAGTATTAAACATGCACAAGAGATAATAAAACTGTTGGAGGCAGCCCAGCTACCTGAAAATGTAGCCATCATGCATATCAAGGCACACCAAAAAGTGAGCTCTGAATTGGAGGAAGTAGACAAGCTGGCGGACAGAAAGGCAAAAGAAGCAGCTAAAGGTGAACTGTTGAGGCAGCCTTAATTCCAGATAAGCAAATTTTCATTGAAGGTAGCCAAAGCACAGTAAAAAAGGACAAGAGGTGTGGGTTATTACAGTTAAAAAGAAAGGAAGGATTGTGATCCCCTTTTACATACTATGGTCATTAGTGAAAGAGGAACATGAAGAAAACCACATTGGGGAATAGATGATCTGTATAATCATTTGAAAGATAGAATTATAACTAGAAATTTGTAAAGTATAGTAATTCAGGTGACTTGCCAATGTAGCCTTTGCCTCCAAACTAATCCCCCCCCCCCCAAAAAAAATATTTTTAAACCAAAGCTTGGGCAAATTGGGAAAAGATATGTACCTGGGCAGCAACAGCAAATTGATTTTTCAGAACTACCCAGGAAAGGAGGGTACCGATACCTATTGGTATTAACAGATACCTTTTCAGGGTGGCCTGAAACTTTCCCTACCAGAACTGCCAAAGTGCAAGAGGTAACCAAAGCAGTGTTATAAGAAATAACACCATGCTTTGGAGTTCCAGCCACAATGTTTTTAGATAGGGGGACCATATTTTATTTCAAAATTGTGCAAATTATAAGTAGGATATTATAAAACTGGGGCTCAAACCAGAGAACTAGATGGACCAGTACATGATGTATAGCCTGGGGATTATGTATACATTAAGTCTTTTGCAGAAAAACTTTGGAACCACGGTGGGAGGGACCATTCCAAGTGCTCCTCACCCCTTTACTGCAATCAAGATCAAGGAACAAAGCACCTGGATCCATCACTCCCTAGTGAAGAAAGCTCCTGAGGGACTATGCAAAGTTATACTGGGTAAAAATGAACTAAAATTAAAATTTTCTTGGAAAAATAAATAGGGTGTGGGTAAAATGATAAGTATATAACAACTCTTTGAAAAATAAGAAAGCTTGTAATTATAATAGATAATCAAGTAGGTATAGCCTGGAGAGTTGTGGCATTTATGACCATTGCCACAGCTAATGCAGCACCACTGCATTATAGTGTGACTGGTATATAAATGCCAATGGAAAGCGTATGATTTTGTCTCCTGTAAGACAGATGCTAAAAGTTACAAATGCAAGTGTGTAAGAAAACTTGATTTAACTTGTGCATTTGTAACTTTGTCAAAATTGAAGAATGTGATTTTTCCTATTAGGCACATGTTGTATCCCGTCAACATATAAAGGCAAACTTGACTACTGTTCAAGAAATATTGCCTGTGCCTATAGAGGTGAACTTAACTTTGGTTGCACAATTATTGAAACACAATGAATTAAAAAAAAAAAAAAATTAGAAAGAAAGAGAACTTTGATTGCAATGCATCATGACACAGAGACTATACAGAGAGTATTTCAAAGTTAGTAGAAGGCCCATCCCATCATTGGTGGGATGTGCTTTCTGAGTAGTCACCAGCTGGAACTGGTTTGCTCAATACCTTGGTTTATTTGATTATAGTTTTGTTTAATTTAGTTATTATAAGTTTGATTTTGTTTATTGTAATATTTTTTTGGAATTGGAGAATGCTGAAGCGACTAGCATCTTTAACTTTGATATTAAGAGCATATAGTACAGTTTTAAAGGACCCCTACCTCAAAGTTTTGCTAGACAAAGAAGAATTTACCCATATTAGTAAAAGAATTTACTAACTTTGAAGAAAGAGTGGGGAAATGAAACATGATTTTAAAGAGTTAAGATTTTAGCTAAGGGTTAGAAGCAATTTATATTGATCAAGATGTAAGTTAGATTAGTAAATGATAGTGTGATATGTAATATAAAGTTAATTCACGTTTGGTCTGAATTAAACTTTGTAAAATATAAAATGTACTTGGGTTTTGAAAAGCAGAATGTGAGGGGGGACACGGAGGATTGAGAAACGGGGGCAGTTTCTGCCAGGAAACCATCAGAACACTCATTTACCCAGTGAATAGAAGAAGTGATCAGATAAGACGTGTACCCCCCCCAGAGATGAACCTGCTAACAACGCAGCGATCAACACCAGATAGGTATCTTATCTGCTCCAGCCAAGTTTTACATCTCTAAACCCCACGCCAGAGAAAGCAATCAAGACATTGTTCCACCACAGGAAACCTATTCAACTGACCGGAGACATGGACATGAATACCTGATGAAGCAAAAATGGACACGAGAAGTAAGGTAGCTCTTCATCCTTAGTGGAAGACTGTATAAAAGCCAGAAGCTCAAGACACTTTGTCTGTGTGAACAGGGGAGATTCGGAGCGATAGGGTCCGTTTCTGTGTTCACCCAGTGCCGAAACCCGGGGTTCGACACTGTTCCTTTTAATTGTGGCTGTTAGAGACTGAGTTTAAGTCTCGAAATAAAACTATATTTTGATTCACGAAATTGGGCTTGATCATTTATTACAATCTGGTGACCCCGATGTGATGGTCTGATTTTGGGACCCTCGGACCCCCGTCTCTGGCCAGGAGGCGCCCTGCTGATTTCAGCAGTCTGGCAGAGCCGGGGGACCCTGTGAAACCAATCAAACCTCAAGTTGAACTTAAGCCAAAAAAAGCCACAATTAAAAGGAGGATAGGCAAAATCAGAGCTCTTGGGGAACTTGGCGAGGTCCAGGATAAAGGGTCTCCACAGCTGCAGCAAAGACATAACTCAAAAAACTCTACGTGCACGAAGAATCCACGCAAGAAAAGGATCGTAAGTATTGCATGGTTGAGTGGGGGTGACCGAGCTTATGAGTGAGACGTGATTTTATCACTAAGCGAGTGGGACCCCAAGATCGCAGTTCCACTTCCCTGTGAGGGGTGTGGTCGGCCGCAGGGGAAGCGAGAGTTACATGGGTAAAAGACACACTTCACACGTAAAACCCGAAACTCGGGGAGTTCGGGGGTCGGTCACAGGAAGGCTGAAAGGGAAGAGACATCCTCAAGAGTTCCGGGACTGGTAAACCTTTCAGCCTAGGACCAGGAGAGGGTCCGGGAGAAAAAGAAAAGGGGAGAGCTCATCACTAGGGGAAAACTGGGGGGCTGATCACCCTTAGGGTTAGTAGCTAGTAATACTATAGAATGGGACAAAGGAAGAGTAAAGCCCAGGAAAGATCCGTGGAGAAATCCACAAAAAGATCAGAAAAGGACATTCCAGAAATTCTGCTTGAGAGCCCGTTGGGGTGGATTTTAGAACATTGGGAGGAATGCCCTGCACGGAGAAAAAAATCTAAGGAAAAAATTATACACTATTGTGTGGAAATTTGGGAAGGAATTGAAGTATGGGACTATGTGATATGGCCCGTCTTCGGCACATTTGAAAGATAGATTTATAATGCTATTTAAAAGGAAAAAGGAATAAGGAGGAGTACAAATATGCTAGGATTTGGGAAAGAGCAGACACTAAATTTTTTCCAGTAAATATTAACAATCCTGCTGGAACCCCGAGTAACAAATGGGAACCTTTAGACAATCTTCCCCTGCCATACCTAATGCAGCCCCCGCAACCCGCACAGAACCCAGTTGCCCCTCCTGAACCCCCAGGCCCCGGGCTCCCACCTTTGCAAGGGGTTCCAGCACCACCGCTGATGGCTTCAGCGCCTCCTCTGGGACTGCAGCTCCCGCAAACAGTGGTCCAGCCCCTGCCCTCTGGGCTCCCTCCCCCGCTGGAACCCATGCTGGTTCCCCAGCCTTTCTGGAAGGCTGCCCCGCCTCCCACGCCCCAAGCCCCACTTCTCGATCCCTCATTGCCTGAATTGGAATTGGCATCCTTCTTCAGCCCCGTTCCACAGGCTCCTCCGAATCCACAAGAAGCAGGGTATACCCCACCCGCCAGGAGAACTAGGCGGCAGCTAAAAAAGATAAATGAGATAGAAAATTAAAATGAAGGGGAGAGAAATAACCTTTTCCCTTTACGGGCGGTGCCCACTGGTCTGGGAATTATTGGATATGTAAACATACCAATTAATACAGGCAATGTGAGGGCTTTCAAAAAGGAAATGGGTAAACTTATGGATGATCCTTTAGGGGTCTCAGAGAGATTGGATGAGTTTTTAGGCACTAGCATCTACTCATATGAGGATCTTACCGCAATATTAAGGTTGCTGTTTAACACCGAGGAAAGGGAAATGATAAGGCAAGTGGGAGTAAGGGAGTGGGAACGCCAAATCCTCAGAGCACCCCGGGGGACCAAAAATGGCCAAGTCAGGAACCCCGGTGGAATGCTCAGACGGAAGAGGGCAGGAGAAGTATGATTGATATGAGGAACATAATAATCCAAGGTATCAGGGAAGTGGTGCCAAGGGGGCAGAACCTGAGCAAAGTGTTTGGAGAATGTCAGGGAAAGGATGAAACTGAAAGGAAAGACTGAGGAGAAGCCTCCAGGTATACTCGGGGACGGATCCCGATTCCCCTGGGGGGGAGGTGTTGTTAAAAACCCAATTCGTGGCAAAGTCGTGGGAGGATATATGGAGGAAACTAGAGAAAATTGAGGGTTGGCAGGAAAAGAGTTTGCAGGAATTGCTGAGAGAGGCTCAGAAGGTTTACATGAGGAGAGATGAAGAGAAACAGAAGATGCAGGCAAAGGTATTGGTGGCAGCAGTTAGGGAAGCCCAGAAACAGGACCGTCCTTATGACTTAGGAAAACCCATGAAAAGGGCCCCACAGAAAAAGCCAGCACCCCCTCCAAGGAGAACCTCTAACAACCAAGGGGAAAGACCCGAATGTTTTTATTGCAAAAAGAAGGGACATCTGAAGAGGGATTGCAAAAAGAGAATGAAGGATGAGAAAATGTTCCAAGAGGACTAGGGGTGTCAAGGCTCTTTATTTTGGGGTCCATAACATCTAAAGAGCCTGTGGTAAAAATAGGACCCAAAAGGAAGGAGTTGGATTTCCTCGTGAATTCAGGGGCCGAAAAAAGTATATTTAAACAATTGCCCCCAGGGTGTACAATAAGTAAAGATTCAATGATGGTCATAGGGGCCAAAGGGAAACCCTTTAAAGTACCTGTAGTCAAGGATGTGGAAATTGAGTCTGAGAATAAGATTTGCTTGGGAGACATGCTATTAGTTGAAGAGGCTGACTATAACTTATTAGGCTGAGATCTGATGGTTGCGTTAGGAATTAATTTGATAGTGAAAGCTTCTAAATTGATAGTGAGTTTATATAAATTGACCCTCGAGGATGAGAAAGAGATTAACCCCAAGGTTTGGCGCGCTTAGGGGAGGCAGGGAGGCTGGAGATGGAACCCATCTCGATTGAAATTGAGAGACCATAAGAGTGAAGCAATTCCCTATCTCCCTAGAGGGAAGGCGAGGATTGAAGCCCATAATAGAGGATTTAATAGCAAAGGGGATTCTGGAACCCTGTATGTCCCGACATAACACACCTATCCTGGCTGTATGGAAAGCAGATGGGAGTTACCGGTTAGTTCAGGATTTAAGGGCTATAAATAAGAGAACCAAGACACGGTTCTCCGTAGTAGCAAACCCTTACACCTTTTTGAACCGGGTTTCCCCTGAGGATATATGGTATAGCGTAATAGATCTAAAGGATTCTTTCTGGACTTGTCCATTAGCAGAACGGAGCCGAGACTATTTTGCTTTTCAGTGGGAAGACCCAGACACGAATAGGAAGCAGCAGCTAAGATGGACATCCCTTCCCCAGGGGTTTGTCGACTCACCTAACCTGTTTGGTCAGGCATTAGAACAACTATTGAGCCAATTTTCCCCAAAGGAGGGGACTAAGATCTTGCAATACGTAGACGACCTGCTAATTGCGGGACAGGAGGAGAAGAATATGAAAGCCTGCACCATATCTTTGCTAAACTTCCTAGGAGATAAGGAACTAAAAGCCTCACAGTCTAAACTGCAGTTTGCAGAGCCTGAGGTAAAATATTTGGGGTATTGGATTACAAAAGGGAAAAAGAGATTGGACCTGGAGAGGGTGGCTGGCATAATAGAATTACCTCCCCCACAAAACAAGAGACAGGTGAGACAGCTGCTGGGGCTCCTTGGATATTGCCGACAGTAGATAGAGGGTTATAGTGAGAAGGTAAAATTTTTGTATGAGAAACTAATCACAGGTAAGTTGAAATGGACCGAGCAAGATGAATGTGAGTTTAGATGCTTAAAGGAGACCTTGATGGCAGCTCCTGTATTGAGTCTCCCTGATATAAAAAGGCAATTCCAGTTGTTTATAGATGTGAGCAACCACACAGCCCATGGAGTATCAACACAAGATTGGGCAGGGGACAAGAAACCCATAGGTTATGTTTCCAAGTTACTAGAGCCGGTGAGCAGGGGATGGCCCACATGCCTACAGGCAATTGTGGCAGTAGCCCTGCTGGTGGAAGAGGCTAAGAAAATAACCTTTGGGGCTCTGTTAATAATATATACCCCACACAGCATGAGGACCATCTTACAGCAAAAAGCAGATAAATGGCTTACTGACGCTAGACTTCTAAAATATGAGGTCATACTCATCCACACACCTGAATTAGAACTAAGGACAACCACAGCCAAAAACCCAGCCAAGTTCCTCTTTGGAGAAACCTTGGAAGGGCTCACCCACAACTGCTCTGAAATGATAGAACTCCAAACTAAGATTAGGGCAGATTTAGAGGAAGAAGAGCTGGAGGAAGGGGAAAAATGGTTTGTGGATGGATCAGCCCGAGTTTTAGAAAAGAAAAGGAAATCAGGCTATGCTGTAATAGATGGAAAAACAGGAAAAGTAGTAAAATCTGGCCCTTTAAGCGCATCCTGGTCAGCACAAGCGTGTGAACTATATGCAGTCTTGCAGGCTCTAAAGGGACTAAAAGGAAGGGTAGGGACCACTTACACGGATTCAAAATATGCCTTTGGAGTGGTTCACACATTTGGGAAAATTTGGAAAGAAAGGGGGCTAATGAACACCCGAGGGAAAGGTCTAGTACATGAGGGTTTAATAAAACAAATTTTGGAGGCTGTAAGGGAACCCAAGGCTATCTCAGTATACGTAAAACGGCATCAGATGGGGATGCAATTCAGAACGAGAGGAAACAATCTAGCAGATTAGGAGGCAAAGAGGGCAGCACCTACCCTAAATGTTCCAGAAACCAGAGAAGGTGAAACCCAGGAATTCCCTCCCTGTCCCTCCAAAAAGGAGGTTGAGGAATACAAAAAGATAGGAGGGATATTAGAAGATGGGAAGTGGAAATTACCAGATGGTAGAGAATTAATACCGAAGTATTATGCTAGAAAAATCTTGAGAAGGCTGCACTTGTAGACCCATTGGGGAGCACAAGCTCTGGCTGAACAATTTTTGAAGTTCTTTGGGTGCAAGGGAATCTATGAAATAGCAAAACAGGAGGTCCAGGGATGTATGACATGTCAGAAGATAAACAGATCTAGGACCCGGCAGGTATCCCCAGGGGGACACACTTTAGCATACCGCTCATTCGGAAGGATCCAGGTAGATTTTACTGAATTACCTAAAATTGGGAGGCATTGATACTTATTGGTAATAATAGATCAGCTAACCCACTGGGTAGAAGCATTCCCTAGTCCTCGGGCCACTGCCCAAGTGGTTGCTAAGAAACTACTGGAGTAAATAATACCAAGACAGGGGATCGCAGACTACATTGACTCAGACCAGGGGACGCACTTCACCTCCAAAATCATAAAACATTTGGCAAATGCCCTAGGAATCCGGTGGGAATATCATACGACCTGGCACCCCCAGAGCTCGAGATGGGTTGAAAGAATGAATCAAACATTAAAAGCTCAATTATCAAAACTTATGCTTGAGACCAAAATGTCATGGGTGAAGTGCTTCCCCCTCGCACTTTTAAACATCAGGACTCAACCCCACTCAGGAACGGGGTTATCTCCCTTTGAGATGCTTTATGGAATGCCATATGAACATGGAATGCCAGTGGGACATCCTCGGGTTGAGGACTGTCAGATACAATCTTATCTGGTATCAATTAATAACAATTTACAGGAGATTTGAAAGCATGGGCTGATATCACAGAGTACACCCTTATGATTTGCCATCCATAAAACCCAGCCGGGAGACAAGGTTATAATCAGGACGTGGAGAGAAACGCCCTTAAATCCTCATTGGGAAGGACTTTTCCTCGTCCTCCTGACCACAGACACTGCTGTTAGGACCGCGGAAAAAGGCTGGACACACGCTTCCTGGGTGAAGAAGGTTGAACAACGAGACAGCACTCCAGAGTGGAGAGTAACCTCATCGCCAGGAGACCTGAAGTTGAAAACCCACAGACAGACTCAATGACCGACAGGAATACGATAAGTTGTCTTCAAGTTGGGTGTACCTGTAATCCTTTCATTCATTTTAAGTGCGATTATTGTAACGAGATTTGGGTAGCACATTCTTCCAGAGGGTTCAGACCTTGGGACCTGTGTAAAAACTCTTTAGTGAAGGAGAGGCAGCTAAGGAACTTTTTCCTAGTCCTTGCCAGCGAGAGAGGTATATTGGAATTAGATTCTCCAGACTGGTTCCTAATATTCAGAGATGGGTTAAGGGGGAAAATAAATACTAAAGCCGAACCTTTAGCAATTGAGTGTAGGAGGGTGGTCAAAGTACCCTGTACAGCAGAACAAATAAAGTTGGCCAGGTGGGGCACTTATAAAAGACGATATGCTAACAGGTCAGACTATGAAGGCCCGGAAGAATACCCTTGCTGCTGAGAAGATAGATTACCTCGCCGCTGGTGGCAACCCAGTGGGCGGAGGGAAAGGCAGAGGGGTACACCTATGGGTATTCCTAATGATCCTAATGATCCTAGGATCTCCAGCCCTAGGGGACAAATGGGGCAGGAAAGACAGTGCCTGAAAGAGACTCAGAGAGAGCCTACCTTGAGCCGGAATGTAACTTTTCGGGTACATTTTAATTGCCCAGGGATTCGGCAAAGGGGGCTTTGTAATCACAACGGAAGTTGGTTCAAAATATGTAGGTTAAAGGAAGGAACCATATACCATGACCCGGTGGCAAGATCTAGGAAAAAGCAGGATATAATGCATATTTGTGATAAGTGTAATAGAACAATGTGGGTTGGGAGCAAGAAAGAATCCACCTTTGTGACATACTTCCAAGTGAACAAACTATGTTATGATCAGAGTAAATTAGGAATGTGTATGATGAATGGAAAAACCTATTGGGTAGGGAATAATGTGAAACGTAATACAGTTTCCCTAAACAGCTGGCCCATCATATTAGATCTGCTAAATGAGAATGATGAAAGGGTTTGCTTGAAGCTAGAAGGAACTTCCTGCTTCTTCGAAAATGAGGAAGGGATGGACCCAGAAAACAAAATACAGAAAGTGGTCCAGGAATTGAAAAGACGGGAGTCAGAAGCAAAAAGAAAGAGGATGGAACAAGAGAGAATAAAGACACTGAGTGAACAATACGAGCAATTAGAAAAACGTATAGTGATTGGGGTTTGCCAGCCTCTAGTAAAAATCTTCTTATAGAACTAATGCAGGAAATTGCCACCGAATTAGGATTGTCAAACTGTTGGATTTGTGGGGGACTAAAATCAGCAGAGAAATGGCCCTGGAAAGGTGAGAGTTTGGCTCCAGAATAATTTTTAAAATGGGACAATCAAATGACAAAAACTATGTCACGGCCTGAAGAGTGGATCTTAGACCAAAGAATAATAGGGACAATATGCATTAGTAGAGAGGGAAATAAGTATACTGAAATAGTGGGATATACCCCTTGCATATCCACCCTGGCTGTCAATTCTAATAACAAAACTAAGATCTGGCAATCTGAACTACATGCAGGATATTGGAGTAAAAAGAAAGGAAAAGAATGTGATTGGATTGGTGAAATTGAGTTATGCTGGAATAAACTTGCTGGAGCCAACCCCTACCGATCCTTGGGGAACCTAAAAGATTTTTGGGAAATGCCCAAAAAGCACAGAAATTAAATGGAAAGCCCCAAGTGGAATTTATTGGATATGTGGGAAAAAGGCCTATAGCGAGTTACCCCGCAGATGGAAGGGGTCTTGCACTTTAGGGATGATCAGACCTTCCTTTTTCACGCTACCCAGACCAGAAAGCAATCTACTAGGTGCCCTGCTATATGAAATTTTAAACAGACAGAAAAGGGAATTAAAAAGAGAACTCCCGAATGCAGGAGGAAACCAAAAATGGGGAAGCGAGGAATGGCCTGAGGAACAAATAATAGAATACTATGGCCCTGCAACTTGGGCCCAGGATGGGAGTTGGGGTTACAGAACCCCAGTCTATTTACTAAATAGATTAATCAGATTGCAAGCCGTGGTAAAAATAGTCTCAAATCACACTTCGGACGCATTAGAGTTGCTGGCCCAGCAGCATTCACAAATGAGAGCTTTCGTTTATCAGAATAGGATTGCCCTGGACCATTTGCTAGCAGAGGAAGGAGGGGTCTGTGGGAAGTTCAATGAATCAGAATGCTGCATAGAAATAAATGATTATGGAGAAAATATCAGAGGCCTAGCAGCCAAAATTAAGAAGGTAGCACAAGTCCCAGTTCAAAAGTGGAATTTGATCCTCCAAACCTCCTGGTGGGATCAATTGTTTGAGACTGGGGCCTGGTGGAAGAAAGTGGGGTTCTTCATTTTATGTTCAGTGGCAGGAGTCATCTTTATACCACGTCTAATACCGTGTTTCATTCGACTCATACACACAGTAGTACAAGGTATGCAAATTGCAGTGTTACCCACTGATCCAGAATTAGTCACAGGGGGCCTTGGCAAGACCAGTAAAATATCAAAAATCATGAAATTGAATGAGGAAAGAACCAGGGCGGCAGAAGTTTTGGCCAAATTTAAAGCCCGAGTAAAAGAAGAAGAGGAACGTAAGAAATATTGTGATTCATCAGAGAAAGCATGGGATGACTATAAAGATGATTTTTAAGAAATATGTGATGGGTTTCTTTGTTCAGTAAGTTTATGTTAAGAGGGTTTTTTTTGTCAAAAAGAAAAAAAAGCAATAACAGGAACACAAATTAAATATGTTTATATAGAAGGGGAGGGATTGTGATATGTAATATAAAGTTAATTCGCGTTCGGTCTGAATTCAGCTTTGTAAAATATAAAATGTACTTGGGATTTGAAAAGCAGAATGTGAGGGGGAGGGGGAGGATTGAGAAACAAGGAGGGGAGTTTCTGCCGGGAAACCATCAGAACACTCATTTACCCAGTGAATAGAAGGAGTGACCAGATGAGACGTGTCCCTCCCCCGGAGACGAACCTGCTAACAACGCAGTGATCAAAACCAGATAGGTATCTTATCTGCTCCAGCCGAGTTTTACATCTCTAAACCCCACTCCAGAAAAAGCAATCAAGACATTTTTCCACCACAGGAAATCTTTTCAACTGATCGGAGACATGGACATGAATATCTGATGAAGCAAAAAGGGACACGAGAAGCAAGGTAGCTCTTCATTCTCAGCGAAAGACTGTATAAAAGCCAGAAGCTTGATACACACTTTGTGAACAGGGGAGATTCGGAGCGATAGGGTCCATTTCTGTGTTCACCCAGTACCGAAACCCATGTTCCTTTTAATTGTGGCTGTTAGAGACTGAATTTAAGTCTCAAAATAAAACTCTATATTTTGATTCATTAAATTTGGCTTGATCATTTATTACAGTAGGTTAATGATTATTAGATGTCTAAGCTAGAGCTAACTGTTATATTATGAACTTGTTTATAGAAAAAGTGGAGTAAGTGAACTGTCCCAAGAACAGATTGAAACCAGTAAGAACAATGGCCAGCACCTGGACTTGGTATCAATCAATCACAAAGCAGGGGACCTTGGATCGTGCCAGAGGGTCACAGAGACCTGATGAAGACTCTCCTGACTTCATCCTTTGAGACCACTGACCCAATTCCAGACCACCGACCCAATTCAAGAGAAGAACTGCGCATGCAGGAAGGACTAATAACCTCATTTTAATACAGAGCAGGGATGGGAGGTGCTGGGGTTATGCATATGTATTGTATGTGAGATCTTGGAAAATAAATAGAGAGCAAAGAACCTTGTTTGGGGCAGCCACGCCTTTTGGAGATGACTCCTGTGTTGCCCGCTGGTGAATAAACAGCACTTTCTAACTTTAATTAGTTAGAGGGTCTTTGTGATTATGTCGGTTTTCAATGACTCAGGCCGTCATCTCTGATGCCCAGAGCAAGAGAGTGAAACTGTCCCCAGCCTTGTCCTTTACCTGCCCCAAAATTTGCTCTATCTCCCCCCTCTGAGAGAAACTCCCAGAGACAAAAGAAGTGTAGCCAGGTGCTACATACAAGTCCTTCTCTTTTGGCCCCTTTGTTCTGCTTGAGTACTTATAAGTACCCAGTAGTTAGTTTCCTAGGAACTTATGGGAAAAATTTTATAAGTAAAAAAGAAACAAATCTAACCCCCAAAAACCCTGTCCTCAGTTAAGGTCTACAAATTGGCCAAGCATTCCAGATATGTAATGCAAAAAAGGGGAAGTTATTTGGTATGTTGGTATTAGAGCCAGCAGTAGATGATGATCAGTGGACTGGAATCTGCAGTGAGTTGGGGAAAAGATCCTGAGTATGTGTGTGCAGGAGCTGGACCACTGAAGGTCTTGCAGGTAAAAAACAGAATTTTAAAATTAATCCTCTGCTTCTCAGAGAAGCAATGTAGTGGGCAGAGTATGTTTGGAGGCTTGGAAGCAAGCTAGCTACCTGTCAGGAGTGTTCTTTGACTATGTGGGGACGGTTCCACAGGCCTCTACTCAGTGTCTCAGTTCCTTGGGCATTGGGAAGTGTATACCAAGCACTTGTAAGTATTACAAACATATGTTAAAAAAGCCAAACAAACAAGCAAATGAAACACTGACTAGAAGAATTACAAATCAGAATATAAAGGCAGCATTTTTAAGATTCAGGACTAGTAATCCTCCAGCCCCTCTTGATTCTCTGATCACATGGCTCTCCATTCCTCACAACAATGATGATTTGTAGAGCTCTACACCATAGCAGGGGCCCCAAATAGGCTGACCATGAGTGGGTGGTGATCAGGTAATTACTTATTCTAGTCCCATGTTGTCGAAGGGGAGATAAGAGTCAGAATGTAAGTTCCCGCCCCGCCCCTCCCCCTCCCCAGTCCCCCTCTGCTGTTCATCAAGGTCAGTAATGAATTTTTGACTTTCCTGTGCTGTCAGGGAAGGGAACAGGTCAGGCTCAGTCTGCTTTGTACAGAGGGCTGCATGCACAGAAAACCAAGCAGCCCCTCATTTTTATTTGTTGTCTCTGTCTGCCTTTCCAACACAAAAACAAATCATATGTGCAATCCTTTCTTCAGAAAAATCCCCAAAAGTCTAGCATTGTAACTGTCACACAGTGGGCCCTGAAGAAATTAGCTGTTGTCATAATGGAATTAACTACTGCTGTCTAATAAGTGAGAGTTAATAAAACGAAGTGCTAAAGCAACCTGTGAGTTATAAAGATCTTCCTTCACTAATGGGAATTATCTAGTGTCCCATAGATGCTCATTATGTGTTGTTTATATCCAATAATAAGTCTTGTGCTGCTTCAGTAGCATTAACTGGAAATGGTTCTCTGTGATCATAGAATAAAAGCTATCAAGGAGTTTTGTTGCCAGTGCTGACTTCTCTCTCCATTTTTTTCTTGTTCTTCTCTGTGCTTCCTATCAGAATGATACTTAACAGGAGCAATTCTTCAATCAGTTTAAAATAAAATCTTAAAAACATCTTGATACAGGCTTAGTATGAAGACATAGGGATGTTAGGAAAACGGGCCTAACTAATCCCCAATGTAAATCCATTTTTTTCAACACAGGATAAATCTGGGTTAAAAATGTCCAAAAGAAATGTAGTCATGATGTAAGGCTTAAATTAGAGAAGTGCAACAGAACAATGCATCTGTTGAATGGTTTCAAGTATGTCCTTGTGTGCCTTATTGTGATTCCATCATAGCCTTGGGGTAAAAATTGTGAAGAATTCTTCCATTCTTTAGTAATGTGTAGTGTCACAGAGGCAGAGTTAGCATTAGTTCCCTGGTATGCTAAGGAGAGATCAATTAATTTTATAAACTGGCTTTGGATAAATGATGCTGAAACAATAATTGTTTTGGTGTTAACAGGGGCTATACAGTTTTGCATGCCAGGATCCTTAAATTTTGTTGGAATGTTGGAAAAAGCTGAATGTTTCCAATTGCACCCATCTGCTTCTCCAAGATTAAAGGGAATAATAAATTAAAAATTGAAAAATATTTATAAAGAAAAAAATAATGATTCTGTCAAACTCATTATAGTGCTTCTCTAACAGCCTACCACACTGTGGGGAACAGGAGGACTCAAACACACCGGAAGTAAACATGTTTTTCCATCCTTAAACATTTCAATCTGTTTTCTAAGAAATCCTGCTGGTTTTAATAATTCTATATTTATTTGTATGTGAGTGTGTGCATGATCATTTCATAGTCATTCATAGTAAACTGGTTACTTCAGGCCTTGTCCAATTCCTAGCTAACTGGCCTGAAAGATACTAAATTCTTATGAGTCTGATGAAACTGAACCCTGGGGATTGTAGGGAGGTTTGTTAATTTTGCACGGCTTGATTTTTTGGTGAGGAGGGAAAAAGCCAGCCACAGAAGTGATTTTTTCTGTGGGAAGGTGCTAGAAGCTTCCTCCATGCCTGGCAAAGACAATCACAGGCTGGGAAAAATAAACATGCTGCCAAAGCCAATTAAAGTAGCTGGTAACACCTCTGTGATGACACCTTTAAGAAGGAAAAAAACACGTGCAATTCATCTTTCTTCCTCTCCTGCCACCAGTCCACAGAGCTGGGGCTATCTCAGCAAGGTTCACAGAGAACTGTGCCTGTTTTGCTGCTTTTAACTCGCCATGCTCGGGGCAGAAAGGCAGGGGCAGCAGCAGCTTCTCCTTTTCGGTGCCCCACATGAAGACAGGCACTGAATGGAGCCGGCGCTGCGGCAGCTGGCCGGGACCCCGTGGCCAACAGTGAGGGGCATGAGGAGATATTCTCTTATGCAGAGCCCAGATAGGATCAACCTTTCAGCACTGCTAAACCCTATGAGAACTTTTCAATGGATAGAACTCGAGAACAAGCAAACCTATGGACACCAATTCTCTCCTGAGTCAGAGAAAAGGAAAAGGTGAAGACACGTGAGGAGAACAACATGGTGACACCAAGGTTGGTGGAAGGAGGGAGGGGCAGGAGGTGCTTCAGGTGCTGGAGCTGAGATTCTTCTAGAAGCCTTGATGAGGACTATAATGCAATAAACAAACAAACTCTAATTCATGAAGTGCATGGGGGTATGCAGAGGTCTGTTGTAGTGCATTAATGTGGTTTATATTGTATTTCATTTTTATATTGGGTTTTGTAATGGATTCTTCTGTACCACCCTGTCCCCCTGGAAAATGTATCACGTAGTTGTCTCTGCTCCTCTGCCCCACCCATCCCCCACACTGGAATGTAACCCATCTCTGTTCCACTCCCACCTTGTCCCTGATTGGGTAGTGGCTTGTCCCTGCCTCTAGCCCCTTCCTCCTGGGAAAACGTCCTGGGACCAGGTGGGGATCTCTCTTGCTCTAGGATGGGGATGGGGACTGGACTGAGCTCCGGACTCTGCAGGGCAGGACACCAGAATAAAGCCGTGATCCCCCCCGGACAAAGAGCAGACTCTTTCCTTTTGCCATCGACAGATGCATGCTCTCTCTAAAGGAAAAGGTTTGCAGCCTCTAGGTCACTTTTAGGGCCCTGAAGGAAAATTCCTTGTGAAGTGGTTTCTCTCTCCAGCTAGCAGAGGCTGAAATGGAGCACGGGCTCTGAGGGAGAGAGAGAGCTGCTTCAGAGGTCCACTTGCAGCCCTTGAGAAAAGGTGTTCATGCTGGAGTGCATGGATGCTGAAAAGCTGTAATCTAAGTGGGAAACTTGAACAGAGAGAAGAGAAAGAGAACCCTTGCTTCCAAAGCAAAACTCATCTTTAAAAAAGTATACCTCATAAACTAAAATGACCTGTGCTGTGTAGTTTGAGAAGACTATTTTGTACATGGGAGGGATTCAAGTTATAGCAGGATGGGCAGTGCTGCTCCTCCTGAAAATTAGAACCATATTGGAGAAGTCCTTGGGAAGGATCACATGACATAGCAGAAAAGACTCCTCTCCCTAAATGGAAGAAAGATTTTTAGCAGTCACATACTTGCTAAAAACCCCATGTTTTGTCTCCCTGCACGGTCAGTGGGAAGCAAAAAAGAGCTGGGAGGTGAGGAGGGGAGGGGGACAGGAGGGGGGATGTTCTAAATGTTTATTTTAGCTCTCATTATCCTTTTTTAATTCTGTTAATAATTTTTTCTGTGCACCTTTTAAGTTTTAAGCCTGTTTTGCCCTTAGAGTGTTTTCTCCTAATCCTTATCTCACCCTATGAGCCTTTTGGTTTTTCTTTCCCCCTCCTCCACTCAGCTATAGCAGATATGAATGAGTGAATGGTTTCACATGGGTGCTTGGCTTCTAGCCAGTGTCAAACCTCGACGAAGGAGACATTCATTATTGCCACAAGCAGGGATAGTGCTACAGTGTGTACTCTCCCCTTATTAAAATCTATGTCTAAATGCAGGCAAAGCATCAGCTGGCCTGCATATCTTATTCAGACAGTAGCAAATCCAAATGCCAGACACAGATACAAAGGCCTCATTAATTCCGCTGCTAATGTGAGATTTGTACTCAGTCAATTTTGAGCCTCTTGTTTAGTAGCACCCAGGACAAGAAAGTCGGCTGTTTCAAAGTGGTTTTGAAAACTTATGCACTGTCTTTTATGCAATAATCTCTAAAGAATTGCTCACAAACATTAAAGACAGGTAATCTTGTAGATACTCAGAAGTACAGAGAAAGAGAGTATGTATATATATGTGTGTGTGTGTGTATGTGTGTGTGTGTCCGTGTGCGTGTGTGTGTGTATAAATATACATATATTTGAGAAGTCTTTAGAGATATATGTATATAGATGTACACTTATGTAAATGTGTGATCATGTATGCATGTGTGTCTATATACTATATATGTTAGTATTTACAGAGAACTCGATAAAATGCTGTTGCTGCATTCTCAGTTAACATTCTGAGAGTAGTCCTCAATTGAGGACTTTATATTTAGACTCAAGTGAACACTGGGGAATTTAATATTTTAAAAGTTAGCCACTTAGGTGACAAAAAAATGGGTTTACCAAAATCATTTTATCTAATTCTAGGGCAAATATTGGTCTTTGGGCAGAGGGACTGGATCAGACAAGTCCCTTCCCTTCCCTTCCCTTCCCTTCCCTTCCCTTCCCTTCCCTTCCCTTCCCTTCCCTTCCCTTCCCTTCCCTTCCCTTCCCTTCCCTTCCCTTCCCTTCCCTTCCCTTCCCTTCCCTTCCCTTCCCTTCCCTTCCCTTCCCTTCCCTTCCCTTCCCTTCCCTTCCCTTCCCTTCCCTTCCCTTCCCTTCCCTTCCCTTCCCTTCCCTTCCCTTCCCTTCCCTTCCCTTCCCTTCCCTTCCCTTCCCTTCCCTTCCCTTCCCTTCCCTTCCCTTCCCTTCCCCTCCCTTCCCCTCCCTTCCCCTCCCTTCCCCTCCCTTCCCCTCCCTTCCCCTCCCTTCCCCTCCCTTCCCGCACCTTCCCTTCCCGCACCTTCCCTTCCCGCACCTTCCCTTCCCGCACCTTCCCTTCCCTTCCCCTCCCTTCCCGCACCTTCCCTTCCCGCACCTTCCCTTCCCGCACCTTCCCGCACCTTCCCGCACCTTCCCGCACACAAATGCTTATGAAACACTTATTTGTCATGTACCACTTAAAAAAAAAAAAAACAAACAACTATGAAAGTTTTGGGTTTTTTTTAGTAACAGCATGTTCCTCCTGCATGTTCCCTTGTGCTGAAAAATGGCAGTAGCTTTAGACCTCACTCTTCCTTGTGTCTTTCATTCTAATGTCCTCAGAAAGAGGCCTAATAACTAAGAAGTAATTATTGATACAAATCGAACTGTAGCCCTCAGAATTTTATCATAACCTCTTGTGAGTGGCTCAGTCTCTAAACTACCTCTGTTAAACTCCCTCCTTCTTTCTTCATCTGTCATACTCAATCATCATTTTGGTATAAGTTAAAAAAAATAATTTCCTGTAAGAAAATGGATACAGCCAGAGCAAACAGCTGCCTGAATGTTATACAATACCAGAGAAGTGAAGGTGACATGCTGACCTTTTGATATGTCTATTCAATATTTACTGTCAACTTCAGCTAACATTTATATGATATGAATATTTTAAACTCATTACTACACCCAAGTACTTACTTGAGTGAATATGCTACAATCAGTTGCACTGTCCCATATTCCTTTAAATACTAGTGATTTGTCCGTACGATGAAAAGCAGAAAATGAGGATATAATGGAAAATGAAATTGTCTTGATAGCTCTGATTTGACACATTGTTTCTTCATAGCAAGAGTTGATCCTCTTTGTTTATCAGCAGAGTATCTTTAGTATTACCTTAATGGTCAGAACTGACACTTTTAAAATTTTGATCATTTTACAGTCATGATGTGATCCTTTTACAGGTTTTATTTGAATTTCAAGTAAGGCATTTTGGTGTACAAGTAGGATAAATTCAAAACAGTGGGGATTATCAGCTGGAACAGTGAGATAGTTCCAAGAATATGTAAGCATTGTGTCTGTACTTTCAAAGTGAAGCTGGTATTCAGTTGTCCTAGGGTGACTTTATGATGCTTGTATCCCCACTTGTCTGTTCTGTTTGTGCTGTATATTGTGTTCTGTACCTTTAAGACTGGTTCTAGGAGTGAAGCTGGGAGAAGGAGAAGCGCTGAGTTTGTTTTGAGAAAAACTGCCTGACTCCTCCACATTCTTTCTCCTGGACTGTGTTCATCTGGAACACAGACAGCTGGGACAAAGATTCCCTTTGCTTTTAGGTTAGCTAGCTGAGGCAGACAAGCTCCTTGGACTGTTTTTTTTCTTTTTTTCTTGGGGCAGTTTAACCCTGCTCTGGACTGAAAAACCCAGAGGAGCATCGGGAGCTTGCACCTGTGGCCCACCGGGGCGTGGACTGTGGCATTTTCCAGCACCAGAGGAACTGATGAGAGACTGAACAAACAGAGCTACCCACAGCAAGGACTTCTCTCAGTTTGTCATCTCTCTTCAGAGTGGAGAGAGGTTTTATTGTTTCACATTATTCATTTTTTGTGCTTGTGGGCACTTTGTTTGTTAAATAAATAGTTTCTTCCACTTTTCTCCAAGGAAGTTCTTTCCCAGACCAGTTGAGGGAAGGGCTGTTTAGGTTTGCCCCCCAGAGGGACCCCATTCAGGAGTTTTCTCCCAAATTTGTCCTAAATCAGGACTTCAGTAGAATATAGATAGATACTATAAATATCTAGATATAGATAGAATTATAAATCCTAAAGATTATAATATGTACCTAAACCAGGTTTATGTTTTGGTATGTATTTTTTCCTCTTTTCTTGTACAGGGCTGATTTTTTTTTTTTCCCCTAGCTGAGAGGTGGTGTGGCAGCTGAGTTCTCAAATGTAGCTTCAAGGTTATGTTTCACTCCAGTTCAATAACCTGCATTGACCAAAACTGTGACTCTTACCATGTGTCTTGGATTATGTAACCTAAAAATGTGTATTCTATTTCATCTCTTTAAAGCTGGTTTTCGGGAGATGTTTTTAACTCCAGGGGAGTGGGGCAAATGCCTTCTGATAGTGGCCCAGCCATTAAAACCAGGTGGAGCAGTGTTTCTTATCTCTTTCACCACCTCTCCATCCTCCAGGGGGACATCTTCTGATAATGGGCCATTAGGGCCCACCAATGACATGACACATTCCATCATCTCATTGTGAGATGCTCCACACAGTGGGGGAGGAGCCAACTGTTCCTAGCTAGATAAAACTGGGACTGAAGGACACAAGGTATCTGTTTTTTCCACTGGATTCCTGGAGGAAGACCGGACCCATCTCATCACCACTGGACTTTCTACAGGACCATCTCTACTCCACAGAACCACATCTGTTACTCCAGGAGGACTTATTTGGTTCCAACACCCTGACCAACAGGGTGACAGGTTGTACCCCTGACCTCATCAAGTTTTTTTCCAGGATTTTTGTTTTCTTTCTTGCTTGGTTTTTTGTATTACTGCATTTGTATTTTCCTTTTTTTTAAAGTATTCCCAGTAAAGAACTGTTACTCCTATTTCCATATCTTTGCCTGAAAGCCCCTAATTGCAAAATTATAATAATTTGGAGGGAAGGGGGTTTATATTCTCCATTCCAAGGGAGGCTCTAGCTTTCCCTGGCAGATAACTGTCTTTTAAAACAAAGACACCATGGAATATGCTTTTGTTATCTAGAACTAGTGTGTTTAGCATGTATCACAGAGACGTTCAATGTTAGCCATCTTCATAGATTCAATCTTTGTGAAGCTTTTTTTTTTTCTTAGCTATATTGCTATTTATTTGCTCCCCTGTTTTTTTGTTTTGTTTTGTTTTGTTTTGTTTTGTTTTAAAGCCTGTACTAAATGGACATCCCAGCTCCTAAAGCCTGTGATATGTCATGGAGCATGAGAACATGGTAGAACATGGTGAGCTTTTGCTGTAAACATCACCTACATAAGGTGGCTCTGAGGGGTAAGGAGTATACAAATGAGGAGCCTTATTAAAATAGCTTGGTTAACAAGAGATACTCAGGTAACCATTTTGAGCACAGTCACTGATCATGAGCAGGCTCTTGATATATTTTTATGAATTTATTATGGACATGAATGTCTGCCACAATTTTTCCCCTCAGTGAAAAAGGAACACATGGCCTTTACTGTGGGACCAGTCAGAAATCCTTGGCTGATACTATAAAAAGCAGGGAAAGCTAGATGTCTATTTCAGTGCTGGTCAGGAGGAAGATTGGGAGCTGGATATGCAAGGAGCCTACCAAGCCCACCAAGAGACTTGTGGAGTGCAAGGTAGTTTCTAAGAGAGGAGGAATTAATTTTGTTTGCAACCTGTTTACTAGTCCTGGAAAGCTGTTGGCCAAACAGCATTCAGGTTATATTGAGAAGAGCTGCCTATGTATCTGCTCAAATGGATTTAGGAGGTTGCTGCTGGTGGGGGACTCCCTTGCTGAAAAGACATGCTCATGCACTATTGTTTCCTCTGACTGGACATGGTTAAAGCCTTTATACCATATTCTTCAAAACTGCAAATTATGAAGCTACTGCTCTGTGAGCTCACTGTGAATTACTCAGAAAATGGGGGTCACCCTCTTTTTTTAAGTTTCAGAAGTTAGTGTGTCATTTTGGTTACATGTGCCTATGTTATTCCCCCAACCCCAAATTGCCAAAGACCACCAGTTGCATATAAAGGAAATATTTCTAATAGAAGGAGGGAAAATTGCATTAGAATAGGACTGGTGAAACATTAGTGGTATTTTTACATGGTTCTAGTCAGTTTATAAGAAGATTAATGAGAAGTCAAGTAACCTTTGATTCAAACCTAATGTCCTCACGTGGGAAGAAACACAGAAAACACCACAAAATTATAGAGCTAGAAATGTGTATCATTACTGGAAGAGAAATAATCACATACTACTCATTCTGTTCTCATAGTATATAGAAAAATTGAAGTTCAGATACAACCTAAGAAACTTTATCTGTAATGTTTACAGGGTTAAGAGACTTCCTATGGATAGACTTCTGTTTGCAAGGATGTCTTTGTAGGTTCTCTGCTGCCTAACTGCACCTGTTACAAAAGGAGAGTCAAAAGATTTCCCTGCACAGGGGATGAAAAAAAGCCCAAATAAACGAAAAACCCCAAACCAACGAAAAACAAACCAACCAATCAATCAAATAAAACCCCAAGGTAAAAGGGATTTTGGAGTGAAACAGAATTTTAATTTTTAAGACTTCTCAAGGGATAGCTGCAGCACCTGACGGATGCAAAGAATCTCCCCTGAGCCTACCGGGGTCCTGCAGTAGCTGTGGCAAGTTGAGCAACCTCCTCAGTCCAGGGCTGGGGAGGGAAGCTGCCTCATCCTGTTTAGAGGGGACACCATCTGAAAACTGACTCCAGGTGTATTGATTTACAGGATTCAGCCCTGTTCCAGATGGGCAGAGCTTGTTTTTCTCCTGCAGCATGAGTTGCACTGGTGTTTAAAGACTAGTGCATCAGGGAAGGGTTGGAGGATCTTGGGGGAGGAATCAGAACAGCACAGAAAACAGATTACTGAAACACATTCGGGATCCTTTCACAGCAATAATCTTATTTACGAGTCATCATGATGCAATGGTTCCCGAGGGTCCAGAACTCCCCTTTTGGGCATGCCTGAAGGAGATACGATGGGGAGTACAAACGTTTTGCCAGGCAAACGATTTCGTTGAAGATGCCTTGAGCTGTCCAAGGTTAAACTGGATATAGTGAGCAAATTGACTGTCACACACAATTTGCCAAATTCTGATTTGCTTTTAGGAAAATATCTGTTAATCCTGTTATGGAAAGGGGAGAGGGTGAGGCATGAGTGACTGCAGACCCAGTGTCTGGTTGCAGCTGCTGTGGAAGTACAGGATTTTGAGATCAGTTTTACTTGTCCCACTTTTGGCCCTGCTCCCACCTCCTAGAACCTGTGAATGGAGCAGATGGAAGTGGTGAGCTGTGAAGGGATGGGGGAAAGGAATATCTGGTGTTTCTTTTCACATATTTCACAGAGGTGGTTTGGTTTTGCCCCGTCTCCCGTACGAAGGTGATCTCCAAGTCCTGTCTCAGGCCTGGGTTGCCATGCTATCACCCTGTCTCCCTCTGCCTGGAGCAAGGGAAGCAATGCAGCTCCTGCTGCCTGAAACTCTGGTTCTCGGGAACCAAATGTTGCCTGTGACAAATTTTTAGCCTCTGGGAAGTGCTACTTGGGCTCCTCTTTGCCATGCCTAAGAGGATTTGCTCTTGCTGGAAAGGCTATTTTTATCTCCTGTTTTGCATTTATAGTACTGTGTGCGTTATATTTATAGGGTATGCTCTTGTAATACGTATGTTGATACCGATCCCCTGGAGTGGCCTTTGGATTTTTATAGCCCCTTTTACGGCCTTATTCTTTTCATGGTAGCGTTTTTCTCCAGCTTTGTGGACTTAACTGAAAGGCAGGCAAAACAAACCCAAAAAACTGGAGAGAAGACAGAGGGAAGATTTCAGTAAGGGGTTTCCTTAGGATTTTCTTGAAAGCTGGGATGAAGAGGTGAGTGGGTGAGAGATATCACAAAAACGTCTCCCCTTTGGGATGGGTGGCGGGGGCAGTGCCAGGGGACAGGTGTGGAGACACTGCAGCTCCTGCAGGATCATCCTTGAGAAGAGAGCCGGGCTGTGCCAATAATCTCTGGCTGGCTGGGGATACTTTCTCGTAAGTATTCAAATACTGCATTAATTATTGCCACTGCAGACTTTCACTTAAGTTCATAGATAGATAGATAGGTGACTTTTCTAAGCACACAAAATTATGCTTGTCATGCATTTAAAAAAAAAAAAAAAACCCAACAAAAAACACATACATATATATATATATATTTTATTTATTTATTTATTTATTTATTTATTTTTAACTTTGTTTGGTCTTTTTTGGCAAAAGGCTGGCTTTGGAGCAGGGAGGACAATAAAGTTGTTTTGTCAGTTAGTGTGATTTTGAAGTGAGCCTGTGTTGCACTTTAGCCTGCCCTCAGTAATCAGTTTAGACTCATGAGACCTTGATTGTAGGAGTTGCCTTATTTGCATTGATGTGGATAAACCAGCTGCTGGAGCATACAGAACTGCACCTGACACAATCACTGAGATCAGGATTAGCACAGGGAATCAGGAATTCACTGTGCTACATGGCAATCTCAGCCCTACATTAGAGTCACTCATGCAAAATGACCCAAATTTTCATTGAGCACAATTAGCAATCCAAAGATGCATTTTAATTTAGGGGCTGACATTTGCTTGCATTTTACTTATTAAATATAATGATTATCTGCTCATTAGTATGTGAGGCTGAGGAATATGAAATTTTTACTCCCCTGTGATCCCTACCAAAGTGTACTAACTGCAATCCTTGATATTTAGGACCAATAAAAAATGTGCTCTGTAACCTAAAGGCTGGGTTTCTCTTTTTGTTGTTCACTATTTACATGAATAAAATAGAAAGGGTTTGGGTGGGGTTTTTTTCAGAATTTTTTTACTTTTCTCTCTCGCTAAGCAATCGCTTCTGATTTAAGGGACAAAATGTTGCCGCACTATGTATCTCTCTCCCCACCCACCAAACTGTTCAAAGTATTACCATACCTCAATCACCTACCATTCCTGTCCTTGGAAAAGGGATATTTCACAGAAGTTAAACTGCTTGAGTGAGAATCTAGCAAAGTAGTTTCACTCTTGATCACTCCTGACAGCCAAAGATCTTGAATTCAGAAAAGAAATCAATAATCTGAGCTCTATTTACCTTGCTTTTGTGTATCTAGGTATTGAAATGTCTACCTATGATGCAGGGAGGCGGGGTCACAGGGGAGAGGCAGGAAGTGAAAAAAAAAGTGGATTAAGTTATAATTTAGACCAAAAAGCTTGCAGTTCAAAAGCTAAAGCTCTCATTGGAGAACAGAAAATTTAATGAGCTTTTAATGGAATGTAATGCTGAGAGTAGTAAATTATTTGTTAGTTGACGATGCAATCAGCATGCTGATTAGGGTTGCTTGGTTTTTTACTAAACATTGACTGAATCAAAACTGTTAGTCCTCGTTGTTCTGCTTGGGGGTCTCTCATGGAGCAGATGGACATTCAGAACAGAGATTGTCAATAAAGGTGAGTGTGCTCCAGGTAGCATTTAAATATGGTGATAAAATTCTTCTTATAAATATTTTAAAATGTTTTAATTCCACAGTGTTCACCTAGTGTATTGTGAACTGTGTTTGAAGAAACAGTAGGCCAAGAAAGGCCTTCTGTCAATCCTTGTTTCTTTCTTGGACGGTGGATATTACATTTTATTCAGTAATTTTTTAGCATTACCTTCCAAATTACTTTAGGAAAAAATATAGGCAATAAACAGAAATTGAAGATTTTACTATATTAGAAGTGTAATTAAAGTTTTTGTAAATCCACATTAAATATTTACGCACTTAAAACTAGATATTATTTTTTATATCAGATGCTCTTTGATTTTTTTCTTATTATAATTTCTTTTAAGGGACATCCCTTTACTGTGAAATGAGATTGCTTTTTACTTTAGTGGACTCGAAGAAAAACAACAAAACAAAACTCCATTGGTATTAGCTCCACAGTGGGGAGGTGGACTATTGTTCTTTTTTGTTCTTTGTGTATGCTGACTGTAAATATTTAGCCTACTGAATGCTCAGACAAACCTTGAATTACACAGATCAATTCTCTTACTGACTCGATATGCACCTATTCTAAGACAATGATTATTGTTTTGATTGCTTGTCTGCTTTAGATTGTATAGATTAACAGGAGACATGAAAGTGAATAAAATAAAAAAATCAAAAAATTCTGAGGAATTATAGACTAGAAGCTTTGCATTTTATGAAACGAGAAAGTTCCTCTTCTGTAAGTCTCAATTACATAAATCATTGAGTTATTCACTCACGATGATCAGATCCCTTTCAAATCCAATGAATAACTATCTGTGTTTTATCTATTCCTGTTTATGACCCAAGAGGTTAAAAGCTTTTGACTGGCATTTGACTTCTGACCTCACATAAATGTTATCTTATCAGTTCCTGCTTGTTAACTTGTATTGAGTGCTTGTCCCTGATGGCTTTTAGATAAAGGGGGTCTTACTATATTTCCTCTTGAAACTGAACCATTTGCTTTGTGCTTCGTCTGTAGTCTCAGCCCACAGTGTAACCTTGTAACCCACCGATTTTTGCTGAACAGACAAAAATCCAAACTATTTGCAGTTTTAAGGAAGCCTTAATTTTGTCCACAAAATTGTTGCTGGATCTAACATTCTATAGGATTGTCTGGCCTTTTTTCAGCAAGTTTGTGATCCAATGTTGAATGTTACCTTTATATTGTTTCCATGATTTTTAATAATATTAGATTTTTACCAAGAGCAGAGGAAGGAGTTAATACTCTCATACAAAGCTGTATTTTCTACCTGAATTTAAAAAGCCTCCTTAAAGAGCTTTTTAATATGCTATATATATTATTAATTTTTATATGTGTAGCATATATATATACATATATATTATAATATATATTTTTTTCTCATCTGCTAAAATGGTCTAGTTGTTGGATAAATCTATGTTAATTTTGCCTATCATATTGAAGGAATTTCTTTTATGTTACATATTCATCTGTGTCTTTCTGTCCTCCTCATGCACCCAAACTTGTCAATATTAGTGTGACGACTTGTGCAGGTTTCCTCCAGACAAATCTCTGTGATGTTCTGCTGTGTGTATATAAGCTTGTCACTCTTTGCAAGGGTGTTAGGAGAATATAACTGTAGTTCCTCTAGCAGATTTGCTAAGGGACATTTTCCATTAATTTTCTTATAGAAACTGGTCTATAATCATAGACAAAGAATGAAAAGGCAGCCATGTTGTAGGTGTCATATTACACTTTTTCTCTGTGGTTTATTTCCACAGAGTCTTTATTTTCTTTTGCTGTTTTATTTGCTTTCATCTTGTTTGACCACAAAGATAGTACTTGATATGAAAAAAAAAGAATAAAAAAAAATCATCAGTCTATATGCTATAGAAAAGTCGTATTCCCATTCGGCACATCCGGCAATCACTGTCTAGTGGTTGCAAGGAAATTACATCTAATAATTTTTGCATTCTGTGGCCCTTTGTGGAAATGTATTTGCAAAAAGCAAATATGTAAACAAAATATTATTATTGTGAACAAGATTAATTTTCCTGTAAACTAACATGCAGGTATGCCATTCAGGAATGCTAAACCAGGAAATCTCCTGGATGCACGCTCCCGTAAATTAACTTTATTCTGGCTAATATTTATTGAAAAAAATCTGATTACTGTTTTAAATGTTAACATTGTCACTGTGGAAAGCTTAAGTGATTTGATTCTTGTTAACATTGCTTATATTTCAACAATAGAAATATTTAATGCAATTCTTACCTTTGTCTTAAACTATTGTCTAGTTTAAAGATTTAGGCTCAAAAATAAAATGTCACAACCCCAAAATATCTGCTTATTATAATTTAGTAATTTCATAAATGAATATTTTGATGTTCCTACCTGGTTTGAGCTTTTTTAAAGGAAAGCTAAAATTTGAAATTCCCTTCTTGGCCATCAGAAACGTGAAAATAAGGGTGTGAATCTATTTATCCA
Organism: Delichon dasypus; assembly: GCA_037837765.1. Lineage (NCBI taxonomy): Eukaryota > Metazoa > Chordata > Aves > Passeriformes > Hirundinidae > Delichon > Delichon dasypus. The sequence goes on along the minus strand of JBBAXF010000004.1, from coordinate 39,854,871 downwards.
TGAAATAAATGCTGTCAGCAGCACTGTCATTAACATGCAGACTATTCAGTTCAGCATTAGCTACTCCAGATGTAATTGATTAAGCCAGTATTGGCAACGTACTAACAAACTTTTAGCAGTAGTTTGAACATAGTTGGTTTCAATTAGTTTGAAAATTTGCTGAGAAATAGAAAACTTTTCCCTTAAAAAAAAAAAAAAAAAAAGAAAGAAAATGCTTGAAATGTAAAATAAAATCACAACACTAATTAGCCTTAATGTTTCACTTTATCAAGTTCTTGTTAAGTGAAAGCATGTTGGAAATGCTAAGTGATAATAACTCAGAGGACACAGATAATTCATGACTGTAGTGTTCCAGAATACTAAGCCCCATTTGTGGATCCACTCAAGAAAAGAAAAAAAGAAAAGAAAAAAGAAAAGAAAAGAAAAGAAAAGAAAAGAAAAGAAAAGAAAAGAAAAGAAAAGAAAAGAAAAGAAACTTTTCTTTCTTAGACTTTTCTTTCTCTTCTTGCAAACAGCATAAATCAAACTTCTGTTTCTCCTATTTTTGCAGAATTTTTATAAAAGCTTATAGAGAATAAATGGTGAGATCAATTTTCAAAAGGGAAAATAAATACTGATTAGGGGGAAAACAATTACTACCTATTCCCTCCATGCCCCACAGAAATAAAGCACTGTCTAGTTGGTATCAGTACAGGGAGCTATCAGAAGGCATTCTCATTCTGGATTTCGTGGATCAGAGGGTCCTAAACCTGCCCATTGCACCTGCAACTCCTCCTTCAGCTGAACTTAACCCCAAAATAACCTCCCTGTTCACTCACCTTCCTCACCTATGAATGGTGGGTGCCTGGGGGACCCAGACCCTTTCTTGCCTTCCCTGATATGGGAGTGGGCATGGGACACAAGTGTTTTTATTTCCTGTGCAAGCAAACTAAACCCATGTCATTTTCTTGTTATAGTTATGATCACTATTGCTGCGATGAGGAGGGGTCTCCCCTCATCCTGAATTGCCATGGAGCCTCCACTACACTTTGTGCACCTGCCAGACCCCCACTGGGGTTCTTACAGGGGAGGCTTCCCTCTCCTCCTTGAATAGGAGCAGATCACATCCTCTAACAGATTGATTTCCTCCTGTATAAAGATAATTAATTAATCAGGAGAAGTGATTGTTCTCCTCTTCACGGTGTTAGCACTAACATCCTGCAGCATGGCGTATTTCTCTTTGTACCCAAATCTTAGACCCTCACCAGAACTCACTCACCATTGGAGTGCAGCCACCTCCTCACCTTCCCTGACACCCTAAATCACACCTAACACAGGGGACAGGTAGCTTTGGAACAGTAAATCTTGTTCTGTTTTTTTTTTCAGAATGAAGTGAGGGATGAGGTTTTGGCTCTCGCATCTCCCAGTCTGTTAACAAGTCCACTTGTTAATGCCTCTCACTCACCTTGGGCTCCAGCTTGCTGTATTTGGGAGTATCTCTCCCACCCACCCCTAACAGCTTTGGCACAGGGAAAGACAAATTTGGAGAAATACTGATATTTCCTTTTGTAGTGAAAATACAAGATGTATTTGGGCTATTACAGCAGGGCAACTTCCTTAGAAAGATTATTTGAAGTACAAAGGCATTCATTTAGGGCTCACGATGCTGAGGGAAAAGGACCCTACTATAAATTAACAGCCTGCCATGGTATTTGGAGAACAAGAGTGACAACTTATTGGAAGTTCACAAGGAATCATTTATATTTCACACTCCAGTAGGCAGCTGATTTGAGATTATGTCTGTTAGCATAACAAAAGCTCTGAGCCTGTGAACTTCAGAAACCTTTCGACCTCTTAGCTGTTGGCATGAATAGCCCCCATGCCTGACTATAGAGATCTCCCAAAGCTTCCCTGTTCGTGGCTAAATTGTTAATCAGGGTAATTTAATATAGTTTTCAATATGCCCCATCTCTTATTGAGTATGGTATTCACGGACCTTGCCCCCTCCTTCTTTATTCAATTGTGAGAGAGGCAGCTGCAGAGCCCCTGAGCCAACCCTCAACCTCCTCATCCTCAAGCGCAGAGGATGAAGGGAGGGAAGCAAACCAGGAAGCTCACAGATACCCTCTTCACTCTCCAGAATCCCCAAACCTGACACCCTCATGTCCTTGCAATCCCTCCTCCAGCAGGTCTGGTGACTCCAATATTAAATTTAGATTTAAACGATTTAATGTATTTGTTTTCATGTTTATATTTTTTCTCTCGTCCTTCCTTCTCATCGGTGGGCAGTAATCTGAGTACAAGCTGCAGCTCAGCCAGCTCCTTCAAGGCACTTCTGGACAGAGATAAGAGGATTTATTTCCTATCCTGTTACTTGGTGTTTCCTCTTCTTTCCCTCATTTATCCTACAGAAAATTTCTGGGATCAAAATTCTTATAGATGAAATTTGGGGAGTGAGACACACCAGAGTTTTATGGGGAAGGAGTGGGTGGTTTTTTTTGTTTGCAGCATAGTCTGGTATTTGAGTTCTTGGTATTCTTAAAGCTTCTGGAAACAGTTTGCTAGAATTGGTAAAAGATGGGGAAGAAATCTGTGCTGTTCGCAGATGCGAGGTATATGGTCAAGAATACAGTCCACTGCATGGTGTGGGGCAGTGTGGTTTTTTTCCATAGTCTCTACCTGAAGTGTGTGTGTGTATTCTCAAGATGTCATGTAAATAGCTACTGAGGCACATGGAGAGCAACACTTTCTAAAATAAAACTAATCAGGGGGATGTTTCTTTAAAATGCTTAAAATCACACCTGAGTTCTGTTATATGTAGAGGTCTTGGAATCATTTGATCTTGAAACAAAAGAACAAACCTGAATGAAGAACAACATGTAATTTTGCAGACAGACAAATCAGAAACACATTTTCTGCATCTTATTTTCCTGAAGCATCGGACTTAACCTTTCCACTTTATTTGTTTCTTTTGACTTTAACCATGTGCTTGTGGACATCAGTCACACAGTTCTTCATCCCTTTTTTTTTCCTTTTTGAACTCCATATTTGTGCTAGATTTCTTGAGAAAGTTTTCATAGATTTCAGAATTTTCACAGCATTTTCTGAAATATGTAGAACAAGTCTTAATTAAGATAAGTTTGTGGTTCTAATATTTGTCACATGTCCTTTGAACAATCAAAAAAAATTTCCAAATAAATAAGATAGTCACTTCACAGAAATTAAAGAAATAGCCAGCAGTTTCATTTAAGAAGCAAAAAATGCAGCTTTTTTTTTTTAAACTTTTTGTTCATTAGCGTTTTTTAAATAAGATTTTCACTTTGTTACAACATGTGATTCATACCTATCATTTCACATTGAAATCTTTAAATTTCTATTAAATTTTCTTTGATATAATAATTTTACAGGATAAGATGACTTTGCTTTGTGCCTATACAGAAGTATATTTTTGTATTTTTAAAAAAATACTTTTAGATTATCAATAAAAATAATTATATTTGGACTGAAAGTCAAGTAAATTCCATTCTGATTTAAAATTGTATAGGATTTTGTTTGTTTGTTTGTTTTGTTTGTTGTGATTTTTTTTTTCTTCCAGCAAATAAATGGAAGCAGTTTGGGCCTATGGGCCTATTATATTGAATATATATATATAAATATAAATTTGGGACAATGTTTGAAATGGGAAATTAATGCAGACAGCAGAACAATTATATTACAATCCCACTGGGAGCACTAGCACCAAATCTAGCCAGACTGATGGGGCACTGTCTAGACAGTCCCTTTGTGTATCAGCTGTTTTTTTCTTTACTTTATTGTCCATCTTGAATATATAGCTGGAACCTGCATATGGACCCCAAATGTAACCATTTATGCAGCCATGTTTTGCTGTAAAGAAATGAACAAAATGCTCCAAACTGGATGCATCTAACTACCATGTCCCGGTAGGAATAGTTACAAAACACAAAGGCAAATAAACTTTGCTTTTTATACCAAAGATGTAGGTGTGTACCTACATAGGCACAGATATGCGTGCACATAAATATTATGTAATTAAAAATGTAATTCAGTAGAATTATCACTGGAGACAACGTGTGGATGCATAGAAAATCCTGGCTGGGATCAGCTTTCTGTGGGAAGGGAGCTGAGAATGTTTGGGGGAGGCACTATAGACATGCAGATCAGTGTTTTAACACGATCCATTTATTTCCAAAAGAAGATAGAAAATAAATAAAACAAACAGGTATTGTGAAGAGGTAATTAGGAGCCACCATACATGTAAATTACAGCCTTTCATTTCTGAAAAGGGCAAATAATAAAAAGAAATATTTATTAAATGTTTACACTGTAATTAGTCGTGCAGACTGCTCACCTTTTCACTTGCTGAAGCTCATATGGAGCTGGAATTAGGCCTTTACTAAAGATATGTAGTACCTTTTTTTTTTTTTTTTTTTTTTTTTTTTTTTTTTTTTTTTACTGAGGAAACATCAGAAACCTATGAGAGCGAGGAATTGCTGCAGAATTTATCTTTATCGATTAATATGCATCCTGCTACTATGTGACAAGGGATTTTTTTTTCTTTACCATTAATACTAAATGCCATCTTAGCCAAAAAGAGGCATGGATGGATGGATGGATGGATGGATGGATGGATGGATGGATGGATGGAAGGAAGGAAGGAAGGCGTGGAAGGAAGGCGCGGAAGGAAGGCGCGGAAGGAAGGAAGGCGCGGAAGGGTCTTAAGTTGCAATGCAAGATGTAACCAAAAGTATGTATTCAATTGCCATCTGTTAAAACCAGGTGGGGCAGTGTTTCTTCATCTCTTCAATTCCTCATAACTCTGGGGAGGGGTACCTTCTGTTAATAGGCCAGCTGTTAAAACCTGTAGTTTTAACAGTTGGTAGTGTCTTTAAAGAAAGAAAAGGGAGTAGTGTTCTTTAAAGAAAGAGAGATGTGGGGTGGGGGGACAGGGACAGAGTGACAGGGGTTAGGTCGTATCACCCTTCTGAGGGTCCCAACAATGTCTTGTTCCACTCCATCTGTTCTTCTTGGTGGTGAGAGTACCACCACCCTGCGCCACCAAAAGGTATAGAATCCCATAGATTAATATGGATTTTGGACCAGATGGGAATGCCCATGTGCTTCATCTTGGGAGGGCAGGTTTGCCACTGTCCTTTGCAACATTGTGGATCTGTTGCATCATTTGCAGTGCTCTGGTGCAGTGTTTGGGGACCCCTTTGCGGGGGGCTGGCCTTTGATGGGCCATGACACCCCCTCCTTGGCGTGGATGTGGGTTTTTTTCCCGGGGTGAAGGGATCCCACAGCTGAGCTGGTCTGCACTGCAGAGGATGGGTGTTAACTGCCTCGCACCAGACACTTTTTCATCACACACCCAAAACCCACTCCTCCCCACCCTATGGTGTGAAGGTGCGAGCCTGGCAGCTGATAGCCCTGAGGCTGTGGTTTCCCCGCCAAAGGTGCTAAGCCTGATCTCTCTGAATGTATTCTTTTCCCCCAGTCCAGACCTGAATCACTTCATTCTGTCTCCATCAACATGCAGTCTGAGTCTTAGTCAGGGTGTGGTGGTCTTCTCTGCAGCTTTTATACAGTTTTGCTATAACAGGCAAAAGTCTTTCATGAAGATGTTTCAGCCATAAATTAACACATTTTAGTCTCCAGCAGTAGGTACAGGTTAAACTCAACTGGCTCACAAGAAAAATTATTTGTGGCTTGATGCCACTGCCACAGTCACAGCTTCACGTGCATTTTAGCTGTATAGGGCTGCAATATGAAGAAAACTCATGCGCAGGGTTGCCCTGTGAGTTGCTGTCTTTTATACATGTGAAGGTCAGCTGAGAGTGCTGTGCACACAGACACACACACACACACACACACACTCTCTCTCTCTCACACAAATTCTGTTAAATTTGTTCACTGAATCATGCAATATTTTACAGCAAGAGGCACCTCTGGACACCGCATCATCCAGCCCTGCTTTTCAAGTGGCTCAGTTAGGCTATGTGGGACCACATTCATCGGAACTCTGAAGAGCTTCCAGAGGAAAAATGCTGCAGCTGACCTGGAAAACCTCCTGCCATAATGGTAATAGATTAATTAATAAAATAATTAATGCATAAATTTAATGAAATAAAATAAAATAAAATAAAATAAAATAAAATAAAATAAAATAAAATAGCCTCTTGCCTAACCTGGTGGCTTCCTGTCCCACCTAGTACACCTGCTGCAAGCATCATGTCTGTTTACAGGTGAGGGTACCTATCACCATGCAATCCAGTGTCCAGCTATGACTGTAATTAGGAAACAATAACACAGACTCAAAGAACTCAGATATCATAGCAGTAAGTATAATACAGAGTGCTCAAAAATCCTATGCTAGCAAGGATTGTTTTAATAAACTGTTCAGAAGCCTTGCTGAGCATTAATCTGAGTTGAGGAGTGTGTAAACTGACCATATGGAGATACTTTAATGTGACAAAGCTGAAGCTATGACAGTAGGCATGGTGCACAGCCACCCTTTTCCCTGTTGCCCAGTAGCAGTTTTCCTTTTTTTATTTCCTCTTCCTTTCCTCTTTCTTATTCCTAAAACAATCTTTTCACACCAGCACTGGTAATGGAGTTTTTATCATACCAGACACCTGGTCTGTTGTAATCTGTTTTTTAAATCACCCTGTTTCTTCAAGTTAAAATAAAATTATTTAAATCAGTTTCTTGTAGTGTTCAATTATTTATAGATAAAATGATTTACATGTGAGCTATCTGATGTGTATTATTGAAGGTTTTTCTTTGGGGATTACACCACCATTTGAGTCTCTTTTCTTGTGTTCCACATAATTTTAAGATCTAAAGGAAATAACTTGTTCTCTCTATCTCTTTTTTTCTCTTTAAGATAAAATGTCCACTTTTTCCACGTTTATTTAAAAGGGTATTGTATTTTATCAGTTTGATTGTTTGAAACTAGAATTTAATTCATGTTGGAGATCATATAGCAAAACCCCTTTTTTTTCCTCTGTGCTGAAAAAAATTGGATATTTATCTAAAAATCCTACACTGAACCCTGATTCTTTGGTCATGACTCTGATCCTCGTCGCACTGACATAAAATTGGTTTATTTCTATTAAAGGCAGTAGAGTTGCATGGCGGTAAACATGGTGTGAGTGAATTAAAATTAGCTGTGGGCATTTACAGCAGGGTGAAATCCAAAATAACTGCCCTTGTGACAAAGTTTTTAACTCTGTGCAGAGTTAAAACTCAAGTTGTTTCTTTTATGTGAATACTTGGCGTAGCTTGACACAAGTTACAAATGAATTGAAGGTCATTATTTTTACCAATTTTTTGCAGTGTTTTTCTTAGTTTGGTTGGCTTATACTTTATCTGAAAAAATTTGAATATATGCATAATGGGCAGTTCTCTAGCCTAGTAACTGAGGATCATTCTCTTTGAAGTAGATATCAAGGATTTCCTTAGGCTATTCTGGTCTACAAAAACATTGGCTACTGCACCAGCTGTGGAGTGCATCACCTGCTTATAGACTTTCAGCTGTATGAATAGATATTTTCCCTTGGTAACTGTGACTGTGTTTAATTTTGGCTAACTTTGTGTATCAAATTAATATACTAAGATTAGTAATGGATATTTAAATATGCATGAATCTGAAATAAAAATGAAAATTGAATTACAGTGAATGTGTCATAAAGAATTTCAATTTTCAGTTTCCTAGTTACAATGAATGTGATTGATAGTGCTGTTCTAACTGTATGGAATCCAAACATGCATTTTACAACCAAAAATTGTTAAAAACTGATTTTTTTTTTTTTTTTGTATTTTTTGGTAATTTTTTTGGCAGTTGTCTTGGAAACCATTTAATAAAAAAGTTATTTTCTTTTTTTATGCATTCTGCTCTGTTGAATTTAATCCACTACAGAAAGAGGCTACAAAAGGCCAATTCTTATATCCTTTTAAAAAGGACAACTAAAAAGAAGGAGGGGGAAAAAAAAAAAAAAAAAAAAAAAAAAAAAAGAGACCACCAGAAAGTAGATAATAAACCTGGATTGGGAGAAAGGTGAACACTTCATGATATTTCCATATAAGACAGTGGCTGTCGGAGTCTGTGTGGGACTCTGAAAGATGAACATGGGTAGAAAGGAGATGGGATGAATTCACTTCTTGCATCTGTCTTGATTGATACCTTCTAGTAAGACTTCCTTGGCTCCTGATGAGAAGAAACTTTTACCCTTTTTTATTCTTTTGTTTTCCTAAGAAATTATGTCTCCTATTTTTATTTTGTCTACCCTGCAATACAAGGAGAAGGTAGATCCTCAAGACTTTTCCTTCCTTCCTTCCTTCCTTCCTTCCTTCCTTCCTTCCTTCCTTCCTGCCTTCCTGCCTTCCTGCCTTCCTGCCTTCCTGCCTTCCTGCCTTCCTTCCTGCCTTCCTTCCTGCCTTCCTTCCTTCCTGCCTTCCTTCCTTCCTGCCTTCCTTCCTTCCTGCCTTCCTTCCTGCCTTCCTTCCTGCCTTCCTTCCTGCCTTCCTGCCTTCCGCGCCTTCCTTCCGCGCCTTCCTTCCTTCCGCGCCTTCCTTCCGCGCCTTCCTTCCGCGCCTTCCTTCCTTCCGCGCCTTCCTTCCCTCTTTCTTTCTTTCTTTCTTTCTTTCTTTCTTTCTTTCTTTCTTTCTTTCTGCCTGCCTGCCTGCCTGCCTGCCTGCCTGCCTGCCTGCCTGCCTGCCTCCCGCACCTTCCGTGCCTTCCTTCCGCGCCTTCCTTCCGCACCTTCCGTGCCTTCCTTCCGCGCCTTCCTTCCGCGCCTTCCTTCCTTCCGCGCCTTCCTTCCTTCCATGCCTTCCTTCCTTCCGCGCCTTCCTGGCCTTCCGCACCTTCTTCCTTCCTTCTGTGCCTTCCTTCCTTCCTTCCTTCCTTCCTTCCTTCCTGCCTTCCTGCCTTCCTGCCTTCCGCGCCTTCCTTCCTTCCTTCCGCGCCTTCCTTCCACGCCTTCCTTCCTTCCATGCCTTCCGTGCCTTCCTTCCGCGCCTTCCTTCCACGCCTTCCTTCCTTCCATGCCTTCCGTGCCTTCCTTCCGCGCCTTCCTTCCTTCCGCGCCTTCCTTCCTTCCATGCCTTCCTTGCCTGCCTTCCTTGCCTGCCTTCCTTGCCTGCCTTCCTTCCTTCCTTCCTTCCTTCCTTCCTTCCTTCCTTCCTTCCTTCCTTCCGCACCTTCCTTCCTTCCGCACCTTCCTTCCTTCCGCACCTTCCTTCCTTCCTTCCGCGCCTTCCTTCCTTCCTTCCGCGCCTTCCTTCCGCGCCTTCCTTCCGCGCCTTCCTTCCTTCCGCGCCTTCCTTCCGCGCCTTCCTTCCACGCCTTCCTTCCTTCCTTCCTTCCTTCCGCGCCTTCCTTCCGCGCCTTCCGCGCCTTCCGCACCTTCCTTCCGCGCCTTCCGCGCCTTCCTTCCGCGCCTTCCGCGCCTTCCGCGCCTTCCGCACCTTCCTTCCGCACCTTCCACGCCTTCCTTCCATGCCTTCCGCACCTTCCTCCCTCCCTTCCTTCCTTCCTTCCGCGCCTTCCTTCCGCGCCTTCCTCACCTTCCTTGCCTTCCGCGTCTTCCTTCCTTCCTTCCACGCCTTCCTTGCCTTCCGCGCCTTCCTTCCTTCCTCCCTCCCTTCCTTTCTTCCTTCCTTCCTTCCGCGCCTTCCTTGCCTTCCTTCCTTGCCTTCCTTCCTTCCGCGCCTTCCTTCCGCACCTTCTGCGCTTTCCGCACCTTCCTTCCGTGCCTTCCTTCTCTCTTTCTCTCTTTGTCTCTTTTTCTCTCTTTCTTTCCCTTTCTCTTTCTCTTTCTCTCTTTCTCTCTTTCATTCTTCCTTTCTAAATAATCAATATTCAATCATTTGAGTTACTAATTTATTAGATTGCTTTTTTGTAATGTAGAATTTAAAAATTATGAAATGTTTTAAAGAATCCTTCCGTTTTACTCCTCAAGTACAGCAGCAGGAGGTATGTGGTTAACGTGAACAATGATGTAAAGTGGAATGTATTTCCTATCTAGCATGAAGATATATAGATTGGATAAAATACCAAACAACAAACCAATTGTGCATTTGAGATAATAGGAATAAAGCATTCTGTGAAGTTTGTGAGCTGTATTTACAAATGCTGTGCAAATATGTTGTGCTTAATTCACTGTTACCCCTTGAAAATGTGTTTATATACATCTCCAAAATATATTCTCTGCTTCCTTGTTTGAATTGATTGAACCAGCTTTTTTCCTTTATATAAATATACTTCTTCTGTTGTCAGAGAACATGGGAAAAACATTTTCTCATGTGAACTACAATTTGTCAAGGGAAAGGAGTCCTACCAGTGAATTGAAAATCTACAAGCATCAACAAGGTTTGAAATGAATTAATTTATTCCTTTGTTTTGAAAACTTGGCTTTTTTAAAGGGCTGTTTTACCTGATGGGCAGCTTATGAATACTTCAGAATTAAGAGCTAATCCTCATAATTTTTCCTCTTCTCTTCTGAGATACCATAGGTTAGTATAAAACCAAAAGAGGTACATGAAATTGTCAGTCATGTACTCATAGTAACAGTATATGCATGATTTTTAAAGTGCACTAATAATAAAAATAGTCCAATATTACATCATAAATCCACAAGAACTTTTGACTGATGCTCTTGAGGAAGTTGCTGTCTCTAGTTGGATTAAAGGCATTCAAGCACTCTTACTTTAAGGGAAGAGAGTAGGGGTTTTTTATGCAAGAGCTTCACTGAAATCTGCAGCTTAACTGCCAGGATCAGAGCCCAGATCACACCTGTTATGCAACTGACAATCATTAAAAATTAAAACATTTAATCATATGGGAAAAAGAACTCCATAGATAGCTTTTAAATTTGCAACCCATCAGATGTCAGCAAAGAGAAGCCAGGGGTGGGATCATTTTGCCAAACATAGGCATTATTCTTGGTAATAATTCTTCTTATGCAAAGGTAGGCATCTAAAATAGGCCATATGACTCACAGTCTGAAAGTGCCTATTAATGATGAGGGCAGCCTAGGGTGACTGTCTCCTCCCTGGCTGCAGATTTCTGGCACTGCCAAAGAACCTCTCTGGGGTGGCTGGCTGTACTTGACTCCCCAGCATGGCTGCAAAAAATTCCAAAGTGGGATTCATCTCCCTGAGCTCCAGTTTATATCCAGAAGGAGACCATCACAGTCATCACATACTTTTGAGGTTTTCAAACTGCAATTTACCATCATCAAAATTGCCTCTTCTGCCATTCTGCCTAGGCAAATCACTCTAGAAAGACATGACTCAAATGCTTCCTTACAGCTATATAAACCATTTTCATTATATTATGGAAGTGGATATTACTAGTCCACTCCAATTAAGAAATTATCTTTCTAGGATTGTTTCATTTTTTCCTTGAATGACTGCATTATGTGTGATTATAATAACACATCTGCTCATAAAATGGGCACATGAGAATCTGCTGTGAAGAATCAAGGGTGTGGGCATTTGTTCAAAGTGACTGGCTTACATCCATCTGACAGGGATAATTAGCCCTTGCTAATTAGGGCACAGCTGTTTTATGTGTTCACAACTCCTTTGGCCACTCTCCACAAATGAGTGGGAGATACAGCATGTACAGCTAAAGCATTTCCCACTTGTTGTTGCCAGCAATTAAAAAAAAAAAAAAAAAAAAAAAAAAAAAGCCTCAAATGATGCTTTTCAAGATAAATCCCACAAATAAGAATGAATATTCAGATAAAGATTGAAATTGAAGATATATACACAGCTATGTGAAATGAGTATATTTATTTCCTGCCATCTTTTATGTTATACTTTTTGCAAAGGCCATGGAGCATGACTTCAAGTGCAAACATTTGCAGCATCACTCAGGCAATAATTTCCAAAAATGAACAAAATTGTAATTCTGCTGGTTTTGTGAAAATCAGATTTGCACTTTGTTTCATTCTTATTTTCAGAAATGACCATGTAAACACTATACAAAATTCTCTTCTTCCCTAAGGAGAGGAGTTAATCAAGAGTAATCCCACTCTGTTGGACACAGTTTAAATATTTAGTTAAAGAAGAAATATTTTGTTAATTTCTATGTAGCAGCAGTATAAATTACTGTAACCACAGAATCCCCTTCCACAGGTGAGATACTTTAAATAATGTGTCTCTTCAAAATTAATTGTTGACTGAGGTATTTGCCTCCTTGTTTTTGTTTTGTATCTGCAGTATTTATAAAATGAGATGGATAAACAGCTTTGGAATTGAAGCTTTCTGGATAAGTATAACCTAGAGTCATATTGTTGATGCGCAGGTCTGGATTTTCTTCACAGCAGAATAACATTTGCTCAACCATTTCGAAAGGAAATCTTGGGTGTTTGCTTTATTCAATCATGTGAAAGAGTGTAAAATTAATTAGATAAAAGATCATGTGGTTTTGGGCATCATTGAAATTGAGTGTTGAGAGGGGTGTATTTGTATTTCTTTGAAGTGTACATTTTATTTCTTCATTTAATGTGGTTTCGAATATATTTAAGAGTATTGGCACTGTAATTTGTTTAAAATAAGAATATTCAAATACTTTGTCAATGAAATATCTCTTGATGGAGAAGAATATTTGCCAATATTTCAACAGCTCCACACTCTTCCTTCTTCCTCCATAAAGCCTTAAAGTCTGAAGGTGCTGAACGACAATGGGTACAACTTAACACCTCTAGTCATTTGTGCTGGTTAGTGTTTATGCCTATTAAAACCAAAAGCAGTATTCTTTCCTGCAAACCTCTTTGCTCTCTTGCCTAAATACAGATGTGGCAAAAATTGCATGCAAAGAAAACTGGCATTGCATGCAGCTTTGCATATGAAAGGAGACTGAAAATCTATCTCTGCTGGATTTCTCTCTAGTTTTTGCCAGACAAGTGGTATTATCCTGCACTATAATTTTTTTCATCCAGTTATTTGCATATTCAGGTGCTCCTCTGGAGATGACTAACAGCAGATAGCTGTCAAAAAAAAAATTGTTTGTTCTAATTTTGACTATCTTGAAGTGAGACATACAATTTAAGCAAGCTGTTAAGTTTGCTGTGTAGCACTCCAGTGATAAATGTTCCTATCTCCCTGAACTGTTCTAGAGTTGTCTCTCTCTGTAATGCCTGACTCCTAGGCAATTCAAATTAGTACAGGTTTATCTCAGTGTAAGACTTGCAACACTCTACAAAACTACATCTACAAATGTGCACATGGAGGGACATTACTCAGACTCTGAAATTAAGAAAAAAAATGTGCATATCTCCTATTTCCAAATGTAAAAGACTGAATTTATAAGCATAAGAACATATGTGAATGTACACACAGGCTTTTGCTGCCATGAGTGCACTTGTGTATAAATTTATAATTTAGTAATAGCTACATATATACACATGGATGTAGAGGGACATAATGCAAAACATAGCAGGTGGCTCTCTTCCTTAAAATGATAACTGTAGGACCCCAACCTCTGTCTATAAAGCATTACTGGAATTTCCTTCATTTTCTCTTCCAAAGTATGTAGTGTGTAGCTAAGTGGTTTTTATTTACTTGAAGATATTTACGTCACCAGTAAGATGTCTACTCAGCTGGAGTGAATAATAGGAAAAAGTTAATGCAATTAATACATTATTTCCATCAATGAAGAAAAGACATTCTGATTTGGGGTTTGTTTGCTTATTTCTGGTGAGGTTTTAGACCCAGTTATAAGACAATATACCACTTTTTATTTATTTATTTCTATTTTGTTTTTGTGAGGAGCCAATTCAGTTTTGTTACGCCTCAGCACTGATTGTCAGAGGCCTATGGAGGAGGAGTTGCACATCTGCTATGTCCAGGAGGCAACTAGATGTCTTTGGGGAAGACTTTGCCTGGCAACCCGTTCATGTCTGACATGGGACAGGCAGGCAGCAGGAGATCACCAGGGACACTATACCCTCCAGAGGGTTTCTCCAACCAGATGGAAAAAGGTCTTCACCCATGGACTGCAGTGGGACATCAGCCTGGGCCAATGATCTCCAGACAGCAGGCTGACCTTGGAAGGAGACAGGAGGCGTAAAAAGTAACTGACTCACAAACCTCAAAGGCTTTTGAAAATGTGCTTTTTCAGTGTGCATTTGCTTTTGAGGCCTGGTGATTTGAGGGTTTTTTTGAGACTTGCTTTTTGAGACTTGCTTGTCAAAACTTTTTTTTGAGTTGGGGCTTTTTGAGTCTTAGGCTTTTGCCCTGGCCCCATCCTGCCTTTTGGCTCCCCTGCCCTCGCTGGCTCTTGCTCACCCTCGTGTCTGCCCTACCTCTCTGTGTCCCTAACCCTGCCTGAGCCACCCGCATCCAGTCCTGCCTGCCTCCATGCCTGCCCACTGCTCATTCTTACTGTTACCCTGTCCAAGGCTTCCAGACCTTCTGGAGCGGATGCTGCCCAAGCGCCCCTCACCTTGTGTCCAGTGGCCTGTCATCACAGGTGCTGTCCCCAGGCAGGCAGCGTGCACAGCCCTCACCTCGTGGACATTGATGGCACTCCCTGACCTCCTTTCCTAAGGCCCTCTTTGCCCTCTGTCTCCCCTCTCCCTCTGTCCCATTTTTCTTTCTTTTGCTCTGTCTTCTGTAGCCCTCTTTAGTAGGGTAACTCCTTTTGTCTTTTCATTACCAATAAACAGTTCTCAGAGACAATGTTTGCCTCATTTGGCTTAATTCCATTCCTGACCATCTATCATTAAAAGAACTCCTTGCTATTCTCCACATTGGAACGCAACTGTTTTACTGGGTGTTCAGGGAAATCCAAGGAGAGGAAAGTAACTACAAATGTCCCCCACGAAAGAACTTGAGCTCAGGCTGATCGGTACAACTGAGTGCAACCCCCCAAATACAGCTTCACTTCAGCCCCTGCTGACTGTTTCACACTACTGGCTTGCTGCTCATTGGTACCTTCTTATGGCACATGGCGTTCAATATGGAATAACTTCTTCCTTATTGTGTAAGTAATATCTGCTGACCTCACTGGTGTCAAACCCTGCGCTGAGTTTATTCAAGGTATCTCTGTTCAGCAACCATTGCCCTCACTTGCATGAATTATTGGTCTCTTATCCTGTGGCTTTGTCAGTGATTTAAAAAATGCAATCTGAGTGCAAAACCCTTTTATTCTGATTGCAAAACAAGCAGCAGATGCTCCACATGGAGGTAACTGCCAAGGCAAATAAAGGGTACTGTTTCAGTGCTGAATTGCAATTACAAATAGTGTTGATTTTCCCAACTTTCCTTTTTCACTCAGGTCTCAGGGAGAAAAGGAAGGAGAGATGATGCCTCATCAGACTCAAACCTTTTACAAGAGAGCATGTGAAGTCTAGTAGTGTCAACATGCCAAAGGAAGATTGAACTGGGTTAACTCTGCTGCTCAAAGGCATAAAGAAGGTAGAGGAGCTGGCACATCTCAGAGAAGCCCAGATTGACAAAACAGGACAATCAAGGACCAGAAAGATAAAACTGATAATTTAGTAAGAATACATTGGATAGGGCCATGAACAAGAGGCTAGAGATTATTTCTCACAGTCTGTGCTTTGCTGTGGTACTTCATAATGAGGAATATCGTGTAAGTTAAAAATACCTTTCAATTATGAAGAAAATTCAATTATTAAGAAATTCATTGGAGACAAAGAAGAAATCCCCCAAGATCTAGTATATGCAACAACCTCTTGTTCAGAATGTTCCTCAGCCACAAGATGCTGATAAAAAGTTAAACACACAGTTGTTCGCTATTTCCTAAGTATCTCCTATTGACCATGGCTGGAGATAGAACAGACCAGGTGGACCTTGGATATGGCTCATTAGAATCCATTGTCATGTCCTTAAGGCACAGAGTAAATTCAGATATCACCAGGGATACATAAATGCTGTCTGGAAATCGTTCTATAAATACAGTAGTATTGAGGCAGGTAACAAAGGGAAGGGTTGTTTTACTGCTCATGGGGATTAAAGGATACACTAACAACACTCCAGCAGATGAGTTTGTTTTTCACTCATTACTTGACTGAAATTAGCTATTGTGGTTATTCCAGCTACTGTAGAAAAAGAGCAAATTAGGAAGATTTAGATTAATTTACCTCTCTTAGGAAAACAGGCTGAGAAGGTTGTCGTTGTTCAGCCTGGAAAAGGCTTTGGGGAGACCTTAGAACCGCTTCTAGTACCTAAAGGGGCTACAAAAGGGATGGAGAGGGATTTGACAAGGGTGTAGAGTGATAGAACAAGGAGGAATGGCATTAAACTGATTTAGATTAGATATTGGGAACAGATTACTTACTGTAAGGGTGGTGAGACACTGCAACAGTTTGCCCAGAGAAGCTGTCCCAGCCATGGAAGTGTTCAAGGCCAGTCTGGACAGGGATTTGTGCAATCTGGTCTGTGGAAGGTATCCTTGTTCACGGCACTAGATGATCATTACCGTCCCTTCCAGCCCAAAGGATTCTATGACTCTCCTTGTTTTTAAAGTCACCAAGGTTGATGAATTTCACCTTTAAGGTACAAGGCAGTTGGCTGAAACAATTAATCTGTGATCTTGGAGGAGTCAAGGACAGACATTGCTGAATCCTGTCCATTTCAAAAATCAACATTTGCCACTTCTCTTAAAAAAAACCTTCAAAGCAGAGATGCTGTGATTTCACTGCAGGATCCAGGAGGAGATGAAATTGATTTACAAGAGAGGTCTTATTTTCAAGCCAAAACAGAAATGTGGGGCAGGGAAAGTGGAAATCACAGAAGTTGCTTCATTTTACGTTAAGATCTTTGAAGTTTTTTTATGCTTCTGCTTTCCTCCCTCCATTACTCATCCTAGTGAACCTCTGTGTTGAGTTCAACGTATAGCATCCATACAGCACTGAGAGATGTAGGGAAAACAGAGCTTTTTTTAATCAGCATGGTGGAAAATGTAACAGATTCTCAAGAAACAAAGACTTGTATAAATCTGATTATAATTGTGATTATTATTATTAATAATAATAATTAGCATGTTTTTTATTTAGCATCTCTGATTAATATTTATTCAGATTGACAAAGAAGTTGATGCAAAACCACACTCATTCCAGCAGCACAGTCAATTCCAATGTCTTCAGTTTTTTTTCTCTTTCAATAATACTATTGCCCAAGACTGAATTCTTTATGTTGCATGTTGAGATTCAGGAGCTGAGATAAACTTTGAACTATGGTAAGCAGTGGAGTCCACACACTGGCATGCAAAGCCTCTTATGACAGCTTGCTTATTCTAAATAAAATCCCTATTGAAAGCTGAAATACTGACATATTGACAAGTTTATAAGTAAACTCTTCTATGTTACTGTTAGAAGGCAAAAATGTAAGGAACCAAGTGATGGGAGACGTGGTTAAATTGCAGCTCTGTGCTATTTAAACACGACATTGTCATCAGTCTTAAGACTCACTACAATTTTTTTACTATGGAAAAGCAGATTCAAGTCTTATTTATGTTTAGGTTGAAGGAAGCACCATTTTTCTCGGCAATTTACTATGCAAATTGCACAGAAAAATTCTGATATTCGGTAACTCAGTGTCAGATTTATTTCTAATTCCAAGTAATGTTTGATCTGAACGCAACTATGACAATCAGCACCAAATCTGTCTTGGTTTATATTTTTCTGCATGATCTATGCAACCGAACAATTCTGCAAATGTACTCTTCAAAGAGCACATCCAGGATGCCACCTTATTAAATATCTTCTTAGTGCTTGTTGTATTTCCTAATTCAAACTGCTGCATTTTGTTGTGAAATGACCTCACAAAGGAGTGGAATTTTATTAAATCTTCAACCCAATGGCATGGACATGAAAGTAACAGTGAAAAGGGAAACAAAAACATACGGCTTTGGGGTAGCTCATATGGTAGAATGTCATTGAACAGAGGTAAGTTGTCTGGCTAAGTGATTGCACATTGTTTGGTATTGCTGAAATAGCTTTCATCCTCCTAGCATGTTGTAGGTCCAACATCTCTCAAATACACATTTCTCTTTTTGCTTTAAGTAAAGGAGGGCTAATTTTGTCAAGCATGTATATGATACACTCAATGTCCACATTAATGTTTTTTTGCCTTTGTACTTTCTGTTGTGCTATATTCATTACAAATCTGAAGACAGTTTTACATATTCATTAATTATTCACAAGCAAGCAGGGTTAAATGAGTTCCCATGTACAATATTCTTAAAAGACTATGTATTACAGTTGCACTCCAGTCCTTGATTCTGTCTCTTCTAAAGGGGAAGCGAGACTCATCAGTCCTTCAGCTAGCACTGTACAGTGTTGTGTGGCATTAGCACAAGTGTTTGGAGTTCAGGGAAAAGACTCAGATTTAATGGAGAGAAGGATGGCTGTCCATGGGCAGATCTTCCACTTTTCTGGGTGATTACCTGGAATTTGTCTGATATGAACATCCCCTTGCATGGAGATGTAGCTGGACCTGCAGCTAAATGCAACAACTACTAAGTCGACTCTATTAATTTAGGGACAGAAGCAAAGCTGTCAGGATTGGTGTCCACTGGAAGTCAAAGCTGCTTCACTACTCTGAAATGATCACTGAGAAGTTCAGCTCTGCCCTGGTTAAGAAGCAGTGCCAGAGATACCTTATATTTCAGCATTGCCACCATGCAGATTCAAGCACTCTTTCCAGAACAGTTGTGATACGCTGAAGTAAATTCATAGCTCTCAAAGCTGTGATGAACCTAATATGGTCATAAGCCATGTGGCTCCAAATGTTTAAAAAGCTGTATTGAAAATAAAGAAGTGCTGTGCTATTTTGACTTTTCTACTACTATAGGACAGTGCTGCACAGACACTTAGACTTTAGCCATCATCATAACACCAAGATTAAAAGAGATCAAGATCAAAAAGAGGAGCCTAAAAGGTTTAGAAATGGCAATTTAAAATAATTTTAATATTTTAACCAGAAATCCAACCAAAGAGATGTGTTTAAGCAACATGAACTGTTAATTTTTTATTAGAAAATTTGGAAAATAACAATAATTACATCAGAAGTTAAGTTGTATTGGTGGAAAGAGTGTTCTGAGTAGACAAACAGGGAAAATGATCAGGAGCTGTGTCTCACACACACACAAGACTAGTCTCAAAACTCCACTATACAATAATTTCAAGCAAAATCAACAAAGATTTTGTCTGCAAAGAATCTAAGGATTTCTAAACAATTAAACTCTGTAAGATGAATGCAAAATAGCAATAAAAATGCAAGAGAGTTGAAACTGGTTTAAGGTTCTTTTCATTGAATTTTACTTTTTTGTTAATACACTGCTGAACACATGGAACAGTAAGAAAGCAAAAAATTTTGAAAAAGCAGTTTAATAGGAAAGATGAAAATCATTCTCTAAGAAACCCTGAAAGAATAAAATATACATAAACACATCTCATAGAAACAACCTGTCTTTAAGTTCAAAATGTAATTTTTACATATTAGAAAATAGAGAAAAAAAAAAGTACCTTAGGTACTAATCACAGCTTTTTCCTCTTGATTTCCACTGCAAGATTACTGACTGTAAACAGCCTATTTCTGAAGTATATATGTTTAAATTAAAAAATGTCATTAACTTGTTTTGTCTATTGGGGTCCATGGTGGTGAAAGCAAGCAAGCAAGCAAGTAGAAATCTAACAGAAATACTACATTTCCAGTGTATGTTGCAATAGGTAAATAATGAGAAAGACCAAGTAAAAGACACCGAGAGTCAGGGTTTTACTTTCTGGTGGCACCTTCTCTCATGCATTTTTCATATGCCACAAGCTGTCCAAAAGCAGAATTGCCGCTGTCCCCAAAACAGTGCAAACTGCATGTGTCACTATGCAATCTTCCAACAATTATTGCCTTCAGAATATGCTGTGATGCAGTAAAGACCAAGTTTTCTTTTTGTTGCTAGCATATGTTGTTTCCAAGGCATCCAGAACTGCAGATGAATTTCTCAGTAATCAGTAATCTGTCTTAAATGCTTCTATGGAACACAGCTAAAATACATCATCTGCAAAACAAAATACAACAAACAAAAATCCACCCAAGTTGGCATTAACTCTTTATTTCAAGATAATTAACATAAACTACTACTCTCCAGACATTTCTATTCTCCATTCACTTTTCCACTTCAGATATTGAGAAGCAAAGGAAAAAGAATTTGGTTTAAGATATGCAAAATTATCTAATGATTGTGGTAATCACAGGTTTTTCAGCTAATGATCACAGTAATACACAGTCACTTATAGATACTTTTAAAAAAGTGCAAAATTGGGCGTGGAACTGTTTTTGTTTGGTTTTTTTTTAAGCAAAAAGAGAATTCAGATTGTAAAACTCTGATAATAGTGCCATCTATTCAGTACTGCAGTTAATTTTTTATTCAGAAATTAATTTAATTCAAATATATTTCAGAATGGGAAGTGTCTATATGAAATTATACAGTAACTTTTGCTCTTTCACTGCAGTTGTAGAATATTATGCAACTTTCAGCACAGATCAACTACATCAATTTGGATATTTAGCATCTCTGTAGCAGGAGGCAGCCAGTTCTCACATCTGTAGGCAGCACACTTCATAGCTCTAAAGGGATATTTCTTTCTGAGAATGCTACATGAAGCAGCAATACCTCAGCAGTAGTGGAACCTTCTTAATAATGTATCTGTTACAGCCTGTGGAAAGTTCAGAGGGATAATTGTAGTTTTCTTCAAGTCCCATTAAAACTGAATTATTTTTGGAATTGCTTTGAGGCTGTTTTGGCTTCCTAACACAGGACCAGTTCTTCCTGACTGCCCAACATTATACATCACACCCATCAATCCAGCAGGAAAAGGAGGAAAGGAGAACACTCCTCTAACCCAGAGACTGAAAGGGTAATCAGTACCTGTTATCTCTTGATCTTCCATTATTTCACACCATGCTCACAGTCCTGTGATTGACTTTTACAACTTTTCATGAACTTCTAGCAGGATTTTAATAGAAAATGTTCTCTCTGCCTATCTCACTAGCTATGATGCTGATTTATACCACATGTAGCATCTTGTGCTTTTTTGCTTTAGGAGCGAAAGAAGATAAAATGCACGGCCCCAAATGGGGCTTTCTAAGTAGCTTTACACAGCTCCAGGGAAGAACACAGAGCAAGTAGACAGTATAGGATTTGTCTTGGAATTGTCTAGATAGTCTCACTTAGACAGCAGAATGTATTTCTTTATAGATTGTCCCACTGCACTTTAAGTAAAAAAACCCTGAAAACAGAATCGAGCCAAAAAATTTTCACTTTATCTTCGTGCCAGGAGCCCCAAGCTTTGTGTGACTTTCATCTGAAGTGAAAAATCAACAAGACTGGATATGTGAAAATGTCAGTGAGCACAGCCTTGCCTCCTTGCTTATTACAAAACAGAACCACCTAAGATCAGATTGGTTTTAAATTTAAATCTATGGCAAATTGAGAACAGTTTTGAATTTGTAACACTGGTCTTTAACTGTTCCCATTCTTACACAGACTTATACTTCCTTACAAGCATCATTTTTACAAGGCTATGGAAAGTAAGCATTTACTTCCCTGCAATTGTTAGTATGCCATTATGGGTTGTATCTAAATTTATACATTACATAAAGAGTAATTATGTTCATGAATAGTAATGATGATGACGAAGATGATGGTGATAAAGGAGCAGATTTGTGAAAATTAATGCATGCTCCTTTAATTTATATATGAGATAAGCTAAATTGAAGCTCTATTATCTTTAGGGGATAATTTTAATATGCATAATTCTTTACCATTTATTCTACGTTTGACGATAAAGTATATCACAGTCAAATGTTTTTCACAATACTGATGCTGTAGCAGTATTGATAGCATCACTTTATAGGTAACCAATTGAGAACACATTAGGTTAAGATGTTTTTAAAATGAGAAAACAAGAAAACATGTAATTTGGTGGGTTCCATCAGGCCTTGTAGGTTCCTTATCTGTTCTCAACAGTCTACTCTGTTGCAGTACAGTAGACTTTAATGTTTTAATACTTAAAGAGGCTTAAAAGAAATATGTGGACAGACTGTTTAGTGGGGGCTATAATGATAGGAGGGGAAATGGTTTTAAAGTATAAAAATGTAAGTTTTGGACTGGAGATAATGAAGACTTTTTTTTTTTTTTTTTTTTTTTTTTTTTTTTTTTTTAAATAAGTGGGTGGTGAAGCCCTGGCACAGATTTCCCAGAGAGCTGCTGGGTGTCCCATTCCTGGAAATATTTAAGGTCAGTTTGGGTAGCGCTTTGAGCAGCCTGATTAACTTGGAGATGTCCCTGCTCATTTCAGAGGAGTTCTATGAGATGATCTTTAAAGGTGCCTTCCAAAACATTCTATCGTCTGCAGCTTTGCCCATCTCATGAGATCTTTCAGAAAGCATACTCTGGACAGGATAGGGTGTGGACCTAACACAAAACCCAGTGTAGTCAGAGGTATCTCCCACCTGTTCTTTGCTGTTTTGTCTTTGGTAATTCAGTGGGAGCATAGGAAACACAGCTGTGTCACACCTTTAGCACTCTGAGCTTAATTCTTTCCTGCAGCCATTTGGGACAAGGCTTAACCACCTGATGCCTCAGGGTAGGAGACCCCTCAGCCCAGAGTGTTGCCATATTCTTTTAGCCTTCTGATCTGTCTGCATTTTTGTAGTGGAGCTTCTCACGGATTGTAACATAAACAAAGTGATTGTTTTCAATTCCTCTCTGATGAGGGACAATTGATGGACTTCTAGTCTGGCCAGTGGGGTGGAGGGGTGGCAACCTTATTCTCCTTCTGGTCATTGTCCACAAACTATATAAGTAAGGTCAAGTAAATAAACTGCCCTTTTTTTTTGCTCTGGACTTGACTATGTGAGTATCATTCTTTCCGTGTCCTCTAGCGACACACAGCATCTGTACTCTGTGTAAAGTATTTCAGATTTGCTGGGCTGTGGAGGGAGTGGCTGAAGGTTGGGGAACAGATGAGGAAGAAGGAAGAGACAATGAAGTCATGTCAGAGGTGAGGTTAAACCTCAGTTGCTGTGACTCCTTCACATTAAACACCTAAAATGTGCCAGAGTAGGAAAGAGGCTGAGTACCACCAGGGCGTCACCATACAATGTATAGGAAGCTAATTCACGTTGTTTGGCACCAGCTCTGCAAGGCATAGCTGAAGGTTAGGCTTTGCATGCTAAGTCCCAAAACCACTTTGGAGATGTGGATTGACAGGACTGCTGCATCCCAGTGCATATCAGAGCAAGAAATGGTACCTGTTGTTTCAGAAAAGACACAAAAGAATTTGTAGACAATGGCAGGAACATTCTCTTGAATGGGTCTGTAGGTCTTCATTATCCTCTGTCCTCTGTCACAAGCCTTCCTCACATTTTGGCTCTATAATATGAGGAATAAACAGTTTCTCCATCCAGACTGTGAATGATAGACCTAGTTGAAAAAAGCTACAAACAATTACAATATATTATAAAAGAATTAAATTTTTGTAAGAAAATATCAATGATTTTGTTCCACTGCTCTTAATCAATTTCTTTGTTGGAGTCCAGGGCATTCCTTTGGTTGCCCTGGAGGGTCAGAGACCTGGGCAGGGGGGTCTGGGACCCTGGCCCAGAGCCCAGAGCTCAGAGAGACACTGGATTTGATTTCAGTCCATGGGAGAGGCTTCTTGCACTGCAGGAAGTATTGCAGGCCACAAGAGTGT
This sequence comes from Delichon dasypus, assembly GCA_037837765.1. Classification (NCBI taxonomy): domain Eukaryota; kingdom Metazoa; phylum Chordata; class Aves; order Passeriformes; family Hirundinidae; genus Delichon; species Delichon dasypus. The sequence continues at coordinate 39,831,136 of JBBAXF010000004.1, read as the reverse complement.
GAAAAATGTAGTTTAGTATATCACGGGGTGAAAAAACAGTGAGTTTGGGATTTTTGGCATTGAAGTGAATGGGGCAAGATGGAGAATTTAGGGCGTTGTCTCATTCTTCTTCGTTCTTGTTCCCTCACTCCATTTCTGCAGTGACGTTGGCACAAAGTAGTTAGTAAGGATTGGGTCAGAGTAAAGATGACCTTTTTAGTAATAGTGATAGACATTGGTAATAAATAGTAAATAAAGAATACGTAACAATTAGTATAAAAGATAAGGACAGCCCAGAGAAGGGGGAGAGAAGAAGAAGGGGAGAGAGGAGAGGAGTCAGGAGTCACCAGATGTCCGAGCCGCGGCAAACATCTTTTGGACACTGAGAAAATTGTAAGATAAGAACTAATAAAAGAAGCATGTAACCTTGAAGACTCCGACTTTTCCTCCGTTTGGCACAGAGCTTTGCAGAGGGTCAGAACTCTAAAACCACCTGAATGCCGGGGAATTTAAACTCCTGAAAAGGAGCCCCCGACATTTCTTGATATGAAATAATATTAAGTCACTATTATTTTCTAGTATTTGGCATTTCATCTAGACATTGATGTGATTGGTTTTGGCATCCTGCCAAATGTGCATTGTTAGTTCTAAACTCCATCTCCCCTATAAAAAATGAAGTGGGATATTTATATTTAAGAGCATTGTATAGAAAATATTTAGCTGTAGCTTCCCCCTATGTGAAGGTGTAGAGCAAAACCATAATTTTAAATAGACCTATCATGTGAGGTGTTTGGCCAGAACATGTAGAAATAATATTTTCATACATGCTTCACACATATGGAACATAAAGACAGTCCAGGGATCTCAGTAACCTTCAAGTTGTGAGCCTGAGTGACAAATCTGTATATATTTCATATTTTATTAAATACTTGTTTTCACACTGATGCAAATAACATCTTTGCTTCAAGTAACTAAGAAGCCTTGTGTAAAAGGGAAGTAAATCAAGGAAAACTCCACTGAACTTAGACCAAATCATAACTGTAAGAATGGAAGTGTTCTTGCATGTTTATATACACGAACATCATTAATTACTCCACTGAGTTTTTTCTAGGGGCAATATTGGGTCTTCCAGTCCCCAGGTGATGTATTGACTCTTTGAAAGTTAATCAGCAAGTTAATCTGCAAGATTTATTTCACTGTAAGATTAAGATCACTGTACTTTGGACTTAGTATTGTAAAATAGTGTGACTTGGGCAAGTATTCAAAGTATGTTCAGAAAACATGTACATAAAACAATTAAAGCTGGCTTCTTGGTGAAACTATACATATTAAGCTAATTAAGGACACATGGACTCTCATAAGAGCACCAGGTCAACTTATTTTTTCTCATGAGAATATAGTAAATAAGTCACACAGTCAGACAATATCAATACTATTTGATTAATATGTTCTGCAACTGCATAGGTAATGTCAGGAATCTGCTCACTTTTAAACTAGATTGGTGAAAAATGATTGAAGACAGTGTTAGTTGCATGTTTTTAGGCAACTGAATTGAAACACTTTGTCCCATCACTTTCAAGTAATACAATTAATATGCTCAAATTAACTAAAAACTCCTATAATCCTAATTGTCTTAGTCACATCCATCTGTTTGCACCAGATGGTTCTGCAAACCATCAGACCAATTAAAAACAAAACATAACAGAACATATTAATTTTTTTTAAAATCTGTCCCTACAAAATGTAACCTTGGTATAACAAAAATATCACTTGAAAAAAAGCAAAACCTTACTTATGAATTTAGAAATTGCTTTTCTTGAAATTTTGTGTATTATATGATCAAAATGAGAACATGAACAGAACAGAAATTTTAGAAAAAGCTGTAAGAAAAAAAACAAAGTAAATTAAAATTGCACATAGTTTACATTTATGGGTTTGAAAAAGGAAAAATATCATTCTGGACTTAAATATAGATCCTTTTATTCTTTTGAAACTTCTCAAAAGACTGAAGCCTATGTTTTTGGGGGTTTTTTGCTTTGCTTACATTTGATTTTTTTAATGTGAAACTTACATGGGTATCCCGCATCCCTGAAAACTAATCACTAACTCTGTCTAGCAGATTCAGTTATATCATTCCACAAAAAAGTATAAGCTGAAAAACCACCACTTCACATTTTCCCTTGTTAATATGAAATTATATAGTTGTTCTAGATCTGCAACAACATATTTGAAAGTATGGAAGCTAAGTTTTAACATTCTTTGTCATTTTCTTGTTACAGGTGTATGTACAACAACCAGCTAAATTAACTTCTAGACACTAGTAAAAAAAATTGTTCTGTTCCCTTGACTTTTGAATACATAACATCAGCTGCGATGTTTATCTAATAGGATGTTATCGAACAAAATCTTATGCACCATTCAGCATGTTTTGTTCATTAACTGTATTTTTCAGTGAGTAACAAATGTTCACTCTGAACATTGTCATTAGGATGTGTCTAAATAAAACTTTCTTAAATTGTGCTAACATTGTTGATAGGAGTAAGAAATTCCAATATTTACTATTTCCACGCTTTGTTATCACTCAAATAACTGTCAGAACACAAGTACTGACTTCCTCGATCCTTCTAGTAAAAACGAACACTATTGATAGGAATAGGCAGATACATGAAGTCAATGTGTGGCTCAGAAGTGGGTATAACTGGAAAAAACTGGGATTTTTTTTTACCATGAGAGTATCTACTCAACATCTGGTCTAATGACATATGACAGGATGCACCTGTCTCAGAGGGGAAAAAAGATATCTAGCACAGGAAGTAACGAGGCCTATTGACAAGAGCTTTTAACTATCTTGGCAGGAGGAAACGGACAAAAACACACTAACCAGTGAAGAGCAATGGGTTGCTGTGCCAAAAATTGAGGAAATGAGCTCTAATGGGATCCCTCAATCTGCTCTAGGAGGTGTTGGCTACACTATACCACACCTGAAATGTTTCTACACTAACGCACAGAGCATGAGGAAAACACAACTGGAGCTCAAGGCTTTCGCTGTATCCCAGAGATTTGACATCACTGGCATAAGTGAAACCTGTTGGAATGACTCCTGTGACTGGAGTGCTCTGTTGGAAGGTTCCAGGCACTGCAGCAGGGATAGGCAGGGCAGAGGAGGCTGGGGGGTAGCACCGCATGTAATAGAGGGGTTAGAATGTATGGAGCTCACAGCTGGCAGTGCAGTTGAGAGCCTACGGATTAGAACCAAAGGGCAAACAAATAATGTGGATGTCCCTGTGAGAATCCACTGTAACATCCTGGCCAGGAAAATGATGCCAATGAATTATTCTTTGAGTAAGTAAAGGACACTTCCAAGTCAACTGCCCTTGTTCATATGGAGAACTTCAACTTGAAATTAACTGAGGTACAAACCAGGACAAAGGATTCCTAACACACTGGATGACAACTTTATGGAGCACATCCTAAGGGAGACAATTTGGAAAGACGCCCTCCTTGATCTGCTAATTGTGAAAGGAACTTGTAAGCAAAGTGGAGATTGGCAGATGTCTTGGCCACAGCAACCATGAAGTGATCAAGATTAAAATCTCTGTTGACAGGAAGAAAAGTGCCAGCAAAACTTCAACCCTGGACATGAGGGAAGCAAGCTTCAGACTGCTCAGGAAATTATTGAGTAAAGTACCCTGGTTTTTGCAGTGCTGCTCACTTTTTTAAATGTCGCCTCTTAAGGGCACAGCAGCAGGAAATTCCAAAATATCAGAAGTCAAACAGATGAGGCAGAAGGCTGATTTAGCTGAACAGGAATTTTCTTTGCAGATAGTCAAAACCACCAATGTCTATGCCCAGTGGAAGCAAGGTTAGGTTGTCACCGAAAACCACACAATAAACTCTCCAATCAATTTGTTAGGTTAGAAAGTTGACACTTCTTTATTAGCAGTGCTAGAGACAATGTGGAATTCTCCTGACAGCATGGATGCTCACTAACCTAAAAGACGAGGCTATATTCCTGAAACTAAAACACATGTATCACATTTCCAGAATACTGGCCTATATGTTAATTTTTTTCTATGGACTTGTTTGGGTATGGTTCCAGATAGTCTGATAAATCTTCTCTCCTTGAGAGAATCTCAAATATGTTGTCAAGTCATAATGTACTTCCCTTATCATTCTTTGCTCTGACATACAAGCCCTGTTCTCAAAACTAAGCTGTCAGCTAGCATATATTAAACATTGATAGAATTAAACAAAGAAGAATTAGCTACAACAAGACTTCATAGTCACAGATATAGGGAGTTAACAGAAAACCACATTAATCTCTGGCATTTGTACTAAGTATTGTATGGTACAGAACTAACAATTAACCATGAATATAGGGATCATACACTATCATGCTACAGTTTAAAGAATTTTCCAACAACTTCCCTCACTGCTGTATAGACTACTTCTTACAGAAATATATACGTTTCAGTAACAAGGTGACATGGAAAGAATACAGAAATGGTGCTGCCACTGTATGGAGAAAATTTGTATGGCCAATGCCAAATTGGAGTTGAACTTAGCCTTAGTACTGCAGGGGACAATAAACAGAGTTTTTTTCAAATACATCAATTACAGAAGACTGTGCAAAAATAACATTGGTCCACTGAGGATGAGGATGGTCACCTCACAAACACAGATAAAGCAGAGGCGTTTAATGCATTCTTTGCCTCTGTCTTCAACACAGCTGATGAACCAAGGGGGTCTCAGTGCCCTGAACTGGAGTACTGTGAATTTTGACACAGGAAAATCTGCACCTAGGATGGGGCAACTCTGGTTGTGTGTACAGACTAGGGAATGAGAGGCTGGAAAGCCGCATTACGGAAAGGGACCTGGGAGTCCTGGTTGATGGAAAGCTGAACATGGCTCAGTAGTGCCCTGGCAGCCAGGAGGGCCAAGTGTGTCCTGGGGGGCATCAGGCCCCGCATGGCCAGCTGGACAAGGGAGGGGATTGTCCCACTCTGCTCTGAGCTGGGGTGGCCTTGAGTGCTGGGGGCAGTTTTGGGCACTGCAGTGTAAGAAAGACATGAAGCTATTAGACGGCATCCAAAGTGGGCCATGAGGATGGTGAAGAGTCTGGAGGGGAAACGGAATGAGGAGCTTGTCAGACTGAGGGGAGACTTTCTTGGGGCCTTCAACACCCTCATGAGAGAAAACAGAGGGGCAGGTACTGATCTCTGCAATCTCTGGACCACTGACAGGACTCAACAAAACAGTATGAAGCTGCATCAGCAAGGTTTAGATTGAATAGTACAAAAAGGCTTCTCACCAAGAGGGTGTTTGGGCACTGGATGAGGATCCCCCAGAAAGAGGTCATATCACCAAGCCTGACAGGTTCAAGCAGTGAGATTCTTTGGGTGTCCTGGGCCGACCCAGGAACTGAACTTGATGATCCTGAAGGGTTCCTTCAAACTCAGCATATTCTATGATTCTATCATTTTTATCTGTGAAAGAGCCTTGTAGCTGGCATCCTGTGAGGAAACAAGCAGTTAAGAATATTTTGATGCAAACTGTAAGGCCATGTCTACATGTTTTCCATAATTATTATTTTCTTAACTTGGTTCACATCACTAATTAAAAATGAAGGTTTATTACCCACTTGTTTATTTTTGTTGCTGACACTACCCTACCTCACTTTTAGACAATACAAAGAAAATTTACAATATTTTGTGATATTACAGATCAACTGAATTTTTTACCCTTCTTATATTTGCATAGTAATTCCTAAAACTGCTGTATCTTTATGTGTCTCTATGAGTGAAAATCAGTTAAAAGTAAGGATGTCTTCTTAATTTATTCTTAAAATACATTTCATTTTCAAAAATTGTTTTTGAAGCATAATTTTTAAATTTTAGTTGGTGACTTTTTTACTCTCCCCTAATTTACTGCCAGCTTTCTGATGGGATTCCTGCCTGCATTTCCATCTATTCTTGTAAAGAAGTATTTACAAACTATCACTTACATTTATATTGTACAAGCACACTAGAGATATCTGAATTCAGAATACATAAATATAGCTGAAAGAATCACCAAATCTTGCAGAAGAAGTTGCTAAATGATTAAGTATTTTTAGAAAAACATTACTAGAAATATGTCTGTAGTATGCACAAAAGAATTCTGGGCAATTTATTCATGACGTAACAGATTTTCAAATATCCCAGCTCAGCTGTAGGAAAGAAACTGAAATGGCTCTCTCTCCCCCTCCTTGGAGCCCATGCTCCGTTTTGGCTAGCTTGAGAGAGAAACCACTTCACAAGGAATCTTTCTTCACAGGGCCTTAAAAGCTACCCAGAGGCAAACCTTTTTTCTTTAGAGAGAGCAGGCATCTGTTGATGGCAAAAGGAAAGAGTCTGCTCTTTGTCCAGGGGGGATCATGGCTTTATTCAGGGGTCCTGCCCCACAGACTCCTGAGCTCAGTCCGATCCCCATGCCCATCCCAGTGCCAGAGAGCCCAAGCCCACCGCTGTCCCAGGGCTTTTTCCCAGGGGGGAAGGGCCTACAGGCAGGGACAAGCCACTACCCAATCAAGGACAAGGTGGGAGTGGAACAGAGTTGGGTTACCTTCCAGTGTGGGAGGATGGGTGGGGCAGGAGCAGGGACAAACCACGGGATACAGTTTCCAGGGGGACGGGGTGGTACAGAAGAAAACGTTATAAAAACCACTATAAAAATGAAATACAATATAAACCAAATTAATGCACTACAACAAGAAACGATCCTCCAAAATGCTAATCATGGAGCTGCACAATACTTTGGGTTGAAACAAGCCTGAAAGATCATCTGGTTCCACCCCTGTTGCCATGGGCAGCTCCCCAGCAGGCAGCGTGCAGCGTAACCCCCGCCTCCCGGGGGCCGGCGGCTCTCCCCGGTCCCGCCGGTGGTAAACGCCCTCCGTCTCTCTCTATTTCCCCTCCCTCTCTCTCTGTCTCCCGCTTTTTCCTTTTCCATTTTTCATCCTTCTGCTCTGTCTTTTCTAGCCCTCTTTAGTAGGGTATCTCCTTTGGGTTTGTTTTTTTTCCTTGTGTGTTTGGGTTTTTTTTGTTTTGTTTTTGTTTTTCATTCTCAGAGACAATGTTTGTCCCGGTTGACTTAATTTTCAAAATAATTCCTCAGAGTTCCCTACAGTGGATGAGACATTTAAATTGGTGACAGCGGTGGGATGGTCTTGAACAAAAACCTTGTATTTGTTTTAATCATTCAGTGTGTGTTTTGGGGAGACGTTTCATTTGGGCATTTAAAAAAAAAAAAAAAAAAAAAAAAAAAAGTGTGACCCTCCCTAGAAGCCTGGTGCCTGCTTCTGATCTAACATGTGTCCTCTCAGAAACTGTTTTTTCTCTCTGGCAATTTGGAACTCATTGCAGTGCGGCCCTTTATGGAAAAAAAAAAAAAAAAAAAAAAAAAAAACAAAACAAAACAAAACAAACAACATTTTACCCTGTTCGCTGTAACTGCTGTGGTAATTCAAGGCGTGTCCTCTCAGAAAGTATTTTCCTTTCAGGCAGTTTGGAACTTTTATGGTGCAGCCCTTTCTGAGAAGCGTTTTGCCCCCTTTCTGTAACTCTCTGGGCAGCTGCCTCTATGATTTAAAGTGTGTTCTCTCAGGAAGCATATGGGGCATTTGGAGAGATTTTTAAGGTGTAGCAGTTCCCGGGAAGTATAATGCCCCATCTCGGAAGCCAGTTAGCTTTTTGCTGTAAGGTGTGTCCTGCTGGGGAGTGTTATTCAGGGCGCCTGGAAGTTTTTATGGTGTGACCCTCTTCAGGAAGCTGTTCCGTCCCTTCTCTCAAAGTGTGTGCTTTTAAAACAAAGACGTAGAGATTAGACGATGTGACCCTCCCTGAAAGTTGTTTGGTCGAGAGGGCAGTAGCAATAAATGTAAGTGCTGTAACAGGAGAGTGGGGCAGAGACCCATCTGCCCCCTTACTGCATTTCTTAGAAGGTTTTAGAGCAAGACTCTTTGCGTCCGGGTTAGAATGGGCTAGGGACCACTGGCACAGCGTCCAAAGCGTTATAGATCAGGTCTTGGCTCTGCGGGCAAAAGCAAAATCCAAGCCTGGGAAGGTGAAAGCCGCCGTGTGTGCGGTACTGGGGGCGGCTCTGGCTGTACAGGAGAGGTCTGCTCGCTGTTGCCAGGAGACGACAGCGACTCCATCACTACAAACACTAGTGCAGTCGCTGCAAACCCGTATCGTGGACTTTCAGAGAAATCGGAAGAGAAAGCAAAATGCAGAATGACATAACCAGCTTGTGGCAGGTTTTGGGGGACGTTTTAGCAAGGGACGCCGCCCGTCCATGCACTGCTGGTCGGCGCACCCTCGGCCTGGGGGCTGCTGGTCCCAGCGCCTCCGGTCCCCGAGCCGCCGATTCCACAGCTGCCGATGCCGGAGCCACCGCAGCTCTCCCGAATGAAGTCATGGCCAGGGCTGTCACTCCCTCAGAACCCAGAAGAGAGCCCGCAGCAACCCCCCCTCCTAACAACTAAAGAACTGCCTTTCACAGCTCTGGAGCTGGCTAAACTGAAGGGGGAATTCGGCTGGCACCCTGGCAAAACTGAAACAGAGTCTGTCTTTTGTGTTTACTTAAGCAGGAGAGACCAAATACTGCTTAAATGAGCAGGAGGCAGAAAGCTGCTGGGGTCCCTCTATTTTACTCACCGCTGGAGGCTGCCGGGCGCTGTGGTCTTTGATCAAGAGGGCTGCATATCGGGCTGGTGGTCTAGACCCCTTGAAGAGAGGTGATTCCCCTCACCACAGAAAGGACTACAAACCAATTATTGGAGACTGTCCATAAGGCAGCCTGTCTACTAACAATGTACAATCGCAAGCTGCTCCATTTCCAAGAATTCCCCATCTTGCTCTCTCAAGTAGATGCTGAGAGAATAACTTCTCTAATTCAGGAGCTTCTCCACTCTCTAAACCTGATGGCAATTCAATTGCAGGGAAAATGACAGGTTTTGGTCCCTTAAAGAGAGTACTTGATGTTCTGCGAGGTACCACCTCCTCTCTTGCAGGGGATACCCTGGCCCAGGAAGGAAAGGTGTGGGCCTGGGGAGATGTTCCCCAGGAATTAATCAATTTTGGTCAAAAATATGGTCCTGTAGAAACAACAGTAAACTAACCAGAGACTTGTGTGGTGAGACATACCTGGCATATCCCCAGTCTATGATCCAGGATTCCTCCCTGCTCCAGTCTAGGTGGAAGAGAGCACCCATGGACCAGACAAGTGCAAGGTATGGGTGCAGGGTTGGCAGAACGGAATCTTGAAAAGAGTGATGGACAGTCTCCCCACAGACAAATTGGAAAAGGTGGTGACTGAATGGCCAGACAACATGCTCAAAAAGACCAGGTATGCGGAATTCTCTAATACTCCCCTCTAATTGATCTGTGTGGCGGAGGAGGTGTGCTAGTGGAACGAAAGTGGGTAAACTAAAAGCCCTGTCTCCTTTTGGTGGGTGGGGGAAGAGAGAGTGGTTAAGTAAATGTAGACTCCAGTAACACATCTCAGGGTTGGCCAGGGAACTGTATTATTTAAAGTACAGTATGAGACCACTTCAGTGGTGTAATGCGTTTGTTAGGGTACACTGTTGGTTTGGCAGAAGTTTGATTTGCACTCACATACTGATTTGATCCAGAATAATTTTATTGACCTGAGGAATTTAATAAGTTTAGGAGAGGACAGCAAACCATAAAATTCTAAAGCAGAAGAAATCTTGGGAACACCTTTGATATGTGAAACTCATCTAAGATATCTTGTTGCTTAGCAGTTTTCATATAGTGAAATATCACCATGAGTGCCTGCATTGTCAGTCCATGGATGTTTGTGATCTGTGTTTTCAGCAAAAGGTATATCTTTTTGCCATTGTAAATTAAGGTCCCAGACAACTATTTATTGGTGAAACTGAAAAAGAATAATTTTAAAAAAAAAGAAAAAAAGAAAAAAAGGTAATGCCTGAGGGAAAGAATATTGTCTACTACTCTTTTCCTCAATACTTACAGTTTATGAAATTGTTGCTTGTGTAATTTCTGTATTTCTGTACCACCTTGTAAGTGTGATTAAATGAAAATCAGAAAAAAGAAAACGTAGGTTTTCAGAAACAAAGCAAAACATGGATGTTTTTCTCTCCAAAAATTTGGGAACACAAAAAAAAAAAAAAAAAAAAAAAAAGAGGCAGTGTTTAGTAAAAAGGTGTTGAATTACAGTTGTTGTTGTTGCTATTGTTGTGTTCTGAGGATTGAACAACATGCTGGACTGCAGTGTGAAGCCAAAATCCCTTTCTTTTACAAATTAGTGGGATTAAAGTCACCCACGCTATCACTAAAGATCAACTCGTCAACCTAACACGTAAGTCTAGCAGACTTCCACAATGACTCTGTACTTCAATATGACAGTGACCAACCTGAGATTGCTGAGAATATATATAGTGTGGATCTATAAGTTGTGTAGTTCTGATGTTATATGTAAGAAATCCAGACCCTTTTTATTCTCTCTCTCCCTCTCTGCCCTTTTCCATTTTTCTTCCTCCTTCTCTGTCTTTTCTAGCTCTCTATGGTAGGATAACTCCTTTTTTCTTGTTTTGTTTTTCATTTTCAATAAATGGTTCTCAGGTACAACGTTTGTCGAAGTTCATTCCTGATCACCTATTTTTAAGAAATTCTTGCAGCTTCCCACAGTGGAATGTGACAGTCTCAGCTAAGGCTTACTAATTTTTTCAGGAAATCACCTCTAATTTTAGTGAATCAACTGACAGATTCAAGTAACAAACTTAATATTAAACCAGAAAATTTTATCCTGTGAACAGAATACAGGTAACATATTAGCCTTGTGTGGGGAGAGACAGAATTAAGTTACAGACTGTGGGATGCACATGCAGAACCCCATGGCAGCACAGAGAGGCTTGTCTCAGCCTGACCTTGGAGGAGGGAGTTGTCACACAGCAGATGCCCTGAGCAGAGAGGAGCCTGCTGGAAGCTGCCGGACACCTGAACAGCATGTGATCACGCCATAGAAGGACATCAGGAAAGCGTGTTGCTGATATGGCCTTGTGTGATAGTTGAGAATTACCACATAAGGGAATACTGTGTCTTATGGAACTGTATAAAACTAGCTTGTTTCTCTGAATAAAGGATTCAGATTCTCTGCCAGTATGAGTCCATGCCTCAGTCATTCACAGTCTTGTACTCTGAATTTTAGCCTAATTTCTAGTGTTTCTGGAAAATACTATATACTTGGATTATATCTGATGTATTAAATCAAAATCTTTCATCATTTAAAACTATGAGAAACCTCTGCTAGAATTTGGTCATGTTATTTATCAAGATGTTAGAGGAAGATAAATTTACTTCTGGAGCCTGTTGCTATCTAAGAAATTCCTCCTTTATTGTATAGATTTTCTTGCACAGAATTATTTTTATTTAACTTTTCAAAGTGCATTTCTAAACCTTGAAAGTGAACACCCTCTCTCAAGGCAATGGTAATGCAATCAAGATTAATGGTAAGAAAATAAATGGCTTATAAAGAATTGAATTTTTATTTTATGCCTAAATTCTACCACTACACATAATTTTCATCTCAATCATCAGTCTAACATATCAACACCACAGCCAACACAAATACACAGAGAGAATGCACAAATTTATAAATCTAAATGGGCAATTACAGTACTAATCCACTGGATCATATTACATCCTTAATGAAAGCATTTGGCATGAGAACAAAAAATATGAAAGAACCTGTAATAACTTTCAAGAAAAAAATAAAAATTTTAGGATTTGAGACAGATATTTTAACAATTTAGTCTTGACACTGATGAACTGCAGTTTTTCCTTGTATGTTCACATGAAGTACTATTTACAATCAACAGAGGAAACTAATGAAAGTATTAAAATAGCACAAGTTTATTAGTATGAAGAGCTATTATATGGATCCATAAACTCTCTTTTATCTTGTGGAAAGCTTCTGCTGTTTATTAAGATTTAGCTTTTTACTTTAAATCTTATATTGCAGGAGCAAGAAAAGGCCTGGCCCTCCTCTGGGTTGCTGCAGTGTTGTCATGGATACACAAGCATGGTCCATCACTTGGACCAATAAATAAACAAGATTCTCAATGAGTGCTTGGCAGGATTTACTAGCTCTGCAGCATTGTTAACTGCACAGATCTTTAAAAAAGCAAATGTTTTTTAACATTAGAAGAATATTCAGGGCTGCATTGGGCATGCATATGTGATATCACAGAATCGCAGAATAGTCAGGGTTGGAATGGACATAACTTTCATTAGAAAAATCAAAGGGCAGGTACTAAGTCATAAAACTTTACTCTCACCACTTTTAAAACCAGTTTATCTTTTCATCCTCTTTTTCAGAGGGCATTTGTAAATTACACAAGGGGTCATTCCCTAATGTAGTAAGGAACTTGATATGGTCACCTGCTAAATGCTTCAAAAATGAGTAACATCATTACAAACATGAGAAATAAAATGCAAATTACCTTTTAGAAAAGAGGTTATTTTAATGTGACACCATGGTATTTAGTGTTATTGTCAAAGTCGTTACTGAAACAAAGTCCTCTCTCAACACAGAGACTACAAAGGTGAAGTTCAGTCTGGATTACCAGCACACCTGTCAACAGCTACAAAATTCTTGATTATAAAAAATCAGCACCTTATATTGATGAAGAGATGTAAATTAAAAGCTCTAAGATTCTGTTTCAAGACCTAAAAGCACAGATAATTAGGAATGCTCTATTTAGCACTTTTTATTTTCCCTGCACTGTGACTTCATTACCAATGTGGAAAACCTGCACTGAATTCATCAGTTGTCTTTGGCTGGAGAAGTCATAAACTGCTGTACCTGTTCTTTTATTTTTGGAACTCAAAGGTGTTTGGTTTTAGTAAGGGCTAGAGAATATCTCAAGTATCTGGCCCAAAGTACCTTTACCACCAAGCACAGGTATATTCCTGCTGAGCTCAGGACTGTCCAACACCTCCACCAAGGATGGGCACCAAGTTTCTAGCAAGCAGACTTCCTCTCAGTATATGAAATGTGATTTCCACAAAGATTTTGCCATTGACACTCAACTGTTACAGCATTTACTGAAAGCAAGTAGCAGTAGGACATGAGGCCAATGAAAGAAGATTGCTGTGGTGAACAGCTGTTTGTAATTCTGGGTGTTTGTTTTTATTGATTGCCCTTTGCTACTTAAGAGATGGCATCTCAAGTCCCATGTCTTGTGTGGGACAGGCATATAAGCTCCTAGGGGCATGGGCATCTTTCCTGTTCTTGTAAAACACTGGGTACACTGGAATGCTCAAGGAAGTAAATAAAAATTTATGAAAATTAGTTCTATTTTTTTCTCTTATCAGTAACTCTTGAATATGAGAGAAGTCACAGTGCAGTTACACGTGTAAGGATTACCAGTGCAAGTAAAACTATGGGATCATACTCAGCTCTTACAGGCCATAGGTCTGAAAAATACAAGTATCTTGGGTTGCTAATCTATGTGTTTTAATATTTGAAGAAGGAAAGGAAAGGAAAGGAAAGGAAAGGAAAGGAAAGGAAAGGAAAGGAAAGGAAAGGAAAGGAAAGGAAAGGAAAGGAAAGGAAAGGAAAGGAAAGGAAAGGAAAGGAAAGGAAAGGAAAGGAAAGGAAAGGAAAGGGGAAAAGGAAAAGAAGAAAAAAAAATGGTGAAGGCAGCAAGAATGCGCTTGCAGAAAAAACAGCAGCAAATACTGATTTGCGATTTTTTCCCAAATTAAAGCTCAAATTATTTTGAATTCATTTTTTTGAAAGGGAAAGAAAAGAATATAAGAAAAAAGGTCACTGTGCCTTTTATGAGAGAACAAAGCATAAAGATATACCTCAGAAATCAATCTTTTTTAGGTAATAGATTACTGCTTTTCAGGCCTAAACACAGGTAAGATTTCCATCCCTTGCAAAATAACGCTACATTTGGTGGGTAGGCAGCACTCCTTCTCCCCCAAACAGCATGCATGGTCTGCAAAGCCATGCTTCAAACTATATGCCCAGTGCTGAGAGAGTTAATTTAAGTTTGATAACAAATGGCTCTGCTTTTGGAATGAATGTAGCCTGGCAACTTCAACTGAGAACACTTCATAGTGCCTCAATTTTGTATGCAACCTCTAGGAGAAATAGTTTCACATGTCTGACCCAAAGCTTGCGATGCTGTTGCCATGAAATAAAACTGCAAATAGGCAATGGCTTATTTCTGTACAACCTCCTTGTTTCTCTACTCCCCTGCCCCAGGTGCACACATAAAGACCACACAAAATTCTGGACTGGTATTTTGCATTTCTTTCATTATCTCATCCACAACTACATGAATACAAATTTAACTAATTTAATTATTTTTGTATCAGTGTTTAACCTGCATACTCAGGGGTTTTTTTTAGACATTTCCAGCCAATCTGCCTGACTGCCCTAATCAAATCTGCCATGTGAAACCAGAGGGGCAAACAATGGTTTAAATTAAACACCCATACCATTTAATTTTTTTCCCTCTCTCCCTCCAAATGGCTGCTTTGTCTGTGTGCATACACCAATAGCAAATGTCTCTCTATTACTGTACAACCAATTTGATGTGTCAAGTATTCATATGCTAATGGGGGGTACGGTTTCTCAGTTTTTCACAGGTAAATTGCAAGAATTGCTACAGACAGAGAAACACAAGAATAAACAGCTTTTATTTCAGATGTGATAAATTACTTTGCATTCAGATAACACGCAACACATGCTACTGATCATTATTGTTTCTATTCATTGCAAGTTAGCCTTCTGTTTTTCTCTCAGAAAGGTTAGAAAATATTTAGCAGATATAACCAGTGTTGATGAAAATAATTTAATTTCCTTATTTTGCTTTGAATATTCATGATACAAAAGTAATTTTCCTTCAGTGCTCACCGGTATGAAAGTTTTGTAATGGGCATAATCATAGTTCCCTATGAAGCATATATAATTTTTTTAAGTACAATAGATGAGATTTGGAAAAGTGGCTATTTCCCTTTATGTGTTAACAAAATGTACTATAGTATGCATGCTCAGAATCCATTACCTAGGAATAATCCTGGCAAAGGATTCCCTACTGTCCTAGGGTGACTGTGTATCCCCCAATTGTCTATTGGGTGCAAAGGGGAGGGAAGCGCAGTTTGTTTTTCCCCAGTAAAACTCTGCTCCTCGGAGTGACCTTGAAGTGGGGGAGTTGGAACACTGCAAGATGAAAGAAGCTCTGTTGTTTTTTCCCCGGCAGTTAGTTAGTTTAGTGCTAGCATAGTTAGATGCTGTAGAATAGCTGAAGCTTTTTTTTCCCTTTTTTCCCCCTTTTTTTTCCTTTTTTTTCCCCTCTCCTCGGAACTGTTCCAATCTCTCCGGACTAAGGACCTGGGGAAGCACCGGGGGCCTCCACAGGGGACCCACCCCACCAAGACCAGCCCTGCACATCTCCTTTTCTCCCAACGTCAGTGGAGATGGAGCAGTGGAGCACAGTGACGATCTTCAAGAGGAGACTTTCTTTCTTCAAGTTTGTTATCCCTCCATAAGCGGCACGAAGCTCTTGTCATCGGGTATTGTGCTGGGAGTGCTTTGCCTGTTTAATAAACAGGTTTTTTCCACTTCCCTCTGAGGAAGTCTTTTCCTGAACCGGTTGGGGGAGGGGAGGGGGGCCCCGTGGGAGGGTTTCTCCCAAAATCTGCCTGAAACCAGAACACTTACATATAGCACAAAATATGAAAAAAGAAAATAATACCCAACATCTTTTTGTTCTGTTGAAAGATGAATATCTATTCAGAACCCAAAAAACTAGGAGTTAAGAATTATAATATGTATTTTATACCTGCAGTAAAAAAGGATTTTTTTCAGAGGCTGTATTTTATAAATATGGAAAAAGTATTTGGCATGGAAAAAAACCAAACATGTTTCTCAAGCAAGACTATTATTTAAAAGCATAAAAATAGGTTTGCATTTTTACTGATTAAATATGTGTGGGTTTATGTAACATAGTGAAAGATTAAATCTGTGTCCTTGATTTGGACATGAAAACACATTATATAATTATGTTGTTCCACAGTCAATCTGTAAATATATGGAATTCTGAGTTAAACCCATGAGCCCAGATGAACATCCTTAATTTAATTAGCCACTGACAGATACCCGTGCCACCCCACTGAAGTCCATTTTAAGTCAGTGCACCCTGCCCCAGATCAGGGACAAGAGTAAGGTTAGCTGCAAATAAATGACATACCTAGGAGCTGTCTATGTTGGGACTTTTCCTTGCCCAGAAGCTTTGTATGTTGGAAGGTAGAAGGTAAAATATCAATTCCAGCTAAATGTTAACAGCCATCAGGCCACTGAAGACATACAACAAGAAATTAGGCAATGTAGAAAATAAGATCCTATTATGTGCCGTCAGATCGTTTATAACATTACCCTGTCTATTCATGGAATAATTCAAACCAAAGACTAACTCTACATTGGATCATTTATTTGAAGTACAAAACAGTGTAAAATCCTACCAATACGTAACTGCAACTGTTTGCTGGGTGTTTGTGCAGTAAAACTTGATTTAAAAAAGATATGAACTTTCTGATTTTAAATATTCCTCATTAAGATTGCAGTGATCTTGGGGATCAGGTATTTCTTAAGGGAAGATATGGAGAGGAGTTGGTTGATGTAGTAACTGAAGAGGGATATTTCATGTCATATGTCAGGCAAAAGCATTAAACAGACAATCATAAAAACTTCAAAAGTTACAAGAGAAATGAGGATTAAAGCCTTTGCTGATCAGTTGACATGTGAGCCACTCCTTTTCTGCTTCATAGCAAAGCAAATATCATCCTCACAAAAGATCAGGACCGAGGTAGAATCCCCCAAATTAAATGTGTATTTGTGGCAAGAGGCACCCATGCACCTTTAGCCCTCCAGAAGCACAGACTCTCCTGTAAGCTCTCCTGTTGTGCGTGCCCACAACTATACATTTTGTAAATACTCTGGTGTTGCTGATGTCCTCCAGGTGTTATCCCAAAAGAGTAATTTTTCTGCAACTTCCCTTCACAAAGCAATTGTGCTGATTTATCAGGATGTCAGACTGAAAAACTAATTAACTAGATGACCCACAATTTCCTCTGAGAAATTTTACAGGTTTCTGAAACCACAATGGTCAGAACACAGTGTCATTATGTCAGGACCCTTCTTCTCAAAAGAAGAGGAAGGAAACTGAAGAGAAAAGGACATTTGCAATTTTTTGTGTCTGACCATGTTCCACAGTAACAGCCACAGAGCTGATCTACATTGCCCTCAGAGGGCTGATGATTCATTTTTTCATCTCCTGTTCTTGCAGTCAGGCGTATAGCTGCTTATTAAAGGGCCTGGTTTTGCAAACACTTCTGCACTTGCTTGACTTTGAGTATGCAAGTAATTTTATTGGGGTGAACTGTAAGTAACTAATTCTGGGGGCAACAAGATTGGCCCCATTAGTCTAAGACTAATATGATGAGAACAAGAATCAAAATCCTAATGCCTTAAAGGCTGGTGAAAAGCAGTTTTCACCATAGTTTTATCTTGTTTATTTTCAGAAGTCTCACAATTTAGTTCATTTTTTGTGTAGCTGATTTTGCAGTTATGGTGGGCAGGAGAGGGAGAGGAATAGAAGGTCACAAGTTTCTAGTTTTAGAATAGTTACAGAATGATCAGGAAAATTTGCAACTCAATTCTTCTAAAATGAGCAAAGAATTGGATTTTAAAACTGTAGTTCTAAGCATGTTGGGGGGATGTCTTCAGGTTTCTGCTTCCCTGTTGGGAAGGGAGGAAAACTGCAGTAAGGATAACAAGAATGTAGACCTTCTCCTGCAATACTGAGAAGATGCTCCAAGGAAGCTGAGGAGTAAAAGAGGAATTTACCCCACTGTGATTCAATATTCACTCCACAGCTTTGGGGTAGCTTCTCCCTACAAAAGCCTCACTGAAGAGGCTTTCTGTGCCCCAGTCTTGAACCTACAGGAGAGGTGCACTCAAATTCATAATTGTAACTATAAAAGGTTCATCTCCTTACAGTCGTTTTCTGTGTATGTGGAATTAAAGTTAGAAACATTTATGATATGTTTAAGAAATATTAGATAGTGGATGCTAATTAGACAAAAGGTGGCAGGCAGGCCAAAGACAAGAAGGTGTACACAAGATTACATGTAGTGTAATTTTGAGAAATATTCATCTCAAGCCTTACCACAGACACTTCCCCTCCCCCCCACCCCCCCGCCCCCCGGAAAATGCCATAGTCAATGAAGTTATTGACAAGGGACAGGAAGTGATGGACTGATATCTGCCTACCTGGAGGATGCACAAAGACTCTACCTGCAAGTGCAGGTGCAGCAGCTGAGATTCCATGGAAATGGTGTATTTGAGAGATGAGAAACACAAGGGGCTTAAGTGCTGGTGAGGTCCTCTTCCAGGGTCTGTGGGAATATCACCACACCATAAGATGTCAGGGAATCATACGTGACAAAAATATTTCAGATCAACTGCCTCCTAAACTCACTCCAATCCTGAAGCAGAAGCCATGGAGGACCTTGGAAGAATATATAGAATATTTTTGTGGTCTAAAATTTTTTATCTTTTCCCCATAGGATAATCTACTTTCTTAGGCTGTGTCTCTCCCTCAAATTTCAGTTAACATAAAATTTAAAAAGTATATTACTTTTGTAACTGCAGCTGAGATGACAAGTATGTTTACCTTTATTGACTCATAAATTCCCAAAGCTTAAGTCTGGGACCACTGTAACCTTCCAAGCATCACAGGCCACTACACTTCATCTGCTCTCTCCCATGCTGAGCTCAAGGGCCCTGCTCTTTGACTAAAGTCTTAGCCGGGTTTAGCTGAAACACATCTTCCAAAAGTCACCTGGTCTTCATCTCAGAGATGGAGATCCTACAGCCTACCTTGGTAATTTGTCTGATTGATCAGCCTCCCTGGAAACAGACGGTGTCTAATTTCTCATTTTAATCTGTTTGACTTCAATTTGTAGCCACTGGTTGTAGTGGTTTCACATTCGCCAAATTCTGTTTACCAAATTTAGTGTAGTGGTCTTAGCATTTACTCTCTTTTTGTGGGAGAAGATTAGGAGAAGCAAAGCAGGCTTAAGCTTAAAAATAAACAAATAGTTTTATTAACACACATTAAAAGAACGGAGAAAAAAGTTGGAAAAACAAAACAAAACAAAACAAAACAAAACAAAACTTCAAAACACTCCTCCCTTCCCTTACAAACTGTTAACCTTCTTACAAACAACACAGAGAGACACAATTTTGATTTTCAGTCAGTTTCACCATTTGAACATAATCCTTCATCACTTTGGTAGAAGAGTCCCTCTAGAGTACCACAGAGACATTCGCCACAAGACAAAACCAGTCTTGTGGCTCCCAATGTCACAAATCTGCAACCCCCAGGAGTTTTTGCAGATTATGCAGTCCCACCCATTAGCAGCCTTTCCCCTGGGTACTCATGGGCCTCTTAGTGTATGTGGGGTACTGTTTAAGAATGCTTCTTCTAGTATAAAACAAGGATTCTCTTCTTCTATCTCTAAAATTGTCTCTATCTCAAAAGAAATAGAGACCTCCTTTTACTCCAGGAGCCAAGGGCTTCAAATCACTTTCTCTCTAAAATCATCTTTGTCTCAAAGGCTGAGACCTCCTTTTACTGCAGGAGGGGGGCCTTAAGATTCCCCTCAGTGATCATTGGGGCAGCCCAGCCCAACCAGCCCCATGGCTGTTACAGGGGCCTGGTGGAGATCCCCCCCTGTTCCGGGGAATTTTTTCAAAGTAGCTGATGTTAAGCTGCAACCCAAAAATGGGAGAGAAGAGCAGCAGCAGGCCTGGCTCAATGTTACCCATTCAGCTGACCGGGAGGAAAAGGACTAACTTGCTCAAAACCAGGATTTTTATGGGTACTGCCCAAAGTTGCATTCAACATTCTCAGTGGTCAAAGCAGATGCCAATATCCCAGCCTAACTTCTGATAGGTTACCTTGTCCTTCCAAGGTCCTGACAGGGCAACATTCCACATTCCTCCCTAACTAAAAACTAAAATGCGCTAACACATGACACTGGTCCATCCTCTGCCTTTCTCTGCTGGATTAAAGAGCACCCAGTCTGGTTTTTTGCAAGAACATAGTTACACATTCTAGTCCCCGCTCAATTCGTCATTTGATAAACTGGTCAGGTAGATTCTTTAAGCATTTCACTTTAAAGTGTTACTTTTGGTATAAAAATTTTTTTGAAAGCTCTTTTCTATTCCAGTTCTGACTTAACAGCTTCTTCTTTGAAAGTACTCTACAACTAAACTGTATTGACATGGTTTAACCCACCATGATGCTATATCTACAGGGACAGCATCACCTGCCTCTTGTCACAGAAATGTTGGAGTTTGGTTGAGATCTTTTGCTCAGTTACTACCGGCTAGGGTCCGGTTCCATAATTTGAAGACAAGTTTCATCAGTATTACACATCAGAACTGATCCCTCCTATTAAGTAAAGCAGAATGCTTTATTTGATTCCTCATGAGTGTTTATTTTGTCACCAGCAATTTTTGAGCTGAATTTAGTTGATGAAAATGTTGAGAAGCACACTTCTTTTTCCCTTCAGATCCTAGCAGAAAACCCTTATTTTCATACTCCTTTTTTTAGCAACCATATTCATTTATCATTTAATTTATCATTTATTCACTGGGAGTCATTAGTGGAAGTGAGAACAGTTTAACAGTAGTATTTTTTTCAGAAGATAGGTCTGCTTGAAAAAATTAATTTCCCTAATCACGCAAGAGCTCTTCTTTAATTCCCTGTTGACTAGTTCCCAAAGCAACTATTTTCCTCACTGGCTCAAGTTACTTCAGTAGAACCCTTTGCTCTTTCCGAATACTGGCTCAGCAATATTCTGTCTTCTGGTATTTAGCTGATATATATCAAACTTTATTAAAAGTTAACACCTGTGGTAGAGTGCTCTCACCTTCCAACTCTTTTATAGGTTAAAGTTATTCAGGCCTACTGGCAATTGTTTAAAGTTTATTAATTGACTGGAAAATACTCGTTAACCTCAATAAAGGATATTCTTATGTAATAAAAATGTCCTTACTGTTTCCAAATGGGGAATAGAAATTATTTTGGCTGCTTCTGGGATACCTGTCTACTAATAGGTTTAGCACAACTCTTTGCTAATAGAATTCCAGTTTTTGTAGGGTATGTTTCATTCCCTGTGTACTTTTAACAACAATTATTGACCTATGTCAGCCTTTTAAAAATCCTTTTATCTGTTTATTTCTGTCAAGAAATTATCTCTTTTTGATAGCTTAAACTATTCAGAGACTGACACAAAAATTCTCTTTCGTATTTTTACAATTAATTTTGGTTGTTAACCTACTTTAACATATGGTTTTTTGGGGTTTTTTTGTATGATGTAAGTACTTCTCTGCTTAGCATCCAAAAATAGTGTTCCCTGCTCTTGTGTGATCAGAATTTTGCTGTCTTGTAAATTCTATTTAAATCACATAAATTTCATTCATACCTTTAATTCTAAACATTATTC
This sequence comes from Delichon dasypus, assembly GCA_037837765.1. Lineage (NCBI taxonomy): Eukaryota > Metazoa > Chordata > Aves > Passeriformes > Hirundinidae > Delichon > Delichon dasypus. Next base: position 39,809,540 of record JBBAXF010000004.1, on the reverse strand, counting down.
TGCAATATATCCTTACATTTTTGTCTACCCATCAGACTTCCAATTTGAAAACATCATGTATATGTTGCATTTGTACTTGAACTTTCCTGCTTTTATTTACACTGAATGCAGTCAAGTCAAAATTACAGATTCTTTGGCAGCAATCAGCTTGTAATGATTACACCTTTCTTCTCTACCTAACACAAAGATCTGAAGTAGGGCCATTTATTATTGGATGCTTAACCTTTGGAGACAGGGAATGATTATTTTTATTTTTTAGCAGAACTGTTGGTATGCTGCTGAAACATTTACTTTTTGTGGTCTATGGCAAGTTGTAAAGGCACTTACCTATTTTTCAGAGTCAGGTTTTCTATTTTTTCACTTTTACAAGTTAAGTTGTCATCCTGGTTACAAAGGAAAGGAGCATGGTATGGGTGTGACCAGATTTTTTTATTCTGGGCACCACTGGGAACATGGTTTCAGCAGGAAAAGCTGGTGTGTTGGAACTTCAAGGTTGCTGTCTTGCCTGGCTTCTTCCAGTGGAGGGACTGTTGCCTCTAACCCTGCCAGACTGGTCTCTCTGCCACCCACTGGAAAGGCCGTACCATCCTTATTTAGATCACCTAGCTTTGTTTGTCCCTGCCTTCCATTGGGTTTGGGCTGGGCAGGGAAATGTTAGCCAAGGCTGCTCCACTCGCCATGTTGCCTTTGTCTGGAGACCATGGGGTGCAATGCATGGGAAGTGTTCACCAGCTTGGGTTCTTTTTTTTCCCTGTGGTGAATATCCTTTTTTTGGGTAAAAAACACCTTCTCTTTTTCAGAATTTTGCTATTAGTACTGATGTTGTTACCATCTTGTGTTCCTTTCTGCTTTTAGTAAATTGTTATTTAAAGTCCATAGTCTCTTCCTTCTTGTCCCTCCCTTAGCGGAAGAGGCAGGGAGAGAGAGTGGCTTATTTGGAGTTTGGTTCCCAGCTGGTGTTAAAAGAAGAACAGTTACAAATGGATTTTTAAACTCATGCTGAAACTTTTAATTTTATTAAGATGTAAGCATGAACAGTAACGCTTTCAGTAAAAGCAGTTACTAGTGATAGGAATGCCATGGATTTTTTTTTTCCCTAGAACTGGTCAGGAATCAACTCTAATTGTTAGGTAACAATTAAATAAAGTAGAAAATGCAAGAAAATATTTTAAAATAATGACATTTTAGTTAAAACTTCAAGTACTTATTACATAACAACATAGAATGCCATAAATTCAAATTTTCCAATTTATTATTTAAGATGGAATTAACTGCTTCCATTTTTCTTAATCCATTTTCTTTTTTCTGCCAGAAACTTCATGTTATCTATTCAAATGCAATTTCACACTGTCCATAGTTTTGAGCTTTCAGTCCATGTTTTCAAATATCCACTTCCTTGTAATTATCCCCTTATTGAAAATACGCAAATGTACACTTTACTTGCAAATACAGCAGTTATCATCTATTCTAAATCCTAATCTCTTAACATTCAAGGAAACATTAGTTGGCTGTCAGGACTGCCTTTTAAAAGGAATAGTTTAATATGTTATATTGAATCTGAAGCAGTGACTATGAGGTACCCTGAGTCATCTTTGTGAGCTATTTGATCTCCCACATTTTACTAATGTATATGAAAACCAAGCAAAGTGATCTGTGTTCATGTTGCAGCATTGTCCTCAACAATACTTTGGTCAAAAGCAAGGTCTCAGTTAAAAGGAAATAAATTGAGAACAAATTGTATCAAGAGACAGGTAATGGGACTGCAGCCTTAGGCCTTTATTCTTCTACTTTCAAAAAGGTGCAGGTTCTGCATATTAATTACATAAATGAGAAACTTACCTTGAGTGTAAATGTTTCCACTCATTGCTAAATACAAAAAAGGAAAAATACAAGACAGAGACATGGTGTTGGATGGCCTTAGAGATTCTTTCAGCTGAATACAGGTTTTATAAACTGTACACCTCATAAAAAAGAAACAGTTTTTAGACATAGTAATGCCATGCATGACAAGAAAAAAAAAGAAAGATAGGATGTTAGAATGGGAAATGACAAATACTGAACCTCTGGATCTCTCCAGGAGGAATAATTCTCCTTGAATGTGACCACTGTTAACATCTCCCCCACTGCCCTGTAGCATTTAAAGATGCTACCCGAATGATAGGTAAGCTCTGTTAGATTACTTGGATTCACCTTTAATTTTGTAAGTGAAGATCTCTGACATATGTTCAAATTAAAAACCAAAAAACCCAGTGATTTATGGTCCTGAAAGCTGGACATTAAAAGGGTGAACTCATGATTCTAGACTTTTAATATTGCTTTTTCCTGTGCCAAATTGTCCGTCTCAGTATTTTGCTAGAATGTAAAAGCATCTGCGTAATGTTTTTGAATTACTGGCAAAATGATTAGCTCGGTCTTTTCTAGTGAAAATATAGACAATTTAAAGTAATTTCTCTTAATTTCTTCTAAAGAGTATTTACACTGATTGGCTTTAGACAATTAGTTTGGATGCTTAAAATCAACCCTACAGATATTTAATTCAGTCTTCATTGACTGCAGAATCAAAATACTGCCATGGTACGTGTGGCTGAACTTCATACTGTTTGAGGCCTTTTCTCTAAAATCTATCAGCAGTGTATCCCAAGATTTGTGTCTTTTTTTTTTAACTTAGTAGATTTAAATCCGAAATTCAGATGACCACAACAACCAGTATACATAGTACCTACTTGAGATACAGACCTCAGTGAGGATCTGGAGCCTGACTCTAAGGTGTGGGTGGACCTAGTCTGTCATAATGATTAGGATGGATTTGGCCCCCATTCCAAACCCCTCTCACCACCCACTGTGGTTTTTTGGTACTTTAGTTGTCTCAAACTTGGTGCCACTGGAAAATCTTGTGGTATGCAGTCGCTGTAGCTCACCAGGAAAATCTTGTCTCCAAGGGAACTGTTTGGTGAGACTCAAAATAATTAGTTTCATTTTCTGTTTGCATTTGCAATGAATCTGTTGGAAGAATGGTGGCACAACTTAGCTAAGACTGAGACTGGCTATCAGCACTTCCTTGGTAAGTGCTCTTACTATAAATAGTAATGGGTTACTTTTCAACCAATTATTAGAGTCTTGTTATTGCAGATGAGCGAATAAAAATGTGTATGTAGCATGTTCATATGGGAAGCTCAATATTTCTTTTTTAGTTACTACAGGCGAGACTATATTTTTGTGTGTGCCCAAATTAGCTTATTGATGATTCTTATGTTATATTTTGTTTCCATGACACTTTTGGGGTTTTTTTTTTAAGAAAAATAACCTCCCCTCTTGATTTACAATTTTACCTTCTTTTGCTTATAAGCTGTTGCTGCTGTTGGAGTACACATGTCCTAGGAGGAGACTGTTACAGACCATCCTCAAATAAATGAAACTTGGGACTCCACAAGGTATATCTTGCAACAACAGCTCAATCCTCAGCAAAGACCTCATTTATTTGTATTTACTCAATAGAAGTACCATTTTTACACAAGATATATTATTTGCTGTATATATTATGAAAAGCTTTTGCCAAACACATCTGTTCTGTAACATTATCAAGTTGCTCTCCTCTCAGAAATGATGATATTTCCAAATTAAATATCACATAGCTGAGGGTCTCCTCCTGGGAGGAAGCAGACACTGCAATGTGCAATTAATACTGTTGACATGAAAAGGCCATAATTAAACAACTAAGTCAGAATTTCATTTAAATTATTACTGAACCTCACTCCTTTTATAGTGGTGTTGTGACAATTCTGGTATAGGAAATCTATCCAATAAATTCTGAGCATGTAATTTTATTTTGTAAAGTCTAATTTTGAGGAGGAAAACCAGAACTTTTTTCCCCCAAGTATTCTCTTAAGCTTCATCTTATGGTATTTCCTGCATTGTAATCATACCTGAATTTTATTATTTCTGTATTTAGATTAATTTCTTTGTTCTTGTTCATGGTGGCAATGGAAGGCCAAAAGGTGAATATTTTGAAGTACTAATTTTTCTTATTGCTGACAAGTGGAGTCTTTAGCAGGCTGCAGTATGATGTAAATTTAATGAGCCAAATTGTCCCATCAGGGTGGTTTGAATCTAGCCTAATCTAGCAAAAGCATACCACATAGCCTCATTTGTTCTCTACTGGTAGAAAGACTTCATGCTTACAAGCAGAGTCAATGTGCAATAAGCTGCAAAAAAACATGGACAGTATAATGGTTAGTATAATGTAATCTCTGAGCGCGACATCATAACCAAATATATTAAAACATTTATGGAGGTCATTGTTCATCTGTCTGTAATTTTCTGACCCAAATTGTTCCCAGACACTCAAGGTCTGTAGAGGGAGGGAAAGGAAAGAAAAAAAGAATATAATGTAATTTTGCTCTATTTATCTTGATCTGCTCTTTTTTTTTTTTTTTTTTTTTTTTTTAATATACAGGTTGTATATTTTCCTAGCTATAGAATATTAACTCATCTGCAAATTCTGAATGGCAAAATAATTTCCCATTTTTGTTTAGTTCCCATGTAATGGCATTCAATGTAATAGGTCTGGAGCTGTGACCAAAACCTTCAGGAAATTTTATGTTCCTGAAAGGCAGATGAAGAAAATCCTTTCTGGCAACAGCTCCATGACATGTTTTGCCTCCACTATGTAGAGTATTCACCCTCTGAGAACAGAGAGTAGTATCTACAGTGGAATGATATCACACTGGATATTTGCAGAAGAAAAATAAGGAGACTTTCAGCATTGTCATCTTTGTTATGACCCCCTTTCATGAAAAAGGAATCAGGATAAACAAGCAAAAAGGGGAATTAGTAAATTCCACAGAATGTCTGTGTATGTTTTTAATCTTATTTCCTCATCTTCGAAAACCACATAATTGTCGTTCTTCATGCATCTATAAAATTGCATGGTTGTCTTTAAAAAAAAATCCTTTTGAAATTGAATCTTCCTTTTCATTGGAAATCTCAATTCTGCTGCTCATTATGCAATTGTCATGGTTAAGTGAAAGAAGGAATTATCTGGAAAAATTGAGTGATTCTTTGCTTCTGCTGACAGCACACCTTTGTTATAGAAAATCTAGATTTTATCTTTCTGAAAAAACCACATTTTTCTGCCACAGGCAATCTAGAAATGGAGGTTCTGAGTCTACCCTGGCTGAATGCTTCTGTCGTACAGTCAGTGGGTTAGATTGATTTGCTAAGCTTCTCTGCAGTTTTATTTTATTTGCATTTAAGTCCTTTTTTTTTATCCAGCTGGTGTACATGTGGTATTAAATTAATATAGAAAATTATGTTGCCATCTCTGCTATTTTGTACATCTATGTCCAAAGAAAAGTAATGCATCATGACTCTAACAAAAGACCTGTCCCTGAAAAAACTGTGTTTCTCCATGAAAAATTTTCCTGGTCCCTAACATTTTATGGGGCTGCACCACTCCTTTTGGGTCTTTTAGGTGGTATTGGACAAAGGAATTAAAAACATATGTTATACATTTGTGGGGCAAAAAGATAACTCTTTCCTTCCAAAAAGATTCATAATTATTCCATTTTGTGTTTCGTACTTCACTTTATTCTCTGCTCAAATACCCCTCATCTTGCTGAGGGGTATTAAATTTCAGAGATTTGTTTATGTAATACATGATACAAATAAATTTGTGCTAAAACTAAAGTAATTTCATCTGAAAAAAGAAAACCAGCATGAATACTCATCTGGGAGATGCATATTCCAGAGGATTTTCATCCAACAAGATTATATCAAAACCAGAATGGATACTTGTCTAGGAGATGTGTATTCCAGGGGGGTTTTACTGAAACCAACATGAATATTTATCTGGAAGGAGTGCATTCCAAAAGATTTCTTCGGGCGCTACTGTTAGGAAAATTAATCCAGGAACATGGTGGATTAATTTTCCTAATAATCTGGGGGCTCTCCTCTGGGATATTTCCACCGTCCGGGGTGGCAGGCAGTGAGCGGAGCTGAAGGTGCCCCTCACCCAGTTTCGGTGATCAGTTCCCCTTGGTGGTGACCGGCACCGGGCGATCGATTGGGTTCCCGAGACTGTCCAGGAGACAGACGAGTGGCGGACCAGGGGGGTCCGTGAAGAGTCCGCAGGGAAGGACCACTGAAAATCTCACTGGTGAGTAAAATGGGATCTTCGGGGAGCAAACCTGGGAGGGCGCCCATGGAGGGCAGCACAGGTGAAACACAGCACCCATGGAAGGTTGCTAGGGTAAAAACAGGAAGGGGCCCCGGCAAAAGGGATGACAATCCCATAATGCCACTGGATTGTCCCTCAGGGAGAATGTTGAGGTCTTGGGACAGATAATGCATTCACCCAGAGTGGTGATGATAGTAAAATATTGTTATTTTGTGTGGCCAGAGTATAAATTTCCAAAGGGGCTTATGTGGCCACCTTATGGAACAGATAGGATTTGTTTGTGTAGAATTTTGTTGAAGTATTTAGAAGAGAATTGGAAAGGATGGATTAAAAGGGAATGTGGATTGATATAGTTTAGACAAGCAACAAAAGAAATCTATGTGTTAAAGAAAAAGGGAGAAGAGAAAAAAAAGGGAGGAAGGGGGAACTGGTGAGAATTAAGATGTTCTTCAGCACCTTCCACTGTCTTGTCCTCCAGTGTTGCCAGCTGAACCAGGACCAGCTGCAGGTCCCCTGTATCCTCAACTCCCAGAGCAAAGGGATCAGGGGAATATTGTTTCTACGGCCCCACCTGAGAATAATAATGGTGTAGGGGGAAGGGAGCAGCCTATCATACCATCACGTAGAACTAGAAGAGGAAATTAATTGAGCACATCAAAAGTCCCCTGGACCCAAGAGACAGGGGTACATCAGATGCCACTCCGTCCAGTTCCTTTGGGAGGTCAAGGGGGAGGCTTTGGGTTTGTAATTGTACCACTTACTACCCAGGATATAAGGGGGTTGAAAAAAGAATTACCCCCATATTTAGATGATCCCATAGGGGTGGGGGAAAAGATAGAGGAATATTTGGGAAATGCAGATTATACATGGAGGGACTGGGATTTTCTCCTGGGGATTTTATTTGTGTCATCAGAGAAACGAATGATTCTCCAGAAAGCTCGGCAGCTGTGGGAGGATGAACATCCACCAGCAGTGGGGAGGGCTGGACCTAACGTACCTACAGTGGATGATGCCATCCCCCAGGTGGACCCCCAATGGAACCCAAATGGGGAGACCAGTTTGTCTCGCCTCCGCGATTACCGTGCTTATTTGATTAGGGCAATTAAATCAGCAGTTCCCAGAACTAACAACATAGCTAAGGCTATATCCTTAGAACAGGAGAAACATGAAAGCCCCTCTCATTGGTTAGAGAGGATTAGAGAGGCCTTGCGGAAACACGGGGGGATGGATCCGGAGGGACCAGCCTTTGACACACTGTTGAAGGTACAGTTTGTTACAAAGGCCTGGCCTGACATACGGAAAGGGGTACAGAAAGATGAAGAGTGGCGGAAAAAGCCTCTAGAAGAACTAGTTAGAAGAACACAGCAGATATATGTAAAGAGGGATGAGGAAAAGGTAAAGGCTAAGGCAAAGATGATGGCAGAGTTTTTGCAGCCACGGAAAAATAAACAACAGGGTCCAAGGGGTCCCCCAGGACAGAGGGACAGGGTCAGCCCCAGGGAAGTGGCAGAGGCATTCCCTCCTCAGCAAGGGAGAGCCGACCCAAACAGCGGTTGGGAAGGAACAAGTGTGCTATCTGCTGGGCAGAAGGGCATTGGAAAAGGGAGTGTCCGCAGAAACAGCTGAACCCTCAGGAGGAGGAAGTCCAGAGGATAATGGAAATGGATTGTTAGGGTTGTCAGGGGCTCCCATTATATCAAGGACCCACCACTCAGGAGCCCTTGATAACTCTTAAGGTGGGTCCAGATCGAGAGGAGGTGTGTTTTCTGGTAGATACAGGGGCCTCTTGATCCACTTTAAATTTTATACCTGAGGGGGGGGGAATTATCAAAAAGATCATTAGTCATTCAAGGAGGGAGTGGAAAATATGAGTGAGTGTATTTTATTCAACCACTATTAGTAGATGTGGGAGACAGGTTTGAAATACATGAATTCCTGTTTGTTCCTAATTGCGATTGTAATTTACTGAGAAGGGATTTGATGGCTAAAGTGGGAACGCAAATTAGTATTGTAAAAAATTACACAGAGTCCAACACTGATATGTTCGTGTAAAATGTCTGAGAAGGCTTATGCTGAAATAAATCCACAAGTGTGGGCAGCCCCAGGAAAATACAGAAAACTAGGCATAGAGCCTCTGCAAATTACTTTGAAACAACCAGGACAACTGGTGTCTAAAAAGCAATACCCTCTTTCAAGGAAAGAAAAGAAGGGGTTACAACCTGTCAGAGTCCCTGCTAAAAGCAGGCCTTTTGGAGCCCTGTATGTCTCCCTATAACACCCCTATCCTGCCAGTTAAGAAACCAGATGGAACCTACAGAAGGGTGCAGGATTTAACAATAATAAATGAAATTGTCAAAGCAAGGCATCCCACAGTTCCGGATCCCTACAATCCTGAATCAGATCCCTTCTTCACACCAGTATTACTCAGTACTGGATGCTTTCTGGGTGTGTCCGATTACAGAAGATAGTAAACAGTATTTTGCCTTTGAGTAAGAACAAGAGAAAGAAAAAGTGTGTTTATAGTAAGTCTTCAAGAGTAATAGAAGGGAAACGATTTACAGGATACTCTATCATTAATAAAAAACAGTTAAATGAAGGGGGGAGGTTACTGCCCACCTGGTCAGCTCAGACAGCAGAGCTGTATGCGCTTGTGAGAGCCTGTGAATTATACTGGGACAAGACAGTGAATGTTTTTCCTGATTCTAAATATGCACATGGGGTGATACATGCATTTGGGAAACTATAGGAAGAGAGAGGTTTATTAACCTGCAGGGGAAAGAAGTTAGTCCAGGAGAACTTAATCTCTCTATTAGAGGTGGTGAACTTAACCAACAAGGGTAGCAATAATACACATTAAAGGACACCAGGCAGAGTGCCCAGAGGAGGCAATAGGAAACCGACTGGCTGATGAAGAAGCTCGAAAAGCTGCATTGTTGCTAGAAATCTCTAAGATCCTCCCCTTGCTCCTATTAACTACATCACTGCCAGAGAAACTGTCTTTTTCACCAGAGGAACTTGAGATAATTAAAAAGGGTGGGGCAGAAGAAAAAGGGAGATAATTAGTTTACAAGAGATAGTAAGCAGTGGATACCAAAAGCTCTAGCCTTACAGAGAGAAACATGTCCCAACATGTAAGAGAGGGCAAGACGAACAGAAGAAGTGGACCCCTGAAAAGCTTAAGAGCATATTAAGGGGACTCTGTGATATTCACATTTTGTGAAACATGGTAGAGCGGTGCCAGAGAGCCCCTCCCTGTTTTACCTGGTACTGTTCACCTGGCACAGCGCCAAACTGATTTTTGCTTGTGGCTTTTTACAATTGTATTTTTACTATAGAATAAATTATTTATGTTAATCAAGTTGGCTATCAATTTATAACATTTACTTACCTGTGTAGGGACATCACTGTTTCATGAGCTCGGTAGGAATGGAAATACTGATTCCTGAAGTGAGAGGAGAGATGTAGATGTGCTGGGGGTGGGGACAACATGCATTCCCTGGACTTTTGGACTACATCTGGAGCTAAATGGCCCTTATTGTTTTCTTCAGCATGGCCAAGTGATGTTAACTGTTTCCAGTAACTTGAAACTACTGTAAGTGCAATTATCCCATGGGAGTAGGATGTATCCCCTGGTCTGTACATGACCAGGGAATGCAAGGTGATCTCCATGCAGCACTTTATCTGTGGTTTAGCTGAAGATCACAATGTGTAATCTATCCAGACTGATCATATTCATATAGATTTTAACTAAGAGTCTAGTTTGTTATGTGTCTGACTCTCATGATTTGGCTGGCTTTGGACAATATTTCAGGTACTATAGAAAGAAGTGCAATTCTGGAAACATAATGATTGTATGAAAATAAGAACTTTGGAAATTACCAGAAAAGTCAACCCTGTTTTTATACAAAAAATATGGGTTTTCTAATCTGTATAGCTGCAAGGAAAAGCTGGAAAATGTGATATAGATACAGTCTAATAACTTGAATTCTAGATAGAAAAATACATTAAATTACAGTTTTAATTCTAAATTAATCTTTAAAATAAGATCTGATAACAAGGAATTAAGATGGAACCAATTCCTGAATTTCAAAGTGTCCACTAGCATTATTGGCATGTTTTCTCCATTCCACAGTTTCCTAGAGACTACAAGAGGATTCAAAGAATCTGCTGCAGACTTTCAATAAAAACTTCTCCAGTCAGTGAGAAGGATGACCCAGTTTTAAGTGCGCCCTTGCTTTGAAGCACCTTCTACATCCAGGGCACAGCCGAAAATACAAAAGGCCACATAAAAAACAAACAAAAATGGCAGCAAACAAAAAAACCTCTAAATAAACAAAAAAGGTATCATTCTGAAGGAAATGGGAAAACCTAACATTTCAAACTGGGTTTATTTGTTTTAAAGTACTTTTGTGTGCATATTTTCATGGATGACCCAGCAGAAGACGGAGGTATCTTTATAGCCTCTGGGAAGAGGATGGTACTGACTCTCAAGAACTAAATGTGAAGTCTGGACCTCCTTTGCCTGGCGGCCTGGCCTGACCCACAGAGTGTCACCGAGACACACAAAGCAGCCACACACAGACAAGAGGTTTCCCAGAGCAGAGGTTCCTCCAATCCGGCTCAAAGCTGAATCCAGCCTGAGAGAGACTCTTTGTTTTATTTCTTACTTTTTATACATTTGTGGGTCTAGCAGAAGATTGGCTTTTAGAGTTTTCACCTCTCAAGCCAACTGGCCAGACCAGCCGTCAGTTACAATTGCTTTCAGGTTAGAAATATGCAAACAAAGGACAGAGAATGAAAAACAAAGGATTTGTTTATGTTACATCTGTGGGAAAAAGGTAGAACTGCTTTTAATATTGTACAGTAATTAAAAAGATCTGACTCCATTTATGAAAAATCAAAAGGCTATGAAAAACTCAGAAAAACCAGGGTAACAACAGAGTTTAAGGAGGCTGGCTGAGGTTGTGCTGTAGGTAAGGAGAACTAGCTAGGACTGAACATGAGCAGTCTCCATGGCACAAAATTGCATCTAGATTTCTTGACCATTGGGGAAAAACGGGACTTCCTCACCCTGTGACAGCACTAGAACAAATCAAGAGTATGTGGCCATGGCATAGCTCATTAGAGAGCTGAAATTGCTCTACAGAGAAGGTAGGAAGGAATGTGATTTTTGTCTCCTCAGTATCAGTACTGATAATCCTCAAGGACTACACCCTTCATCACGGAAGCAGTGGACATCCTGGCTTTTCAGGACATGGGGACCAGCAAAAGCAAGCAGAGGGGGCTGCCATTTGCTGCTCCAGCAGACTCCTACCTCTTTTTCCTGTAGTTAATGTGGACTGATCACATCCATATTGTACTCAGAGATCTTCAGGAGATTTTCAGAAACTTCATAGAAACAGAAAATCTTCGGTAAGTAACCAGAAACTTCTCAGGCTTTCAGTTCAGAAACTTTTCAGGCTTCACAATTCAGCCTTCTAGGAAATTAGTATCCCTTCCTCCCAGACAGCATTCTGCCTGAGTATTGTGTAAGGATACATGCTTTTATACATGCTTTTCTCTGCTGCTGATAGATTTGAACTGAAGGTTGAAATTGACTGTGTAGGTCAAAAGAGTCCAAACATTCATTCTGCCGCATGCCTGCACAACCTGCAGAGTTCATGCAAACAGAACAGCAAAGACTTAAAGCTGACAAGAAGGGAAAATAAAAAGAAAACAAAAACCCTAAATATATTGATTGTGAAAGAAAACATGGTGTTTATGATGACCTAGATAGGTTAGCTAGAGATCAGATTGAAAACTTGATGAAATCAAGCAAAGAGATTTTTGTTGGTTCTAGGGCGCTTGGGACATTACCAAACAGTGTAAGGCAGCTTGAATAGGAGATGGATTAATACATATATATTATACATGCATAACAAATATAACTGACTAACATGGTTACAGGATTTAAATATATATAAAGGATGCATATCTGGAATTTAATCTCTACCATGGACCAAAACAATAATAGCAAGTGACCATATTTTGCTTGGAAAAATGTGAAAGAGAACCACCTTGGTTTAACAATGCTTATGACACTCTCTAACACAAAGGAATAAAAGCAAAAACACCAACAAAACAACCATTGTATCTTGAGAGAAGCATGTGAACACAAGTGTTGCTAAACCATTAGTATTATTTACCTTCAGATTTTGTACAACAAATAACTGAAAATTACTTCCCTCTAGCCACCCCCGGCTCTCGCTAGCTCAGTTATTCAGGGGTTTTAGGGAAATATATTTCAGAGAGGCAGAATAGAGATTTCAAAAGAGTGGCTCTCACCCCCAGCTTCCGTCCAAGCTTTATTCTCGATGTGATGTTCCAGGAGGCCGAGGAGAGAGAGAGAACCAGGAAGGAACAGGGGTATATCTAGTTTTGGGCCAAGGAAAGATATTGGCCCTGAGCCAATAGGGTCAGGAGTAGGTGTGATTGGGAAAAAGGGTTGAACTACATAGCACAGGTTTCAGGGGGACTCTGAGGGGAAAAACCATTCCTCAGAGGAACACAACATCTTCCCCTTTTTTGTTTAAGACATTAGAAGAAGAACATTAGGTTACACAGAATGTGGGTTTTCCCACCAATTACAATTGGTGGGGGAGTCAACCTGCTTTAGGTTTGCCAACTCTATGTGGTTGACTTCTGAGGTAGAAGGTACGAGACTATTGATAGCCTTGAAAATCAAACAGCGTAGGATCCCGAACGCTATTGTTACAAGGAAAAGAATAACAAGAAATAACAAAATTGTTTTAACTATAGAAGTCCACCACCCTGTAAGTCCCCAGCCTTTGAACAGTTCTTTGATCCAGTCCTCAGATTCTTGCTTCACTTGTCCGATCAAGCTGTTCATGCTTCGAAGGGCAGCATGGATGTTTGGAGCCTTCGAGGTCAGGTTTAGGCAACACAGTCCTTCAAATTCCTGGCATTCATGTCCATGAAGTAACAAGAGATAATCTATAGCAGCACGGTTCTGGAGAGTGGCCTGTCTGGTAATTTCCTCATCTTCTAGGAGAGAGCTGATGGCGGTGGACGTTAAATTTGCCTGTTTGACTACCCAGCACTCTAGGTGGCCCAATTCACCTAGAGCTTTGGCTGCTGCGACCCATGGAAGGAACAAGGACACAGCAACTCTTTTTGACTTGACCCAATGAAAAATTTCTGAATTACAATTTGGATCCAATTGGTCAGCACTTCTCTCTTGAATTTTGTTTGCCGATTTGTTTTTATGAGTATTCACCAACTAAAGTTTGGTTGGGTGTCAATATGGACAACCGCCCTATGGTACATGGCCCTCCTAAAAGCCGAGACGGAATTCCTGCCCAAAATGGAATTCCTACCAGACAGGTGGACATAGGATTCTCTGTTGATGCAGTGGACAAACATATGTTTTCCTGCTGAGGTGTCTGTGCCAAGGTCACCCAGACATTTTGACGCAGCTGAGGGATGATCTATGCAGCTGCCAGACTGTTCAGCAACAATAAGATGACAACTTGTATGGGGTTCATCACAGGGTTGAGTGTGAGGTAGGCTTTCTCTAAAAGGAAAAACAAACATTTTTAAAACATGTTAAAAGTTTCTGTTTCTGCCGGAAGGAGTCCACATCTAGGATGATTCTTTTTCTTCCATCCGGCGGCGTCTTCTTTTGGATGCAACGGCTACTTGCCTCTCATCCCCTTCTGCTGGAGCTGGATTTTTAGGGACAAAAGGTTTCACCCACTTCTGGGGAATCCACCGAGGGCCTGAGGGAGTGGCCACACATGCATAGCCACGACCCCAGGTCACGAGCTCATAGGGACCTTTGGTTTCCCAAGTTTCTGGATCCCTAATCATGACCGGTGGACGCTGAGACAATTTGAACTGATTGCCACTGTTAAAATGGTGTACCACTGGTGGACTCATGTTTTCAAATGAACAGTTCAGAAAATTGATAGTAAACATGGCTTTGCAGAGTTTCTCATGTGGAGACATCCACACAGTCATACTACTCTGTCTAGCCAGGACCTGTTTGAGCATCTGATGTGCTCGCTCAACCACAGCTTGACCTGTGGGGGAGTGAGGGATGCCAGTTTTATGTTCCACTCCCCACTGCTGGACAAACTCCAGGAACCCCTTGGACGTGTACGCTGGGCCGTTATCAGTTTTGATTTCTTTTGGAATCCCCAACACTGAAAAAGCTTGCACTAGGTGTTTCTTGCCATGTTCAGTCTTTTCCCCTGCATGAGCAGAAGCATACACTGCACCTGAATGTGTGTCAATGCTTACATGAACATATTTGAGGCGTCCAAAACTAGGAATGTGTGTGATGTCTGTCTGCCATACCTCACAACTGCCAAGGCCCCGGGGGTTAACTCCCATACCCATCGATGGCATCGCTTGGACCTGGCAGTTGGGACAGGTGGCCACAATGGCTCGAGCCTGGCTCCGTGTTAGCTGGAACTGACGGATCAGGCCTGGCACATTCTGATGGTATTGTTGGTGACTCAGCTTTGCCTGTTGGAAGATATCAGGGAGACGTGCATTTTCAACAGGTGCAGCAAGGGAATCTGCCTGGCGATTCCCTTCTGCAACTTCACCTGGCAGATCAGTGTGTGATCTTACATGCATCACATAGAACAGATGTTCTCGATGAGAAATTAAATAAATTAGTTTTGAAAGCAATCTGAAGAGATGTTCATTGTCAATTTCTTTGAGCACAGCCTGCTCCGCTCTGGACACTACCCCCGCCACGTAAGCAGAGTCTGTTAACCAAATTAATTGGTTCCGAGAACTTCTCAAAGGCTCTTACCACTGCAGCTAGTTCAGCCACTTGGGGGGATCCCTCCACAAACTCCACATCAGCTTCCCAACGCTGAGTCTGAGGATTTCTCCAAGTCATCACCGACTTGTGGGAAGCCCCGGATGCGTCCGTGAACACTGTGAGAGCCTTGAGTGGTCTCCAACTCCTCTTCTCACAAGGAATGAGGTGGAATTCCTCATTGAGCAACTTGTGAGACGGGGCATGGACTGATATTTGTCCCCTGTAGCTGTCCAGAGACAATTGGAGACTGGCATTGCTCTGGAGAAAATGCTCAAACATCTCTTTGGTCAATCTCTTGGGAGAGTTCCTTCCCTCCTTAGAAAGTTTGACCGGAAGGTGAATACATGTAAAGTCACAACCAGCCAGCTCACACAATCTCACCCTTGCCTTCCGAATCAGTTGAGCTATCAGCTCTTGTGGCTCAGTGATGGTCTTGGATCTTTGGTGAGAGAGGAAGACCCACTCTATGATCAAAAGTGAATCTCTCTGCCCTTCGATCCATTGAAAAATCAAACCATGCAAATGTGGCAGCTTTCCTAGAACAATGAATTGGAAAGGTATGTTTGGCTCACATCGATGAGCCTGCCTCTCTGATAAGGCCTTCTGTACCTTTTCGATTGCTGTCTTTGCCTCTGGGGTCAGTTTCCTGGGAGAAACCAGCTCCCTCTCCCCCTTCAATAAATTGAAGAGAGGGTCTAAATCTTCATTTGTGAGGCCTAGCCAAGGTCTTACCCAATTCAAAGACCCACACAAAGAATGGAGATCTGCTAGGGTTTTGGGATTACACTCAATTTCCAATTTCTGCGGAACAATGGTCCTTGCAGCTATTTGTAGACCCAGGTACTTCCAAGGTGGCATCCTTTGAACTTTATCTTCCTGCAATTGAAATCCAGCAGAGGCTAAAACCTTAACCACTAGGTCAAGCGTGTGTTGGAGTATAGAGTCATTGGGGCCACACACGAGTACATCATCCATGTAGTGAAGGATGATGGCATCCTTTCTCTTGGCACGTACTGGTGACAGTAGTGAGGCTACGTACTGTTGGCATATGAAAGGACTAGATTTCAGACCTTGGGGAAGTACTTTCCAGTGATATCTCTTCATTGGGGCTTCTTGATTAATGGTAGGAACTGAGAATGCAAACCGTGGGGCATCTTCTGGGTGTAGAGGAATTTGGAAGAAACAATCTTTGATATCTAAAACAGCCAATTGCCAGTCTCGAGGGAGCATTGTTGGAGAAGGCATCCCTGGTTGGAGTGGTCCCATGTCCTCTATAATTTTGTTTATTTCTCGGAGGTCATGAAGCAACCTCCACTTGTCCTTTCCCGGTTTCTTTATTACAAAGACTGGGAAATTCCAGGGGCTTGTTGTCTCTTCTAGGTGACCTTGGGCCACCTGCTCCTCAACAAGCTCCTCAAGTGCCTTGAGCTTCTCTTTACTCAATGGCCACTGTGCTACCCATCTTGGGTTATTGTCCAACCACTTTAGTTTGTGGGTAGGGCGCTCCACAGTGGCTATTTCCAAAAATCCTGGGGTGTCTTAGGAATGACCAATTGGACTCCCCACTGTGACATGGTGTCTCTCCCCCATAAGGGAGCCTTATAATCAGCAACAAATGGACGGACATTTGCCAATTTCCCGTCAGGTCCCTCAATTTGCACTACGTTTTTTGAGATTTTTGCCATTGTGATTCCTCCTATGCCCTGAAGTTTGCCTGCCACAGGTTGCAACTCCCAATGTGATGGCCACATGCTCTCAGGTATAACGGTAACGTCCGCGCCGGAGTCGAGCACCCCCTCCACATGGAGGCGGTCTGACCCACGGGCTAAGTTACATGCCAGAGAAGGTTTGTTCTCCCCCACCACCTCTGCCCAGTAGACTTCCGGTGATTTTCCATCCGCTAGGACTTCAGCCGGAACAGGAATGGCCTGGGCAAGGACTTGCCCCTCTGTCAGGTAGAATGGTGGGTGCATGCAGCGTGCCAACAGCGTGAGACCTGTTATTTTTCCTTTAATGGTCATGGGAGCGACCTCAACCTCCAAGGGTGTGTGTGCTGTGTCCCCAATAACAAAATACTCACTGTTCGGTTCCATGTGGTTAACCTTCATGTCCTGTGAAATGTTTTGCAGGTCCACTGTAATTACTGTCCAATCAGTAGATCTGAAATGAAAACCTTTGGTAGTCACAAGCTTATATTGGCCTCGCGGCTGCCATACATTGTTAGTTGAACATTTGACATTTTTATTTTCTGTACCCCCACACCCTGCGACCTGCCCTCCCCCTTTTTTGTTAAGAGAGAGACATTTGTCACAGTATGGCCTTGTAAATTTCTGTCTTGGTGCGTCAAGGAGATAAAATCTGGGCCGCGCTGTGAATTCAGTTTTTTTGATTTTTTGACTTGCGTTTCTGGTTTTCTGGGCAGGCCTTGGCGAAGTGTCCTGGCCTTTTGCAGCGGTGGCAGATGATGTGCTGCAGCTGGTCTGATGACATTGGTTGCTTCCTTGCTCCTGGTGCTGCATCTGCCACAGGCTTTGGGTGTGTCAGTCCTGGATTCCTTTCAGGTGCACTGAAGAGTTCTGCTCTCTTGATACAGGCTTCTATCATCTGTGCGAGACTAGGTGATGGGTCAAGGGGAAGGCTAAGAATGATTCTACGACAGGTCTCATTAGCATTCTTCTGAGCCATCTCCTTAATCAACTCTGCCTGTAGCACTGGGTCTTGCACTTGTCTTTCCACGTGACTTCTCAGACGGTCCACAAACTGCAAGAAATTCTCTGAAGGAAACTGTTTAATGTTAACATAACTGGTCTTTATCTCAGGTGATGGAATCTGATAAAAAGTCTTTTCTGCAGCATTACAGATCTTATCTAAAACTGACTTGGATAACAACCGAGTTTGCTCATTCGCACTAGATAAATCACCTTCACCGCACAAATGATCATGTGTGATGTCATTGTAATCCCTGTCCATCGCATCAGGTGTTTGCTGAATTTCCTGCAATACTGTTTTCAAAGCTTTTTTCCATAATCCTTCCCATAGGTCATACTCTGAGGGAGTTAATAGGCATCTGAATAAATCTTTAATGTCACTGGGTACCATCTCATTTGAATTGAAGGTAGCTTTCATCATGCCCTTAAATATTTCACTGGATCTCCCAAATTGTTTCTGCATTTTACACAGCTCTTTTTTATCTTCGTATGAAAAAGGCAGATACTCTCTACGCACGTGTCTTTTACCTACATATACTACAGGACCCACAGATGGAATGCTTTCTTGATCATTATTCTGAGTTGCTAAAAATCCTATTGCTTCTCTACTGCCCAGGCAGCTTGAGGGTGTTGTCCCACCCCCTTCCTGGGGTCCAGCAACAGGATCCCCCCTCCCCTGGGCCCCAGGCTAGGCTGCCCCTTAGCCCTTGCAGCAGGGGGACCACCCCCCCCCCCCCCCCCCCCCCGACTCCGCTGCTGCGGGCTGCATTATCTATCTCCCCATCCGCGCTGGGAGCAGTGGTTGTAAGGCACCCTCCCTCCTCCCCCTTCGCGCGGCCGCTGGGAGGGAGGGGGAGGCACTGGGGAGAAGGGTGGGGTGGGGGATTGGGTGAGAGATATGGGGTCGGGGCAGGAAGTGGGGGGAAGAAGGGATAGTGGGAAGGAGGAATGCAATGCCGTCCGCCATCAGGGCTGACTGCATGGTGTGAGCCCCCCAGAGTCTCATCCACGTGGTCAGAGCTCTGAGAGGAAAAAAGTGCATCTTGCTGAGGGAAAACAGGTGGGAGAGAAGGGTATAAGGACGATGGGTGGGTTTGAGGAGCAGAATGTAGTATGGAATCAGGGAATCCCTGCTTCTCGGGAACAGGGTATTGCTGAGAGGTTTTGCATGGCTGTCTGCTGTTTTCTGCTTCTAACAGCTTCTTGCGTACTTGTAAGAATATTGGAATAAATGAAGAAATTTTGTTTTCCCCATTTTCAACTTTTAAAGTTATTAATTTTCCTACATCATCCCAAAATGAAACAGAATTTATATCTTGTAGAGTACTGTCTGGAATCTCAGCTGACAGCCAGGAAATAAATTTGATTAAGAGCTTATTAGGAAATTTTAGATCTTTTGAAATATTTTTAAGTTGTTTAAAAGCACTCTTTTGATTTCTCGATAAACGTATGCCCATGTTTCTGATGTTTTAAAAGGCAAAGTGTTTCACCCCTGACGTGAAAAACTAAAGACGCTGCGTCCCACTCGCTCCCGAGATAAGAGGCAAGACGGGCAGCCTGCGGCTCGGGGCGGCCGTCTCTGGCCACTTCTCCCGACTGCGGGGATACGGGCAGGGGATGTCCCGGTGCCGGCTTCTGTCCCGGGACCCTCCCGTAGCTAGCCCACTCCAAAAACACGCGGTTTTCCCCAGTACACAGAACTCAGCCGTTCCGCAGAGAAAAAAAATCTCAAACCGCGTTACGCAACACACTGCGGCGCAGGGTCCTAAAGCCCTCTCACTATTAAACTATAGGGATCTTCTAGCAGACCCTGCAGCACGTGTTGCAACGTCAGGGTTTTCTGTCTAAGGTCGATTCACTTTTGTAGTAAAAGCGAACTCCCGACCTTGTCCTGCCACCCCGAGCTGCTCGAAAACAGCTAATAGGGGCCAGGTAGTTGTGCCTCCCGAAGAGATTATTAACCCCTTAAATAGGGAGTCCCTCTTAATGCATGGGCTTATTAATATTTCATAACAAACCGACGTTGGGGACCAACTGAAAATTATTACTTCCCTCTAGCCACCCCCCGGCTCTCGCTAGCTCAGTTATTCAGGGGTTTTAGGGAAATATATTTCAGAGAGACAGAATAGAGATTTCAAAAGAGTGGCTCTCACCCCCAGCTTCCGTCCAAGCTTTATTCTCGATGTGATGTTCCAGGAGGCCGAGGAGAGAGAGAGAGAACCAGGAAGGAACAGGGGTATATCTAGTTTTGGGCCAAGGAAAGATATTGGCCCTGAGCCAATAGGGTCAGGAGTAGGTATGATAGGGAAAAGGGGTTGAACTACATAGCACAGGTTTCAGGGGGACTCTGAGGGGAAAAACCATTCCTCAGAGGAACACAACAAATAACAACTACTTTAACTCCATCTTGATTAATAAAATTCAGACTTAGTGCCATGAAGGCAATCTGTACACACATAAGTCTATGTAAACAATGTTTAGGTCTTCATAAAATTCTGCTTGTTGACTACAGCAGTACTGTACAAAGTAATGGAGTGTAATGAAATAAATAAGGGCTTAGGACTGAACTGACCTGTTGTACTGGGTTTGCATGGCCAGATTTTGATAACAGAGAAGGCTACAGAGATAGTTTCTGTGAGAAGTTGTTGGAATGTTCACGTCTAATGGAGCCAGTGCCAGACAGCTCTAGGATAGAGCCACTGCTGGCCAAGGCCAAGCCAATCAGAAATGGTAGTAATGCCTCTCTGATAAGAGAAGAGAAAAAAAAGAAGAGAAGAAAGAGAAAAGAAAGAGAAGAGAAAAAAAAAATTATTGTGCGGTTATAAATATGCTCGGATAAGAGCAGAATGAGAATATGTGAGAGGAAAAACTCTGGAGGCATCAAGGTTGGTGAAGAATGAGGAGGAAGAGGAGCTCCAGGCAGTGGAGCTGGGATTCCTCTGCAGGCCACTGTCCAGTCCATGATGAAGCACCTGTACCCCTGCAGCCCCATGGAGGTCCATGGGGATGCAGAGATCCACCCACAGTCTGTGGAGGAGCCCCACAGCCTGTGGAGGAGCAGGTGGAGGCCTGAGAGGAGGCTATGAGCCTCTGGAAGGCCTGTGCTGAAGCAGATTCCTGGAAGGGACCTGCAGACACTGGAGTAGTTTCCTGGTAGGACTCATGATCACATGGGCAACCCACACTGGAGCAGGCTGCACGCTGTGGAAAGGGACCCACACTGGAGCAGTTTATGAAGAACTGTAGCCCATTGAGCAGACTTAGACTGGAGAAGTTCATAAAGATCTCCTGTGGGAAGGACCCCATTCTGGTGCAGGGAAATGACTCCTGTCCCTGACCGGTGGCAGGAACAACCTATGATGAACTGAACATAACCTCCATTCCTGTCTCATTGTGTCACTGGGGGCGGGGGAAGAAGTGAGCCCAGGAAAGAGGAAAGGGTTGGGGGAAGATGGTTTTAAGATTTGTTTTACTTCTCATGTAAATGATTTTGATCGGTAATAAATTCAGTTAATATCCAAGTCAAGTCCATGACAATAATCTGTGAATCTCTCCCTGCCCTTAGCTCAAGTCATAAGCACATCATTGTATTTCCTCTCTCCTGTCCACTTGTAGAGGGGAGCGGTAAAGTGGCTTTGGTGGGTATCTGGCATCCAGACAGGGTCAGCCTACCACACCAATGCAAATACACCCTCACGAAACAAAATCCCCATTTGCGAGTTCTACCTTGCATTAGATTTCAGAAGGTCCAACTTTCAGTGAAAGATATTAAACCTGAAACTAGCTCCAGTTTTAGCATAATTCCTCTGTGGGTAGTTCGATATCTCAAAAACATGGACTCAGATTACTTCCTCACTTCATAATTCAAGAGCTTGCCTTTCCTCTGACTTTGCTTTATCTGTGATTTAAAAATAGTTTTTCAGTGTAACACAGAGTATCAAATATTTTAGTTAAGCATCTAGTTACTTTCTTAACAATAGTGTATTGTAGCTAATTCTCTAACACAGAAATGGTCCAATCACCTTCGCTCCTTTCCCATTATAAAAATTTAAAGAGAAGTAAATATTTGGAAAAATAAAGAACTATACACAAACTGAGGAGAAGGAGAAACAAAGAAAAATGTTTCATGTAATTAACAAAGCTATCCCCCTGAAAGGCTTTTAACTAGCTAGAGATAAATCTTTCCTCTTAAATGCTGCTTTTATTTTTGACAGAATAGTAATTATTTTCCAGTAAAACAGAATTTTTTTCTCAATCTCAGTCATCTGAAAATGTTTTCTGACCAAAAAGTAAAGAATATAAGTTGTTTTTCATGTGCATGATCATTCATAACTCTAAAATAAGTTCATATGAACTATGATAAGAAGAAGAAAATATAAACAATTTATTAATCCAACAAAGCTTAGCCCATTCAGATGAATTTCCATTAAAATCTGAATAGAAAGGGAAATTTTGGTTTCTGTATATTTTGCATCATAGGGAAGTTCTATTATATATTAAAAAAAAAGTTGCAGTTCATACAGTGGAATAAAGAGTTTATTTTTAGAATAAATAATTCTAAATAATTAATAATAAATTAAACAATAATTCAGCACAAAGTATACAAAGCTTTAAATTTTGCAACCAAAAGTTTTATCCAGAAGCAAATATGTTAGAAGAGGTACAAAGACCTCACTGTATACCCTGGCATGTATAGATTACCTTGCAACAAATTGAGTTTTCTACTGTGTGACACCTCAATTGCTTTCTTTTTGCTTTAATAACTGCTTGGAAGATGGTGAAAGAAAGGTTAAAAATACCCTGTTCTACATGGACCAAAGAGCAAATTAAATATTATTTAAAGCATAAATGAAGATTTCAAGTTTTCTTTGGTTTTGATTTTGCTATATTTTCATGGGGAAATATGAACTCATAGAGGAAATACCAAAATATGGCAATTTAATGAGATTTAAGAGTAGCATCTGTTACAATTTTAATGTGTTCACTGGTGTAAGTTTACCAGATTTCTGATGAAAGGCTGTCTTTTCAAAGATTCTTTATTCAGAAATACTACTGGGTTTGCAGCATGTCTTGGACATGACATATTGTAGCACCTTTGTAGATTGTAGTATTATTAGGTATATATTGATAGTGCGGTCTGTTTTTGATAGTTTGACAGGGATACTACATTTTAATATTATTCCCAGTATTTCACAGATTATTTTCCTGGAGCTACCTAAATACAAGGAACTCAAATCACTGGATCAGAGAAATATTTTTCACAGTAAAAAGCTAAGACACTCAGGCATGAATTCAACATTTATTTTTCAATTAAAAAGCAGAAAATGCACACGAAATGAGCACAGAACCTGCATTAAATGTTTCACTTCCATAACTTTGTCAAATCCCCTCACAGTTTTCATGGCTGCATGTCTTGCAGCCATGAACTTGCACTTAACAAAGTCAAACAAGTTTCACTCATGACCCTTAAAAGCTTTCTATTCTGTTTTATTCTGTTTTCTACAAGGTTTATTTTGGTGTTTTGTTTTGTTTTGTGGGTGGTGTGGTGAGGTGTGGTGTGGGTTTTTTTGGTTTTTTTGTTTGTTTGTTTGTTTTGGTTTTGGTTTTGGTTTTTTTTTTTTCTCTCTCTACCGTGCCGTTCTGAGTCCTTCAGGTTCAGACTCGGTTCATTGGGGCAAATGGTAGAGGTCAGTCACATGGAAGCTGTTGCACAGTAGTTCCCTTATTTCCCTCATTGTTTGAGCTAGGCTGGCACCTTAGCTTTTCAGAAAAGGAGAATTTGAAGTTCACCTGATACTTTTAATATAAGTGGACCCACCATAAGTTTTTATTTTAGACCACCTTAAAAAGGCACTTACACTGTAATTTCCATAAGAGAAGATGAAAATAGTAATTTTCTCTCATATTACATTTATTCCTGTTTTTGTGCTGTTTTCCATGAGAGTATGTGGTAATTTTATTGTTATTGATACCAGCTAATAGAAAATATTCTTTTTAATGTATTGTAGGTCAAATAACATGCTGTCAGTTCTAAGTGAGCAAACAAAAAGCTATGTAACTGTGAGAAAAAGTATTTTCATGGATCTCCAGTCCCTAAATTAAATTCCTCCTTAAGGCAAAGCTGTTCTCATAGCTTTGGATTTTTTTTATTGCACAGAGAGCCTGTACAACATCTTGAGCACTTACAAACTCCATATTATCCTCAGTAATATGTTTATTTATATTTTGTATTTAACATGATCTAAGTTTCTTTAATCATTTTTCAAGGGGAGATAACTTGTGATGTTTCATGGCCAGATTGCTGAAGACTTGTGAGTCAAGGACTGCTCCTCCCCTGTGGCAGTATCTCTCTCAGAGCCCTGGCTGCGTTTTTGCCTCAGCTAGCTTGAGAGACAAATCACAGTTGGAAGGGTTTTTCCTCAGGGCCCCAAAACCCCAGGAGCTGCTGCGAACCTTTTCCTTTAGAGAGAGCAGGCGCCCGTCGATGGCAAAGGAAAGGTCTCTGCACCTGATCCAGGGGAAATCAGGGCTCTATTCAGTCTTTCTCCTGTGGTCCTGCCCCAGCCTGGGTCAGGAGCCCTGTCCCTGTCCTCCAGCCAAGAGACTTCCACGTGCTTTTCCCGCCTTTTATCCAAAGAAGGTGCTAAACGCAGGGACAAGCCACTACCCAATCAGGGATTAATTTGATTATATTCCAGCGTGAGAGAATGGGCGGGGAAAAGGAGCAGGGACAAACCTTGGGATGATACATTTTCCAGGGTAACAGGGGGGTACAGGAGAAACCATTACAAAACCTAATATAAAAATGAAATACAATATAAGCCCAAATAATACACAAGAACACTCCCCAACTTGGCCTCTGAAGTAATACTGTCATCCTCATCAGGCTGGATAAATGCAATAATTTTTTCCACCTACTTTTTACTTTAGGTTTCACAATTTCTTCTTCCCTTCTCAAAGAGAAGATGTGCAACAGCCCATCATCTTCTGTTCTTTCTCATCTTGCTTGTGTGAAGAAGACTTAATTCTGAGGCCATTCCTGAAATGGATCTATGAATTTTAACAGAGGTACTTTCTGTCTTCAGCACCTGCTGGAGTAGACTAATGTAAGAGTCTTACCCCTCTTTTCTTCCCATCTTCCCATTTTCCTTCTCACCAACAGTGCAGAGAGATAATACATAGGGGTTTTTGTCAGTATGTCACTTCTAAAAATCTTTCTTCAGTTTGCTTAGGGAGAGGCGTCTCTTCTGTTATATCATGGTGTCCTTCCTAAGGGAGACAGTTCTTTGTGGACTTCTTCAATGTGGTTCTGGTTTTCAGGAGGAGCAGTCCTGCCCAGCCTGCTGTAACTTGAGTTCCCCCCATGGACAAAATAGTCTTTTTGAACTACACGGCATGGGTCATTTTAGTTCATAGGGTATAGCTTTTTAAGGATGAGTTGTTCTGCTTTGGAAGCAAGGGTTCTCTTTCTCTCTCTTCTCTCTCTGTTCATGTTTCCTGCTAGATTGCAGCTTTTCAGCATCCATGCACTCCAGCATGAAACCTTTTCTCACAGGCTGCAAGTGGACCTCTGCATCCCCCCATGCACTTCATGAATTAGAGTTTGTTTGTTTATTGCATTATAGTCCTCATCAAGGCTTCTAGAAGAATCTCAGCTCCAGCATCTGAAGCACCTCCTGCCCCTCCCTCCTTCCACCAGCCTTGGTGTCACCATGTTGTTCTCCTCACGTGTCTTCACCTTTTCCTTTTCTCTGACTCAGCAGAGAATTGGTGTCCATAGGTTTATTTGTTCTCAAGTTCTGTCCATTGAAAAGTTCTCATAGGGTTTAGCAGTGCTGAAAGGTTGATCCTGTCCAGGCTCTGCATAAGAGAATATCTCCTCATGCCCCTCACTGTTGGCCACGGGGTCCCTGCCAGCTGCCGCAGCGCCGGCTCCATTCAGTGCCTGTCTTCACACGGGGCACCGAAAAGGAGAAGCTGCTGCTGCCCCTGCCTTTCTGCCCCGAGCATGGCGAGTTAAAAGCAGCAAAGCTCACATAGTTCACTGTGCTGAGATAGCCCTGGCTGCATGGGTGCTCCCAGTTCTGGTCCTGGCCACATGGTCCCAGCTGTGTGGCCACTTGTGGTGCCAGGATGGCCCGTGTTGGCATGGCCCCTGTGGCTGCACTGGGAGGGGTTCCAGTGGCTGCCTTGCCACCCCTGGGAGGAGAGGAAGAAAGAGTAATTTTATTTTATTTTTTTCCCTTCTTAAATATGTCATCACAGAGGCATTACCAACTATTTCAATTGATTTTGCAGCATGTTTATTTTCAGAGCCAGCCCATAATTAATTGATTTTGCCAGGCAGAGGAAGCTTCTATCACCTTCCCATAGAACAAATGGCTTGAGTAGCTGGTTTCTTCACTCATCACCAAAAGATCAAGCTATGCAAAACCAACACAGTGTGCTACACTACCATTTGCTATTTTTTTTATTATAGGAGCGATTGTTTAGGGAGGAATCATGACCAGACAGGTAAGGGAGGGCAAAATATGTAAGTATTCTCTTGATCTTTATCCAATGCAGGAGTTCCCTTGAAACAGACAGAGGTCATTGAGATCATCTTCAGGCTGATCTAAGTCATACCAAAACTATTATAGTCCCCAGACAGTTTGTTGCTGAGGCTGTGCCAGGTTGCCTCATATTTTATTCTAATTTTGCAATTGCTGCAGTTGTGGAGATCACACCCAATTGTTTTGTTTGAAGAAAAGCTGAAACAGGAAGTGCCATTCAAAAAAAGTGGTTTTGAAACAACCACTGTGCAGGTGGTAAAACAGGTGGTAAACTCAATGAATTACAAAAAAGGATTGGCGACCTACAGTCTGCTCCAGGACAGGGAGAGACAGACCATCAGCATTCGAATGTCTTCTCTTCAATTTTTCTTGAGTTTAACCCCCCCCCCCCCCCCCCAAAAAAAAAATCTCATACCTGAGAGAGTTAAGGTGATTAGATGTTGAAGTGCTCTGTACTAAGGTAAGAATCCTGGCCTGGAGGGCAGCACAAGAGCACGAGAGCATATTGTGAACAGCTGAGACAGTCCTCCAGGAGCTCCATTCATCTAGTTCAATGACTGCTGCTTAGCCTCTCCTCCATTGAGAGCATATCATGGGCCTGAAGATGGCAACGGGATAAGAGAAAAGGTTTTGGTAGAGTAAAGATTTTAGTAAAGAAGACATGAGCATAGCAACAGGGAAGGACATGACTGTGCATGATGGAAAAGGAGAGGAGAACCCCCAGTGGCAGGGGTGCTTATGACTAGATCCTCTTTAATTAAAATCGTTCTGTGGTTCCATGCTTCTCAGAAGTTCATGAATCCTCAAGTGGAGTCAACAGCAGAAAGACATGAAGCTGCAGAAAAGACAGAAAAGACTGTAAAATCAGAACTTGAATAAGGAACAGAAGCACAGTTATTCTACAGTTATAACAAACATTAGATTTGAAAAAAACATGCAGAAGAGAGAAATCACTTGGTCTTCTTAATTCCGTCACAAAAAGAACACGAGACATCAGAAACGGAGGATAGTGTTTGTGATCTCACAGAAGGCAAAAACTAATGATGGAATCTTGAAGAGTTCACAGTATAAAACACCCTATAACTGTAGACAATAATCCAAATAAACATTACACTGTCGGATGTAAACAGCAGATGCACTGCAGAATTGAGAGACATTGTTGAATTGTAAGTCTTGGGAAGGGCACAAATGAGGGGTGGAGATCAACAGAGAAAAGAGATTTGGTGTGGAAGATCACAAGGAAAGATCAGGTCCAAGTAGAGATGAGGTTGAGAGTACATCACTGGAGTAAGTCTTGAGAACCAATGAGCTATATTAGGACAAATGATAGTAAAGGAGTAGGAAATAAGAGGCAGGAAAATGGAAGTGCTGAATTGATGGAAGCTAGCTGACTTGATGACTAAAACTAAAAAAGGAGATATTGGAGGACTCAAAACAAAGGGGGTATGAGAAGTTAGAATCAAAGGGGAGGCACAGTAAAAGACGTAGTGAGATCAGCCACAACGGAACACAATCAAAACAATTAAAATTCAGTTTTTAAAAAATATATTTTCTGATTGTTTCTGCAATAAACATTTCAATCTAAGTCATTCTTTTATGTTAAGTGATGATCACAGCATCTTAATGCTTGATTGACAGATAGACATCTGAGACAGACAGGTTGTCAGAGCTACTTAGAAGGCAGAGAGGTTTGAGATGAGAGTGGAGAATGGCTGGCTAAAGACCGGAGCACACTGGCCTGGAGCTCTCATTTTTTAAAAAAACTGCCAAACAGTTTACCCTTGTTAAAAGGAGATAATTTAAAAATATATGGGTTTTTTGAAATGTTAAATGTATGCTAATTTTTAACATAAACTTTAAAATTAGCCTTATTCTATGACTCTTATCCAATGCTAAACTCAGATCTAGTATAAGGAATAATAGAGAAGTCTAGGTTGGAATAGATCTTTAGAAATCATCTGATCCAATCTATTAGTCTTTAGATTAAGTTATCCTTTTCAAACTAAGACATGAATATTTTCAACAAAGTAGAATCTACCACTTCCCTGAGCAAATAATTTCAATATTTTAGTGCTATTTAGTGATGTTTTTCTTTTATTCAGGCGTCATCTTTCCCTCTTGTCCCATCACCATGCATGACCGTGAAGCAAGGAGAGCTTCTACTCTGTAAATACCTTTTAGATACAAGATTCTTTGATCTTCTTAATTTCATTGTCCCCTGGCAGAGCAAACACAATTTCTCCAGCCTTTCACTCTATGCCAAGTTCCCCAGCACTATGATCATCTTGTTCCCCCCAAACTGGATCAGCTCCAGTTTTCCAGTGCCTCTCAAAACTTCAAAAAATCCTTTTGAACATGAAAATGTGAATGAACAGATTGTCTCCTGTGAGTTGATGAAGGAAGGATGTCTTTGTATCCTAATCCTAGTATTTCTTTTTGATATCTCCAATAGCCATCTGCTTTATCTTCATTCTTATCTTCAGTTGTGAAACTTCATAGCTTCTCCATGTCCTTTCTGTATCTTTTCTCCTCCTCTAGCATGATACACCCAGGATTCCTGGCACTGAGGTCCCCTCAGTGTTTACTCGCATCATCATACCCCATTCTTTACTCAGCTTTGTTTCACATGATGTTCAGCCAAGAGGCAGCATGTGCTGAGTCTAATTAACAACATGTTATCTTTCTTATTTCCTAAGAGGTACAAAGTGCTTCTTCTCTTTGCAGAGAACTGTTTGCTTTAAGAGTTTGGAGAAACAAGTTCTATTACACTTGGGAGAAGATTATTTTCTCAGAAAGTTCTTTATTGGCTAAACATTCAAAAACTGGTGATCCACAAGAGTCAGGAAGTGATTCCACTATTCAGAGAAGAATAGTGGAATTCTAGGAAGAAAGCATCATCTGCCCTCATAGCAACTAAGAGAAATTGTGAGCAAAGATCCAAAAATATTGTTCAAGAAACATGATATCCTAGGACACTTGTGTCTATGATATTAATCATGATCTATTGCTCTTACTGATGACCTAAAGAATATGCAGAAATCAGGGCAAAAATAAAAATATAAAAAATGGAAGATGGGGGGGCTTATTTTAGGTTAACCTTCAGCAAGACTGTTTTAACTTTCATTATTTTCAGAGCTGAGATTTAGAAGTAAAAAGCTGTGCACTGGGTATTTGAGTGGACTGTGAATGGAAGTAGGGTTTCTTTACAGGTTTTGGGTATCTTTGTTTAAGAGAGGCTGTTGTAGCTGTGATTAAACACAAAACGTAATACCAATGTGTCAGGGGCTCCTTTTCAGGAGTTTAAATTCCCCGGCATTCAGGTGGTTTTAGAGTTCTGGCCCTCTGCAAAGCTCTGTGCCAAACGGAGGAAAAGACGGAGTCTTCAAGGTTACATGCTTCTTTTATTAGTTCTTATCTTACAATTTTCTCAGTGTCCAAAAGATGTTTGCCGTGGCTCGGACATCTGGTGACTCCTCCTGTCTCTGGGCTGTCCTTATCTTTTATACTAATTGCTACGTATTCTTTATTTACTATTTATTACCAATGTCTATCACTATTACTAAAAAGGTCATCTTTACTCTGACCCAATCCTTACTAACTACTTTGTGCCAACGTCACTGCAGAAATGGAGTGAGGGAACAAGAAGGAAGAATAAAGAGACAACGCCCTAAATTCTCCATCTTGCCCCATTCACTTCAATGCCAAAAATACCAAACCCACTGTTTTTTCATCCTGTGATATACTAAACTACAATCTTTGACATTCTTGTGGCCTGCAATGCTTCCTGCAGTGCAAGAAGCCTCTCCCATGGACTGAAATCAAATACAGTGTCTCTCTGAGCTCTGGGCTCTGGGCCAGGGTCCCAGACCCCCCTGTCCAGGTCTCTGACCCTCCAGGGCAACTAAAGGAATGTCCTGGACTCCAACACCAATGTATTCACACGGCTATTTCCCAAGAAAATTGAATGTATTTGTTCCCCATAGTTAGCACAATTTTAGTACAGATATGAAATCTAGGTTCAATCAACACAAGGTTGTCAGCCTACAGAGGAAACAAGAAGTGATCTGGGACTGGATAATAAAACAGACTAACTTGGAAATGTGGAGCTGTGTACACCTGGAATGAGAAAATGTAATTTAAGATAGAAAGAACAATACAGAATTTCTTCTTCCTTATAAAGGTGGTGGTCTTACAGGCAGAGTTACACCACTTTAGTAGGAACACTGGGTCAGAGATCTTCAATGAACAGAGAGAGTGATGCTGTTATCTAATACCATGATCTTATAAGAAGTGACTAAAGGCCACTGAAAATAGGGAAGCCTATATGCTGCCACCAAACTCAAAAATAGACAGTGAACTGGAAGGCAGCTCCAAAGACAAAGAGGGACTTACAAACAGACCTCTGATGTCCTGGAACTGAGCAGAAGAGAGTTTTCAGGGAGTGTAGAAAAAGGCAGACAAGGTGACTGCCCAAAGAGCAAGAATGAGGGTTTTCTTTCTTTAAATTCCAAGAAAAAAAAGAGCAAAAAGAGAAAAATCATGTGAGAGAACAGGTTCTATGGCAGAAGAATTCCCAGTACCTCTTTATTCTGTGGACTGTCGACTTTGCATTGAACCTACATTACGTATCCATATTAAAATTGTGCCAAAGCAGAAAAATTTAACAAGGCTGAAGGTGAAGATGTGAAAGGAATATATTTAGTGTAAACAGGGGTGAAAAAGAAATGAAATGACTGCTTTTTACCTCCCAAAACTAGGAAGCAGTAGATTTTGCCCTCTATCCCTGATGGTTAGGAACTTACATCAGGTATTCCATTTAAGTCTTAGGGTACCCTGCAGTGTGAGTAAAGATGGTAAAATTAGACCATACTGCAGTATTTTCGTAGATTGAACCTGCAATCCTGCAACTGCTGCACTTGTTCAGGTATATATACTGGTGTGGGTACGAATAGGCATGGGTTGGTGAAACCATGGAAAAATTTGCTGCATATGAAAATATCTCAAGATTGTTGGTAGAAGGGGAATGAACAATCTTCAAAGTGAGGGAAGATAGCTGAAATCTGTGGCTTAGAAGCACACTGTGCAGCAGAAGACAACATAAGGTACTCTGGATATATAAGCCTGAAATTCTAAACTAGACTTCCACAAGGACTAAGAATATTTGACTGTGCCCCTACGTCATCTCCATTTAATATTTTTAGCAAGCTTTGTAATTGTCTTGGTTTGAAAGACAGATATCTGTCAAGGAAGGCAGGAGCTTCCTCTGGAATGGAAAATGTAACCACCCCTTCCCTCTGAAGTACTGTAACTTTGAAATTCAGGGGCTTTCAGGCAGAGATATGCGAGCAGGAAGAACAGCTCTTCACTAGTGTGTAGGCAAATGATCAACAACAACAATGGCAGTGACAGCAACCAGAACCCCAAACCCAGTGACCCCTTCTCGGCGTCAGGCACTTTCCCCTTTGGTGCAGTTCCAGTCACAGCCAGCAGGGGCGCTGGTGGCTCCCGGCAGGCAGTGCAGGTGTGGTGATTCCCCCGTGGCTGCAGGGGGCGCTGTGGCATGGGCTCAGGGAGCACGCGGTAATGGCGGACAGGCTGGGATGGGAAGGGATGGAGGAGAGGCTTTGCTTCAGAAACCCCTGGGGCAGCTGGTGCTGGTGCCCCAGCAGTACCCTTCGAAACAGCAAACTGGGGTGGCAGGAATGAGCAAAAATCCCAGGGTGGTGGACGAGATGTATCAGGAGCTCCGGATCTGTGGCTGGACTCATGGGGTCCAGCAGGCAGGGGGTGCGAGGCTACAGTGCAGCGAAACCTCGGAGCAGTGCCGAAGAAGCAGCTGGGGTGGAGCAGCAATGACCCAGCTCCCAGCAGGGCAGGGAAAGGCAGGCTCGGGCTCCCGGGGTTTTCCCCTGCAGCACCTGACCAGAGGGTGAAATGCCTCTTTTTCAGTGAGGTAGTGTGTTAATAAGGTCCCAGTGCAAAGGCAGACCTCCACTCACGGAAGAAGAAAGGCAGCAGGAGATGGAGCCCTGCAGTGGTGACAAACTCTCCCCACAGCGACTGCAGCCTCTCTCCCTGCGGAAAGCTGAGCACAACACAGTCAGGGGCTGCACCCAACCCCGATTTCCCAGTCCAAAACTTGCAGTATCTCTATCGTTCACCAGGAACCCCAGGTAAAAACAGAATAGCCAGCTGCAGCCCTCCCCTGATCTCTGACACTTTCTTTTGTCCCTTTTAAGATTCCAGTCTTTATTGTCTCCTAGCAACAGGTATGGGAGAAAATTCCTTAAGAGAAACAAAAATAAACAAAAACCAGAAACAAACAAACAAACCCAAAAAGGGCAAAACAAACAAAAACAATCAAAAAGACAACTCCTAAAACCCAACAGTAATGTCAAGTACGACCACAAATAATTAGGGACTGCTTGAGAAAGGAGTTTTCCCATCTAACCCTGCCGTTACCTAAAGCTTGCCTCTGTGGAACTATATACACAGCATCAAACAGTAGAACAAATACTGTGAAACCCTAGATATGCTGGGATTCTACTGTCCTCTGAAACATAGATTAGCATGCATGAACACGTTGACATGTTTAATGTACTTGTGCTGACACATCCAGAAAAGGGTATGACATCTGTGATTTTAGCCCTTCATGCCAGTTATTTGCATGTCATTGTCTGAGGCCATCAGGAGTGTGCATGAATCCTATGCATTTACCAGAATAAACAACACACGGATAAAAGGTTCTCAGATGCACAATGGGGAGTTCACTGACTACACAAGATTTTACAATTTTTGTGGCAATTTCAGAGTCTCAGATAAAAACCACTGTATCAAAGAGGACACTGGATCAATTTGTGACTACAACTGAAGATCCTGGCATCCATAAAACAGTGAATGGATCTCCCTTGTCCATATGCAGGCTTAGATTTTCACTTTTCCAGGAATATTTCCAATGACAGTCCCTCATAAGTAACAGTTGTGCAAGTGTTATTCAATATAGTTCACTAATAACTACTAGAATTTTATTTTTAACTCTTTCAATTTAATGCTGAGTAATTTAAGTTAAAAGTCAAAAGTAGAACTGCTAGGAGAAAACAACACAAGTTTTTCTTTAAAGCAGTGTATCTTTCAGTTAAGAGAAAAAAATGTGGGACACACTGATAGAGGAGACGAATTCCAGGTCAGTAATGCAACCTGTACTTCACTCAGCAATAGTAGTACTTGACAAATATTCTATGAGTCTGATTCATGTTTTGGGTCTTGTGTATTAAATCATGCATAATTCTGCTGAGTTACAACAGGGTAAAAAAAATCTCTGAAGAAGACAGAAGGAGCAAACATGCTTACAAAAGGCAGAAACATAAAGAAATTGAGTACAAATCCAATCTCTTGAGAGATTTTGATAGACAGTGTTATTTCCTAAGTAATTGTAAGGAAATTCTGATGAAAATCTGCCGTACCATTAATGTCACTAGAAAATTTCATCCGTGAAACAAAACAACAATTTTCTGTGAATAATAAAAAAAAAAAAAGTAGCACGTTCATAGAAATCCTGCCTTCTTTCAGAATAATTTATTGTGAGAAGAGTTAAGATTCTACCTTCTTCTGGACAATAAACCCACCAAATTAACACACAAGTTAATTAACTTGACCATAGTGTTATCTAAAAATGCACGTAAAAGAAAATTGGTGACAGACATATTTACTTCTTCATCTCACATGCTGTATGAAATAATTTCAGCAAAGACTCCAGATATTATGTTACTTTCAAAGTCAATTTTCATCTACATTATATCTAATATGCAAAGGGCAAGGAATATTTTCCTGGATTCAACAGATCAAATCATCAGTTCATGAATGGAACACCAATAATGTGCAAAGTCTAACAGTGTATGTGGTACATACATGGAGTTATAGAATTTGTATGTTCCTCCAGAGCATGAGCAAAATTGACATTCTTCATCAATTTCAACCTTTTTTTGCACTGATGCAAATTTTCCTTTCTCTTTAAAAAGGTTTACCCTAATAAAAATCTAAAATTGTATCCTGCTGCTCTGCCCTATGCTTATTCTGATGTAAATCAAGTGTTACTCCCTCGAAGTCTAGTTTTATCACAGTGAAAGTGTTGAAAGGAACATTGAAACTTCCCTAAAAATATTTTTTCTCCATCAATGTGGCAAGGACATTTGTGGAAAAATGATAAATTCACATCAGTGAATTAAACATTAATATAAAACTAAGGTATTTTTAGGTATTTCTAAATAAATTTGATAAAATATATCTACTCAAAGTCTTATCTTTGAAAAAATTCTGTGAGGAAAATGAATTAATTCCAGTTTCAACTAGAAGTTTCTCATGGGAATGGAAACTGATACAATAAATTGAGAGAGTTTATTGTTGTTGCCCTGTAGTCTTGGACTTAACAACTAGCACGGTTTCTCTGAGCTCATCTCCCACTGCTTGTGCTTAATAATCCTTCAATGAAGAGAAAGGCTTCCTTTTCAGTTTTGTGTGTCTTTTTAATATGTATTAGCTCAACTAACTGAGGAAAGCCTCAAAATACATTTTAGAGACTCAAACAAGGCAAAATCAGTTATTACTGAAATTATTTCCTCTCTCCACACAGTAAAAAGTAGAGTCTCAGGCTCAGTGAAAGACGAAAGAAAAATGCACATGAATCAATTATGAAAAAGAGAAAGATTCTTTGAATGAAGGAAAGCTGATTGGAATTAAGATAGGCTTTGTTCCTATCTGCAAGTTACATAGAGTACTTTTCAGTGGAACAGAAAAGGGGGATTTGGGAGTGTTTGGCTGCTTAATGCTATAGTGCTTCAGAGTCCATGTGAAAATTTGCTGCTAGCTATTAATCATCATTGTGTCTCTGCAAAGAAGCTGTTACAATGATGACTATATATCATTATATTCCCACTGTAAGTAGTGAATCAGAGTGGTGGGAAAGTTGGATAAGAGTGGTTGGCAAACTTTTAAGCTGTGGAATCTATTTAAATAAATTTACATCACATTTTCTATTTTCTCTGGTAAGGGAATCGTGCTTTAACATGAAACAATATGCTATGTTCATGGGTCCTGGTCTTTCATTCTCCTGTCTCTGAGCCTACTTTCCAGGTCAGCTTTTGCCAGTGCTGACAGCACACTTTTCTCATAGCTTCTTCTTCTTATAGCCTTTAGTTGCTTTCAAGTTCAATTTAGCACAATGAAGTTGTTATGTTTGACGGTTTGGAGAGCAGAATAGGTGATGTCTGAGCCTGCTGTGTTGCTACAAAGTGGGCTCATTCTCTGCAAGCCAGCTCAGTTACTGAAGCCTTGCTGGTGGGACATCGCAATAGACTTCCAGATGTTCCCATCCTGACGAAAACAATTAGCTTCAGAATGCAAGAAGCCGCAGGGTCACCCTTTCTTTCAGTGAGACTGCACCATTTAATGTACTGCAGCAGATTTCAAATTCATGTTGATTTGTCCTGTTGTACTCTTCTTTTATGGTCTTTATTTATAGATGTGTAAAGCAACTGAGTTTGAGTCTCATATGATTCAGTAGTTGTATTAGAAATAAACACCATTGTTTTATGTTTATTTTACAAAGTACTAGACTTGAAACATGTCAGGCTTAATTCTGTTAGGCTGAACTGCCTAAAACAGAGCCCTGAGGTTTCTCAAACAGAACTTGAAACTGTCTCTTCTGCTAACCATCAGCAACAAGCCAACAATAAACAACCCCAAGATATTCAAGATGCCAGCACAAATGTCTGTTACAAGAACACTGAAACAAACTGAAAACCATTTACAAATGGAAAATTATGCAACTATTAAAAATAACTTGATTTTGAGCCTGTATTGAGGTGCTGCAAGCTGCACGTTCTTGCCAGGCACAACTCATTTTGTTCATTGCTCAGAATCTTGTAGGCCACTGAATTCAATAGTGTAACACAGTTGCTACTCCTACAGGATAAATATTATTTTATTTTGCATTAACTTAGCTATTAACTCAATGATAGGTTTCTTATTTTTCCTTATCAGGCTCTGCTAGCACTCCGATGACAAAAGCCAATTGCTCACTACTTGACTTCACTGCTAACAGCCAGTACCTGTTCTTTAGATTCCCCAGTAAAAAAGATAAAGTTATTATCTTGATGATTTATTTTTGTATTTACTGGATAAATCCATCAAATAATTCTCATTCTAGATTAAAACTTACAGCAAAGAATATTTAGAATAATATGCTTCCACCCTCTTTGTCTATTGCTTCCCTCTCCACTCACCTCCTATTTTCCTTCTTATTTTTCTGTTTTTAATCCACAGGAAAAAAATACTATGAAAATTCCTCTCTTGTAAAATGCTTGGTGTGGCTTTGTGTTTTTGAAAGGTAAAATTAAATTATCCCATCAAATCTTATATGTTTTAGAACCAGATAATGTAGTTAAAATATCTAGTTTTGAACAACATAAAATGCATTTATTACAGATAATAAACCATCACAAAATCTGGACTAATTGAGTTTCAGGTCTATTTTCCCCCTACTGTTTATTAACCTTTCTTCAACAATGCATGAGTTGATGCAATTAGCAGGCTACAGCAAAAATGAAAATAATCAGTACTACATTTAAGGCTAGATATAGATTTCTTGTCAAAAAATGACAAGGGAATAAAAATAATTGACTTCTGATATAATTTATTTAAATGTGTCAGTAACCAGAGCTATTCCTACCTATTGGATACAGATTTTTTTCCCCTGTAACACATTCACAAAAAGGCTAGGCATTATTTTTGCAATATTGCCGCAGCTAAACATTTCCTTTATCCATGGGTGGTCTCATATGAAGAAGTTGTGATACATTATGGTGTTTACCCCTTATTTAAGTAGACGAGTGTAATGAGTTGTGTAATAGAGGAGGCTAGTTAATCTGTTGAAGAAAAGGTTGCATGAACCAGCCTTTAAAATCACAAGAAGAACCTTTGATTGACATATTTTACTTAAGAAATATGGTTTTGTTGTGCTTCTTCAACCACCAGTGATATAAGTCTCACTGATTTTATCACTAGAAAATTTAGGTCTACAAAATAGAAAAAAGCCACTGAAGTAAAAGATTTCTCATGACAAAATGGAACACAAAAAGAAAATAAAATAGGAAGAACCAGAAAAGCAACACAGCCTTGAAGCCAGTTTAGTCTGAGTACATGACCACTATAAATGTCCTAAGCAAGAATGTATGTGGTTTTGTCAAAAAAATCCAAAGACCCTAATTTTAGGTCTATAAAAATGTTAAGGGTTAAGTTTCTTGAATTTTCCCCCCCCCCAAGTTGCTAGGAGACTAAAGACTAAGTGCTTAACCTGAACAAAGAGAAAAAAAAGCCCCGGGGAGGAGAAGGCTGGGGGTGGGGGGTCAGTCGTCTCTGGTCTTCCGGGGAGAGCAGCGTCTTCCAGGGAGAACAGCGTGCGGCTCATCGGCTGGCGGCCTAAAGTCCGGGGGTGACGGAGAAGTCTGGCTCTGGGAATTCTACCATCACTTAGAGCGCCCAGGAAAGTCGGAATTTCTTCACTGTCCTGCTGGATTTTGGGTGAGCCCGGGCCCCGCCGCTGCAGCTTCTTCGGCACTGCCACCTCTGCCTGCCAGGACACCCCCCTGCCTGCGGAGGACAGTCCACGGCTTCCAGCCATCAGCGCCAGAGCCTCCACCGTTTTGCCCTCGGGGTTCTTAGTTCTGTTCTACTATTGTTATAATTACTGTTGATTTTTCTCGTCTGTCCTGTTATATTTATTAGTAAAGTACTGTTATTCCTTTTCACCATAGCTCTGACTGAAAAGTTTCTTTAATCTTCCAAATTATAATAACACAGAGAGAAGGATTCAAGCTCCTCATTTCCTAGAGAGGCCTGCCCCTCCATAGCAGACACCTGTCTTTTCAAACCAAAACAAAAAATAAAATATTTAAATTCTCTGAGTCAGTTTTATAATAACTTTGTGGTGGTCATCATGGCTTTAGTGTAGGAAAAAAAGTTTGCAGGAAAGTTCGTATCTCTTATGAGGCTTGCACGTTAAGAAATGTTCAGAAATTTGAAAGCTTCCCTTTTCTTTTATCCTCTCAGTTGAGTTAAGAAAGATTTTGTATCTCCCATAGACTTGTTTAGAGGTTTCAGAAAAAGTTTTACTCCTAATTATTGTTTTTTTATAAAAATTGATTCTTGTAAAAACTGATGCTAAATAGGGATTGTTGGCTTCATAACACATCAAAACCAGTCAAAATCAGACTCAGAAATCTTGAGAGTTTTGGTATCTACCAGCATGGCCTTGTAAATCATCCAGAAATATCGACGTGAGGATATTATCCATACTTACTCTAGCTAAGTAATGTTGCAATTTTGTAGTATATTTGTGTTTGCATGCACATGCATACAAAGTGGTGGAAATTTTTTTATTAAAAAAATCTTACTGTACTGCAGTGATGCTTTTTGCTGTTGTGCTCTTATTTCATAGTAATTTAGCTTTGCTTTCTCTTGCTTTCTCTTTTCTTAATTTCCCAAGAAACATGGGAAATTAAGCAGAGTAGTGAGAGCAGATTTATTCAGATCCAAGCCCTTTGCTGTCCAAACATTTCTTGGAGTGGAGTCACGATATTACCTAAATCTTCTGCAAGCAAAGCCAGATGCACAACATAGCTACTGTTTCCATCTCTTTGGGACTCAGAGAATGTTCCTTGTAATGGAATTGATATTTTAATTTTCTGTTGTCTATTGCAGAGTGAGTTTAGGAGTGATGAAACATGAAACCTCACTTTGGCAAAGTATTAGTGTCCTCGCAAAAAGGTATGATTTATATCTGGATTTTT
Organism: Delichon dasypus; assembly: GCA_037837765.1. Lineage (NCBI taxonomy): Eukaryota > Metazoa > Chordata > Aves > Passeriformes > Hirundinidae > Delichon > Delichon dasypus. The sequence continues at coordinate 39,770,424 of JBBAXF010000004.1, read as the reverse complement.
AAGGACCCAGGTTGCATTGAAACCTGTGAAATTGGAAACTATGCAGAAAACACACACCATTCAGATTAAACCCAAATATCTGGCAGGGCTGAGTAGAAGAACTTGGTTAACTCATTTGGGAGGAATGAGAACTCAGTCAATGCCTAAATTCAGACATTGAGTTTCTTGCAACCTGCAGGACATTGTTGGCTTCATCTATACACCAAAATAAATTGACTTAAAAAGAACCAGAAGAAGTGGAAGAAAGGTTCATTTAAACTTTTTAGCTGCATTGGAGCAGTGTGATGTGAAGTCAAGTGCATTTGTACATGTAACCATATGGAAACAAACTTGGGAGCCTTTGGATGCATGACAATGATTGATTAAAGTAACTCTCTCACTGCCCTTGACATACAAGGGAAAGATCACAGAAACTAAGTGGAATTAAATAACCTCAATTTTATTCATAAGCATGGCAAAGGGATCATCCACTGCTAGATATTGTATCTCTAAGGAATTTGTCTTTCAGTTGTACATTTTTCAAAAGTTAAAGCTGGATGTCTGTCTGAGCCATAACATTTATATGAGTTAGGCCTCTGTTTACCAAGTCTGTCCTGTGATGGCTGTGACAGCGTCAAAAAGCCTGTCAGCCAGAGCCAGATCTTTCTGGCCATCCCTCAAGTCTCTCCTGACCTCCTGCCTGACACTTTACCAGATGTTTGATCTGGTAATTTTAAAAGCTGCTAGCTGACTCAGTGACAATGGACAGATTGCGATTCAGTTTTTCACTGGAGACCCAGATTAAATGATTGAGACCTGGGTGAGATCTGGCTGATAAAGAGAAACGCTAGGTGGAGGTAGAAATCTCAGTGGAGAGTAAGGCAGCAGAGAGTGAGGCAACACAGTGTAAGGTGGCTCACCTGGAGACAGCCATTGCCCCCCAGGGCTCCTTCACATCATCACCAGAACATCTGTTGTTACCTACATTACAATATATATGTTTTCATAGTCTGAATACAGTGCTTCATCACTGCCAATAAGGCCTAATGAATCCTTTTACCAGGCTGGTTCAGATAGCTGGGCAGCTGCTGCCTATCCATTGGTTTATATCAAACTGCTTTGGAGGTCTTGGGCTGGTTCCCAATGGACAGGTTTCCATATCAGAGAACAACAGCAACATTTGACACTAATTGGCACCTCATGTCAACTGCCTCATCTGCTTTCAGCCCCTAAACATGATCCCTCCCCATCAGATGAGGCAACCTGGTGGTAAGTTTGCTCTGCTGAGTACATCTTCTCTTTCCATTTTCCCTCTGCTAAGTTTGCTCAGCCTCTCCTGCAGGATCATTGTGACAACTAGCTCAAGCAGACAGGGAAAAAACCGTAAGGAAATAGCTTGTATGGTAAACACTGTATATTTGAGCAGAGTATTTAACAAACAATAGCTTTTGGTATATAAGTAATGCAGTGGCAAAAGTTTACGGTGGTCTTGAGTTCTGGCTGTACACACTTCAAGCCCTTGATCAAGCATCAAGACAAATATCAAAATAAATATATCCTAAGCAAGTTCAAGCAAAACAAACTTTCTTCTGACCTCATTGTTAAAAGAGAAATAAAATCAGTTTTAAAGGTTCCTGTAGCACATAATACCAGAAATAGCTCATTTTATGCTTTCTCTGCTATGCTTTCCTTTCCCAAAAACCTAAGTGTTCAATTTATACAACTGTGCTTACAGGTAAAGCATATTTTTTGAATAATAAATCATCAGCAATTTCTGCAGGGCTAGTGTAGGAAAACACTTAATATTAAGACACACATTTGCTGTTTTCTCTATAAATACACTTATTACCATGACTCAGACAAGCACCGCAACTTAAGTTGCCTTCCAAAATTTGACAGGCTTCAATAGACTCATTAGTGGATTTTTCTTTAGGATCAATGAAGCTCAAAGAGCCCAAAACAATAAAGCTAATCACAGTTTTGTTCCCTGGTCCAAGCTCTATTCACTGCAGACTCTAGTTCTTAGTGATTTTATTTGAAAACAGGTAAATATCTGCGCTTTTTTTTTTTTTTCCTTTGTACATCTTTTAAGTTTTGGGGTTTTTTTAATCTGCAGATGCTTTTATTTAAACTGGCATGGCAAATGGCAGGGTTCTTCAGGTAATCTTTTATTGGAGACAAATGACCTGGAATTAAAATTAAGATAAAATAATCTCAATTAAAGAATAAAAGGTTTAAAAGACATAGCTAAATGGGTGGACCAAACAAACAAACCTGCATTGTTAGGAGCAGAGTTGGGCAAGCCACAGTCCCATCTAATGGATGAACCTGAGGCTGTATCAGCAGTCCCAAACAAACGCCCATGGGAGTGCAATGGTATCAGTTGGTTGGCTCTTTGCAGTGCCTGTAAAGTACCCTTGTAAAGTACCCTGTAAAGTCAGTGGAGGGAAGGCATTCAGACAATGAAGCCATGGCAGCTGGATGTCAGCAACAGCCTTGAACATCGGGGCTCCAGGCTCCCTGTCTTGAAATGACAATCCCATCATGAGGAGAGACTCTGCTTATAAGTGATGTGGAATGCTCATTTGCTAGCGATGTTGCTAATGATATGTGCAGCATCCTAATCAGACCCTTATCAGCATTTTCACAGCAGAAAACAAAGCAAAAATAAATTGCTGGTGATCACATCTCAGCATCTATGGATGAAGGAGGCACAAGAAGCTGTGCACAAGAAGCTTGCACAAGAACCAAAGGTTTTTCTTCTTGATTTGAATGCTGCACTTTGGAGACCACTCTTTTACTGATGTAAACAACATATGATTGCTTAAAACACTGCAAGAAAGGAACAGTTGGCATCTGGCATGCATTTTCTAATGGAAAACAATAGAATTTTCCAAAAAAATCAGCCTTGTGGATTACATGCTAGTGGCATGTAAGATTACATGTAAGTAGCATTTTTAAGACACACACAGGACACCATAGAGACCTGGAAATATCTCTGTGGCAAAGCACATCAGCATTGACCAGCAACATCAACATCACCAGATACAAGCAAAGAGACATCCTCTGTGGAATATATTGTTTGGGTCACTCCCACCTTGCCTTCTCTTCCTGAAGGGATGTTAGAACAAACATACACACTGAGGAAGGCAGAGTCTTCCCATGGCTCCTCATTCTCATTTCATAGTTGGGCTGATGATATGAGAAATTATTTTTGGGGTGGGTTAATATGCAATCAGCAATACTTTTCTGTTTGTAAAATTAGCTTGTTGATAAACTATTATCAGGAATAAATGTTCATGGCATAGAACTAAAACATTTCCCATTTCTCTAGCGTTTGGCCCATCACACCAAGCCTGCTGACCCGTGTGATATATGACTTAAAGTTAATTCATGTTGTGAAGTGTAATTACTCTATGATGAAATGTAATAATATGCAATGTAAAATTGACCTGCTTTCAGTCTAAGTTGAGATCGGTAAACCTAAATGTATGTTTAGAGTTAACTAAGTCTAAAACAGCACGGAGGGACATGAGAGTCAAGAGAAAGAAGGAATTTCTGCCGGGAATCGCTTCAGGACAAACTTACAGAAAGGCACCATGAGCGGAAAATGGGAGATGGGCGTGCTAAAGATCGAATGATTGGATCAGATTGATATCTTATCTATTCCAGCCTGATTTAACATTTCCAAACCTCCTCTGGACACGGCAATCACGGCATTGTTCCACCTTGAGAATCCATTCAACGGACCCCGGACCTGAACATGAATATCTAATGAAGCTACCATGGAGGGGGAGTCTTACGGTCTCAGTCCACTCTCAGCAGAAGACTGTATAAAAACCAGCAGTATTGGACCCAGTTTGTGAACAGAGGGGGTGGCAGGCTGACAGAGTCCATTACCGCGTTCACCCAGTGCCGAAACCCCGGGATTCGACGCTGTCCCTTTTAATTGTGGCTACTGGAGACTGTGATTTAAGTCTCAAAATAAAATTCTAAATTTTGATTTACTGAATTTGGCTTGGCAATTTATTACACCTGTCTCACAGCATGTTTGTAAGTGGCCCATTTAAGATGATTTGAAAAACCAGTCTGGTTTTGGCTAACAATGCTGTCCCACAGATGTCCCATGGTCTCATTCTTTACATACATTTTGGGGGTTAGGTTTGTTTGGGTTTTGTTGTTTTTTTTTTTTTCCAGTAGAATTTTTCCCCATAAGTTGCTATGAGACTAAGTCCTGATGTTTAAAGGGTGCTGGACCCACACAAAAGACATGGCCAAGGGAGGAGGAAGATTACATGAGTTTTGGGGGAGGGAAAAGGACAGGCCTGGGGGAGCTGCGTGCTGTTGTTTTTTTCTTGCTCTCAGCATCGGAGAGGATGGGCATGCTGCTGCATGCTGAGGGAGGAGTCCACTGTCAACAGAAAAGTCCGGTCCTGGGAAATTGCCGTAATCTGCCCGTGTGACAAGGAATTCGGAGCCCCTTTGCCTGCCCTGCTGGAGCTGGGCCAGCCCTGCATGGGAGTTGCAGCTTTTCAGCACTGCTCTTTTTCCTGTGCTGTAGCCCCGCAGCCCGCTGCCTGCCAAGACACCCCCCTACCTGCCGGGGATATCCTGCTGTTCCATCCACCAGCCCAGGAGTTTCCACCATTCCAGCTTGGTGCTCTCGAGGTCCCAAGGGATCAGACTGCCTCCTGGCTTTGTGAAACAAAGCCCCTCGAGGTTCCTGGTTCTGTTTATTATTAATGCTGTAGTTGTTGTTGTTTTGCCTTGTTATACTTACTAGTAAAGGACTGTTATTCCTCTCCTCATACCTCTGCGTAAAAAGCCTATTTAATCTTCTAAATGATAATAACTTGGAGAGAGGGGATTGGAATTCCCCATTCCTAGAGAGGCCTTGCCCCTCCCGAGCGGATACCTGTCTTTCAAACCAAGACAATATGGCAGGCAGGAACAAGGGATAATCTTTGAATATAAATGAGCACAATTCAAGATAAGCCACATGTCATGAACAATTTCTGGCTCAGACGACATCTTCCATAAAGTAGGAAGTAATGGGAGAATTTTATTTATTTATTTATTTATTTTCATCTGTGGAAAATAATCCAATCACATTTTCAGCTCTGGACATGAAGAGGAAAGAAAAAAAAAGACCAAAAAAATTTCAGACTTGTTTGAATAAAACAGTGGTTCAGCACTGGTACATTTTTTCCTTAGTTTCCCATGGAATTATTTATTCTTTAATTGAAGCATCAAAGCGAAAAACCGAAAACAAAACCAAAAACAACAAACCAGAAAAACCCCCCAAACTAACAAACAACAACAACCCACCAAAAAAACCACAAAAACCCAAACAAACAAAAAATCCCCCCACCTAAACAAAAAACCCCAAACAAACAAACACCCCCCCCCCCCCCAAAAAAAAACAAAAAACCCCCAACAAACAGCACCAAAAACCCAAAACAAACCTCTGTGGTTAGTTTATTGGCCTTTTTTCCCCCGGAAACAACTTTTGCATTAAAAATGGAAAACACTGACTCAGTTGAGAAGAATTGCTGCTCTTCATTCTCAGTGATGGACTCCTGAGAAGTGGAATAACGCTTTTATTTTAAAAACACTTATAGTGTATGAAAAATAATACTTCAACATTACAGTAAATCATAAAGAAAGCCTACAAGAAATCTGGAGAGGAACAGTTTACAAGAGGAGGTGGACATAGGAAAATGCCTTCAAAAAGCAACAGTAGATTTAGACTGGATACTAGGAGAAATATTTTTCCTGTGAGGGTGGTGAAAGTTGTGGATGCCCCTGAATGGTGTTTAGAGCCACACCGTCTAGTTGAGGGTTTCCCCATGTGGACCAAAGCAGGGAGATTGTAACTAGATGATCTTTCTCTCTTCCAACCCAAACCATTCTATGATTCTCTGGACATCTAATATTTGTGATTTGACAGAAAGGTTTCCTTTATGGAGAGATAAATACATTGGAGTCTGACTTTCCTTTTCTGATCATAAGCAACACAAATTGGCTGCTGTTTGACTAAATCTACAACAGTGCTTTTGTTATGAAAAAGACAATTTATTGAACAAGGATGTTGTGAGCAGCTCATCTGAAGACTAAACTTCAAGGAAAAGAATTCACAGATATTTCAGAATAAGACACTTGTGAGAAAGCTGAGATCAGGACAAACTCATAATGAAATCTAAGTATAATGAGCCATTGCATTTCTAAGAGTGTGAAGTTAACAGAACAGCCTGGTGCTTTTTTTCTGTTACATAAAAAAAGTAGGATAGCAGTGAACAGAATTAAAAGGAATTCCCCCTACCAGGCATAAGCAGCCCTATAACATGGAAGCAAGGAAGGTTTGAACTGGGAAATGACACAAGCCTTCACAGCACACTTTCCTTGAGATTGTCCAATGAACTCTGTGGAATTGCCAGTTTACTTGTATTAGGTTCTATCCTCAGCTTCTGTGCTGTTTTTCAAAGGGCCCTGTGTGCTGCTCACCATGACAGCAGGGGGGGTTTGCCAGTTTCAAAGTGAAAGAGACTTTTAAGTCACTTGTGCTGCTGTTCATCCAGAGGGCTCTGGAGCCGCAACATTTTTTAAGTGTTGCTGGTTTGAAAGATGTGCTGGGTCCATAGCCCTAATCACGTTCCCTCTGTATGTACCAGTTTTCTCCCTTATAGAAGAAAATGGAGAACTCTATGGCATTCTCAAGGTTTTTCTCCCTTTCACATAAGTTTCTTTATGAACACAATAACATACCTTTATACTTTTACCCAGTAATAATTGCAGGTGCAGATTCAGCACAAAAATATGACCTGCAAATTGTTTTATAATCTAGTGAGAAATAAATTATTCCACTTGGCCTGAACTACTAACAGAAAATCCGGAAGAGGATAATAAATGTTGGATGTGCCTCATTGCATTATGGGTAAGAGTTGTTCTCAACTCCCATGTGCAATCATTTTGCATCTTTTTAGCAGGTACAATCTGAGCCAAGCACAGGTATGAACAACATCTCAAAGCTCTCCATCTGGTACAGAGATGCAGGGATTGAAGGGTAATTTACTACTGGAAGAGGTCGCCTATGGATTGTTAGTATTTTGAGGAGCAAGAGGTAAGAAAAAAAAAAAGAAAAAAGTAGCATACAATAATGACAACACATACAATAATAGATAACTTTCATCTTATAAACAGTTGCACAGAAGTCAACAAAGGTTTGTGTGCTTCACTGTTAGCAATTCTGGGCACTTGGTGCTCTTTTTATTTTGAATAATTGAGATTTATGTGAAATGTGTTCACTCTAGGAATACATTGCCTAAAAAAATATTTTTGTATTTATATTGACACAATACACAGTTTTAGTATGAATTTTATGAATGCCAGAGACTAAAATACCTTTTACAAGTATACTGACATTGATCATGAACTATCTTGCAAACTATTTGTGTTGCTCTCATATTCACAATTTTTGTGGCTGGTATTCACATTCTGGGCTTAGAATGCCTGCAGGCAATTATTTACTTCACTAACATAAGGCTTCTTGTGGCAGTCTGAAGGTCTATCCTCACCAAGAATAGCTGTTTGAGCATTTTTCTAAGCTTTCTAAGTAATGATTTACACTTGAAGGACTTACACAAGATACTTATAACTAAGAATAAACTCCTTCATTAGACTACAAAAAGGAAGGGTGTCCTAAGCTCTCCTGATAAAGAGCTTTCTTTGGGTTTCTTGTACCCAGAAGAACAGCTACATACATCTATGATACATCTCTGGCTAGAAGCATACCTCCCAATTAGACTTCAAAATCCTAGGGATTTACACCACTCAACCAAGTGCCTTATTATGTCCAGCTGAAGTAAAGCCTGACTGTGAACAAGTGAGCAAGGGGCTACTGTGAGATGAATTCCAGGGACCCGGTGATGTAGTGTTTTTGGAGGCAGACCAACACAGCACAGCTGCATGAGTAGGGAAGACCAGAAGATGACCACACAAAAAGAGAGTCAGAATTATGGAGGGTGGTTGAAAAATAAGGATGTGGGAGAAGATGCAGTGAGAGGAAAAGGAAAGGGGAAATGAAACAAATTGAAGAAACAGAAGGCAAGGAATGAAGGTAACACCTCTGAAGGTAAAGACTAACAAAAAAATCCTGGCAATGGTGAGCTAAGAGTGAAAAACAGTCACAGGAAATGGTAAATTACATCTTGGAAAACTAATAGAAACTTAAAAGGACTTAACAAAAAGCTGAATGATAGACACAAAGCTGTGGGGATGGACAAGTCTGTATCATGGCCCAGTATTTAGCACTAATGTTTTTGTAAGAAAGTTGAACAAGGTAACTGAAGTCTATGCTGGAAAACAGGTCTAGAGACAAACCACACAGCTACTTAGATTTCTATACTGATGCCAAATTTGAAAGGATGATAGGAAGTTACTGTGGCCTCCAGTATTTCATACCGTCCTCTGTAAATTTCCAAGCCAACCCTGACAGCGTTGGCTTTTATTCATAGCTCTTAAAGAATAATTGTTTTGTCTGATGAATATACTACAAAGCAGGTATTTCCAAAATATCCCTTACTGCAGAAACACTGGATTTCTTTAGGGAACTGTAATATACCTCTACTTTGGACAGCAATAATTGAAATCCTTACTCTGTAAACACATAGCTGATGCTTTTTGAATTTGCCACTTCATTGTGCTTGAGCAGAACTCACTGGATGTGTATAGATACAACTGAGAGTAGTTTTAGATTGTATATTAGGAAGAAATTCTTCCCTAGGAGCGTGGTATAGCACCAGAAGAAGTTGCCAAGAGAAGTTGTGGATGTCTTGGGAAAGTTGAGGGCCTGGTTGGATAGGGCTTGAACTGCTCTTGTGGAAGGAATCCCTGCCTATGGCAGGGGAGTTGGAATAAGATGAACCTTAAGGTGCCTTCCAACCCAAGCTGTGCTATGATCCTATGATCAATCTGCCCAGGGCCTGTTTTCCCTCCTTTATCTAGTGCTTCACTTACTCTGTGCAGTTGGACTGGTGAACTCTTCTGGATAATATCAGTATTGTTCTGTTCAGGGTTGTGAGAGGCTGGAGTATTAATAGTTAATGATGTAAAACATTCTGCCATTTGTGGAAACAGAAGGGTGCTGTGCTGAGGCTGTATTTGGAGTCACCACTCAGCTGAGGGGAAGACAGAGAGTTTTTTGTGTGCTAGGGTTTGAGCCAGGTAAGGGAGAAAGCTGGTGAGAAGCAGACTGTACAGAACAAGGATAGTGCTTTTTATCATACCAGAGCTCATGCAAAACTGGTTGTTATAAAACTCTTCCCTTCCCTTCCCACACCTTCCCGCACCTTCCCTTCCCGGGTAGTCCTGATGGGCCATCACTGGCTCAACTACGCTGATGAGAGACGCAGCTGTCACCTTTTAGAAAGGCTCATAAATCATCAAAGACCCCCAAAGTGCCCCCAGACTTCCCTCCTGAGGCCTTCCAGCAGAGGACTGACCAAGATTCAGTGTTACAACAGAAATGCAGCGCTGAAATAGACAGTGTGACACTCCTTCCCCCCGCCCGGGGAAGGTTCATTCCACCTAAACCAGTTGATCTTTGTGTTTCATGGGCTTTTCCCAGCCCCTGTTGGATCAAGACTGTGGTCATCACCTCTACAAACAGACACCGAATTTGCAACAATCAAGGCTGGATCCATGGGCAATTATAACTTTCTGCTCTTATCCTTTCTTTCACTTTTTTTCTTTTCCTTATACATTTTTAAAGTGCTATTTTATGCTTTTATATTGCTATATTACTATATATAATGATAACAAAAATAACTGCATACCTGCTTTCCACTGTAACCAGTTTGTTCTAAAATATACCCCCACACATATATGTATATATATTTATTTTACACACCAAGCATTCAGTGTCGTCTCACTTATTCTGCCTCAAGGGAACTTTTTACGAGAACCTGTGTTACCTTCACCTTCTGGGGCAGGTGATAAGAGTCCACCCAGGGCATCCTTACTGCCACTGTCTGGTCTCACCAGTTCTATGCTGCTGCTTACATGAGGGCTTTTAATGAGATGCCCAAATGTTAACAAATTGAATACTTCTACTGTTTTACAAAACTCTAAATAAATGTTACTGGTTTTATTTATTTCAGTGGGCATAAATCTACTTAATCAGAATTAATTTATCCGCATGAGGCAGACCTTCCTCACAAAGAAGTCTCTGGCAGGGCTGAGAACAACATGTAAGTCTATATATTTGTTGAATTATTTTCCTTGTTCTAAGAAACCATTCTCAACACAGAAAAATACGGTTCAAAAAGTGACCAAAAGCCAGGACATCAAAGTTCTATTAATTTTCTCTCCCACTCAGCAAAGCAGTTAAACCTGTGCATATCTTATAACTTTTAGAACACAGTTTAAATTTATCCTGCTCATGTGTCTGCAGCAGATCAGCTTCAAGGTGCTCAGTGTCTTGCAGGGTTGCTTTGGTGATTTTGTTAGGATTATTAATATTCTTTTCAAAGTTTTATTGTGCAATTTTCATTCACCTTATGTGTCATTGACTAAGTAAGTAGTGCTGGTGAAAACTATTCACAGGATTACTACAGAATTAAATTAAAAATGGCATAGTGAAAGCTTTATTAAAGCATTCATCATAAACAACACAGCAATATTTCTTCTTAATAGTTTTTATTCTCCTTTATTCATTAAATTTCTAGTACAGGAGAAGTGAAAACACAAACTTTACAAATTGTTGCTGGGTGTATTTCATTAAACTGTGTAAGAATGACTGTTCTATATTTTACTTGATATTTTTATATAGTACTTTATATATATATATATATATTTAATAGTAATAGTGTAGTAATAAATGAAAAACATGAAAATTTACTCAGAAACGAAAAATTTGATACATACTACATATACTTACATGCATATTTATATACAAGCGTTTATATTGAAATAGGCATGTATGTATGTATATATGTACACATGTATTTTATATATTTATATGGACATTTTAACATATGATTACAATATATAATATAAATTATATACAATAGACTATATATTTTAGTGTATGTGTATATGTATACATGTCTATACATTCTACATATTCTACGTGTACGTATTGGATACTGCAAGCATGTCTATGCAGAGGTATGTATATATGTGTTTATATATAAATACTCACTTTCATTAAAAAGAACCCAGACCACTTTCTGATTTTTTAAACACTTTGCAAAATATCTGTTTACCTGCAAATAAAATAGAGCTAAGCAGGAGTCATTATAAAAATATTTATCAAAATATTAAAAACAGATTATTATATTGATATTATGTATAATTTTATTATTATTAACATATTGATAAATAGTAATATTATGTTATTAAAATATTTATAAAAACTTTTAATTGCAAGTTTCAATAATCTTCCCAAAGGATTTTATTCATTCAGTCTAATTTTCCTCAAAAGCTATTTAAAGCATAGAATACAAAGAAATGTAGGCTAATTCTCCCTGGAATTTGAAGGCTACAGTACTGTTGACTGGTCAGCAGATTTTTTTTAAAAGTTGTTCTCTTAATATTCTCTCTACAGATCTGTCACCAACAATCACATATTTAAATGAATGAGATAAAAGCCCTGTATACGGGAACCACAGAGGATATTCAATTTCTATATGATACTGATGTGTGTTAGGACCTCATGACATACCTGTAGTTGTTGGCATAAGCTAAACAATGCTTTAATGTGCTGTTTTTATTTAAATTATAATTATATATTTAGCTACAAACTCTTAAAAGGACAAATAATCATCCATGAGACAGTGCAGGTGTACTTTGCCTAATTCTCACACATACTTGATTGCTCTAGCTGCATGTCTAAGAATATATTTAACTGTTCTGTAATGGATAATAAACTTATATTCTGTTATTACCGATTTCACTTGTTCGTGTAAAGAAAAATGTAATATTGTCGTTGCAAACCACACTGTTGTTTGCAATGTTGTTGCATAATTTAACTATTTTGCCCTACCTTAAAAACTGTGCTTCTCAGTTTAACAACCTTGTTTGTGGTACTGTGTCACCGAGAAACACAAAGAAATCACACACAGACAAGAGATTTGTGCAGAGGTTCCTCCGATCCAGCTTGCAGCTGAAAGGGCGGAGAGAAGAGACCCCTTTGTTTATTCTTTTACTTTTTATACATTTGTGGGTCTAGCAGAAGATTGGCTTTTTGGGGTTTCCACCCCTCAGCCTCAGTGGCCAGACGAATTGTCAGTTACATTGTTTTCAGGTTAGAAATATGCAAACAAAGGACAAAGAATGAAAAACAAAGGATTTGTTTATATTACTTCTGTGGGAAAGGTAGAAAACTGCTCTAATATTCTACAGTAACTAAAAGATCTGACTCCATTTATGAAAATCAAAAGGCTAATAAAGAAATTCAGAAAAAGCAGGGCAACAGTACTGAATAAGCAGCCTCAAAAAATAGCGTAAAATCACAACAGTGGGCTTCTCATTAGTAAACACAGTACCAGGTAATATAACAAGGATTATTACTAAAACCAGGATTTTTTTGCCTGTGGTCTCTCTGAATCTGCAGAATCATTTCCAAAAGAACGTCATTTTATTTTGGTAGGTCTTATATCATAAAAAGACCTGACAAAACACTAGATCTTATACTTTGAAAAGGTTGCACTAAGCCTCAACAGAAAGGCATTTCATAAATTTTGTGAAATCAAATATTAAAAATATGTAATAATAAAACTAAAAATTGCAAAAATGAAACAGGCCTTATGTTAACTGAGACTCCAGAAGGTCACAAGGGAATCCTTGTGAAATAGGTCTTGTTTTGCAATTCAAATGCATCATAAACACTTTTTTTTCTTGCCACCTAGTCAGGAGTGAGTCAATATTTAGAAACATCTTGAAATACAATTTTTGGTAAATGTAACATACGAACAGTATTTTAGCCTATTGGAGACCTTGTATTGCATGCCAGCATTCATAAAACAATGTGGTTTTATATACTTCAAATATTTAAACAGTTTGTTTTGGTAGCAGAGCATACTTTGAAAGGAACTGTACTTTGCAAAAGCATCTTCAATCATCCTTATGCAAAATTTGGCAGTACAAAGCACAAAATTTAAATAATTTTGGTTTTGTAAATTTGCTGTTTAAGAATCAGATGTTTCTCTATACCAAAGACTGCTTATGGCCATCTTTGTTTTATAGTAGGAGTCTTCATCAAATTTTCACCTCGGGGTTTGGGATAAGAGTTTGTTATAGATCATTCTTGTACAGGCTCTACACACCCCCTGCAGCTTGGCAAACAGATCATTCAATGAAGATTCCTTTGTTTTCTTTAAAATATTAACGTTTACAACAGACTTTACCAGCATCCTGTGGTAGATATTTAAATGCAACATAAAAAATGGAAAACCACATTGGGTCTGTGAAGAGTGCACATTTAGCAGATAACTGAATACTTACAGGAATGACAATAATTGGACCACCATATCTGTCAAATTTCTTGGCCACTTTCAGGTGGCCAAGGACAGGATCATACATCAATTTAAATATGTACATAAGTCTATACAAGAAACACGTGAGCACTTTTTCCACATTTTGGCTTCCTCTCGCAAATGCTCAGCTATGAAAACATGAAATCACTGACACTGAAATAGAAATATTTGTGCACACTTATCTACCTATATCTTCATAATTTATGACTATAAACATTTAAATAATCTCCTGATTCCAAATTTTCTAGTAATTCAAATTCAACAAATGGCTGTGTGTTTTCTCCTGATTTTTTGTTTTGGTGATATACATTCGACCACAAAAGTTCTCACAAGTTAAGGTGTATCTTTGCATTTAAACATGCCTAAAGCAGGGCAAGATCCCGAGTCTTTGCAGAGGAGGCTTCTACAAGCCATATTACACATATTTCCATTGTTTAATCCTAGCTTTTCCCTGCAGCTGGTGTAGTTTACACAGTTGCAGACCATGGCCTTAAAGCTTCAAACTGCCAGCACACAACTGCCACTGGTTTCACTACAAATACGATATACAGAAGGTTATTGTGTTGGAACCATGATTGGGTCACCTTGCTCTGAACACAGGGTGAAGGGTAACTGGAGGACTAGAATTATGGAATGTCCTGAGTTGGAAGGGACCCACAAGACTAAGTTTAACTCATCACTACTTCCTGATTCCTGTTCTCCTGATAGGCAGCATTTGGCTCCAAAAGTGGTAGATCAGACAGGCTCATGAAGGAGTGCATCATTCAGGGAGATCTTGGAACCTGGTTGAGGAGTGACTTGTGACCACCATGTGCTCATTTTGATCCTGAAGAGTAGATTGAGTTTAGAAACCAAAAATGATGCACACACTTTTTCATCCAAAAGCATGGATTTTTTATTAGTAGAGCATGTAAAAGAACTTTGGATGAAAGCTGTGCAGTATCGATAGCATCAGTGTTTTGAAAGCACAAGTCTGAGCACTGTGGATGTTGACAGAGTTGTTGAGCGTGCAGTTGTAGAGAGCTGCAATTTTCTGGGCTGCATGGTCATGGTGTGATGTCTAAAAAAAGCCACATAAAACACCACCTTGCTCATGTTGTGTTCTTGCCTCTAAAAAAACTGATAAAATCCCAAACAACAACCCCCTAAAAATGAAGCAACATATGCAGTGGTCCCTCTCTGGTGGGATTACAAGGGGAAAAAATCTGCATGTGTTAAAGAGGCTGAATCCTAACTTCTGTGTTTGTTTCCTCATTAAGATCTAACAGCACTTCTGCCCCCACACTGAAGTCTTGATGAGAAGATGATATGACAGATTTGGCTTCTCCCCATACAGCTGGCACCCCTGATGTCAAAAGCTGGATTCTGCTGCAGCAGGATGAAGAGAGGCTCCTCTGGAGTGGGATTTGACTGTCAGTTTCCCACAAACAACCAACTCTCTCCAAAGGCACTCAATGAAGTGGAGAACAATTCCAATTCTTCCTACTAGGGAACTGGTGGAAAGAATAATCACTGTTTGCCCAAGCATCTGTGCTGGCCAAATGCTGCCAATAATTACTTCTAGAGCCTCTGGTTAACTCTGCTCTCCATTTTCAGCATAAAATGCTATTAAGCTGGAGGCAGGAAAAGTTTTCTGTCTCTCATGGACTTGTAAGAGTTTTCTTACAAGATGCTTTTGAATCTGTGATGGGCTCACCTGGGTCAGGTGAACATTTGCTGGAAATGCAACCTTTCTGCCTCTGACAAATAAGGCAGTTTTGAAAAAGCACACCCTGTTTTATCATTCTTAAATTTCTTTACAGCTGTCAGTAATAGAAAAAGATGTTTCTAATTAACATGGGTATTCCTCAGAAAGTTATCCAAGCTAAGTTTCTCTGGCTAAGTGTGGAGTACAAAACTGCTAGCAAATCAGAAGCATCATGGGAGTGGTGCGAGACAAATTGTTCTCGTTTTGTAAAACAACCAAAGCAAAACTATTGCTGAGACTGTTTCTAGGATGCTGGTAATAAATTTAGTCCTCTAGACCATTCAGTCTTTACCCATCTGCCTCCCTTCACAGCACCTCCATGCAAACTGCTACTAGTGCTATGCAAAATACCATCATAAATATGCATAATTCTGGAGATTTATGGTAATTTTTTAGGATTATCCAATGTGACATTTATAGGACAGGAGCATATATCAATTTAAATTAGATTGACAAATACTTTATCCTTTTTATTTCTATAGTATTTTTAATATTTCCTTGAACTCTCCTGAGAACAGTGTGAGCTGGTAGGAATTTGAACAATGTATTTTAAAATTCAAATACTTAACTAGCATACTACTTTTTAAAGCTTCAGGTTTTTAATGCATGTCTGGTAGGTATGTGTGCATGCATGTAAGACTGCATTATCTGAATGCAGATTATTTAGGTACAATGAGAAAAAGTGTTTCTGTAGGTATTTTATGCTATTGTTCTACAGATAACAATTGAGAGTAAAATGTCTCATGTTTTGGGCTGGTTTCTGCAAATGAGTTTGACCTGTCTGATTACTTCAATAATCTGATTACCCACCTGAGAGAAAAATTGAGCAATATTTTCTTCTCATTTTAATTTTAACCACAGTGACACGGATTTTCTTCTATGGAAAACTGCAATTATGTTCCAGATCTGTTGTATGTCATAGAGGTTTGGATACATCTTTATTAGAGAAATTAACTGAGACATAGTCTAAAAACTTACTAGCTTTAGTGCTTAGTTACTAATTATGAGCAATTTTGTTCTGGGTATTTTGAGTGGCAGGCACACCAGCTAGATCCTCAAATTCGTGGTTACAGTGAAGATTAGTAAAGTTACTTGCAAATGAAGGTGTAATATACTTTGAGACCTCAAAATATCAGTGGGTATTTACCACACAACAGCATGGAACAGAAAGATTGAGAAATCTTAAGTTTTTACAAAAAACTATTTAAATTGCCTGTTACATTGCAAATAACAGTGTTACTGGATACTGTTGTAGAATTAATTAATTTGCAAAAAAAAAAATTTGTGATTTACCCTGCTACATACCTCAAAATACTCACTAGTAAAACAGACATCATTATTGTATGTATCCTTCAGTCTTAAGAGAAATTATTCTGTATCATATTATTTAATTGTTCTATATCCTATATATTTTTATATAAGATATATACATATATAAGATATACATATATTGGGAGTGCAGGGGGGTTGTCCTAAGAAAAATTCTCCACAGGTATGTGGAGAGGTGAATTCCCACTCCCAAATGGGGGCTGTGGTCTCTCCAAGGAGGAGCAATTAAGGGACCAGACTGAGGAGAATCTGCCTGCCAGGACAACTCTGATCTCCCTTTGCAGAGTTGTCAGCTCAGCAGGGTTACCACCATTCCTGGGTGCTGGATGGGATTTCCTCCATCCTTTGGGAATGGGAAGGGAGGTTTTTGGGACATCTATCTATCTATCTATCTATCTATCTATCTATCTATCTATCTATCTATCTATCTATCTATCTATCCTATCTCCCAATATCTATATCATATTTAGCTATAGATATAGAAGATATATCTATCTTATATGTGTGTGTGTGTATATATATGTATATATATGTATGTCATGTTATATATATTTTTGAGATTGTTTTAATTTCCCTCCAAAACCATGATTTATAATTTTATTTATGGCAAATAAACTTCTGGAATTAAACACAGTGGTTTTTCAGCTGGAAAACAATAGACGTTGATAGATATTTCTTTTGAATTGCAGAACAGCAAAAGACAATAATTTAGTGGCAAGAATCTATCTGGTAATCACATAAGATAAATTTGTAAAGAATATAACAAAGATATTTATTTACTACTGCTACTAGACCAGTTTTATTTATCTTAGAAGGTTTTTCCCTCTATGAATGGAAAACACTTTTCTTGAAGAGGTCTGTGAACCAAATAATAAATGTCAAGTCTAAATCCCATATGGAAATCAGCTGGATTTTATCCTGGATACTCTTCAAGATGCAAATGAGGATGGGAAGTTTCCCAAGCTCTGCTGTCACACAGACAGCCAATTTACAGGCATGGGCACACACTTTATGTCCTGTACCTCCCCCTCACCCCAAGACTTGGTCTCAGCTGCCTGCCTTTCATAGAAAACCACAAACCAAGAAAAACATATCAGTAATAGTGCCCTGTAAATTAACTTGACATTTGATGCGGGGTGGGGGGGGCGGGGAGGGGGAGCGGGGAGGCATGCACAGGGGGGAAATCAAATGCTAAAAGCTTACAAAAGATATGGAAAACAAAAGCCACTCAGGACAAGCGGTACACAAGCAGTACATGTAGTGTGGATTTAAGGGCTCTGGAAGGCAGTTATTCTCTTGCCAGCAATACACTCAGCCCTTCTTCTCTTTGTGAGGTCAGCTCAGTCACTCTTTCTTAAAGCCCCAGAATCCACCAAATAAAGAAAAAAAATACCCTGTAATTTCACGAAACAGCCTCCATATAGCCAAACAGCAGCAAGGAACTGCTAGCTCTGGGCTCACCTTCATCTTAAGCCCTTAAAACTGTAATTTTTAAAAATATGCTGTCATTAAAAGATAAATTGTAATTATTGATATTAATTCACTCTCAATAAGCCATGCAAGATAACTAAGATGGATGCCAATATTTTACGATTGGAAGCAGCCTGTGGAACATGTGAGGCACTGATGTATCTTGAAGATTAAATTAAAGTAAACATTTCATTTTCCCCTGTACTTGAAATTACAATTTATTTTTTTTTTTTCTTTTTTCCTTTGTCAAAGAATACTTGAATTAAGAACAAGCAATTAATGGACCTGCTTCTGTGACCCTGCTTGCAGTACCAATAGCAGTATGATACAGAGACAGAGCCAAGATGGACAGTCAGGAATGTTAGTGTCAACGTGTTATTGCATCTACATGTCCCCACCTCTCTTCCTCTCCCCCGCTCCTCTCTCTTCTTCCTCCCTTCATCCTGTCTTACACAAAAACACACCCACACACCCACACATACTCCTTTCTGCATCTCACAATGGCCTACCTTACAGTTTACAAGCAAAGGAGTCTACTGGTAAAATTCCTCATCTTAGCATCCCTGCTTCTCATTACTCATGGATTTATTTACAAGTCCCTGTGTTCTGCTTTTTCCTTGTTACTACAGTTTATATCACTGGTAGGCCTATATCCTTGCAGGAATTTTGAATAAAATTCAATGCATTAGTGGCAAATATTCTGTATTTCCATAATTTAGCTGTTTGGACTTTTTTTTTTGAGACACAATTTTAAGAGGTTTATAGACTTTGAGATACATGAAACATATGTTGACTGGCTTTTTTAGTACTTCAACTGCTTAAAGTTCTGTTTGTGTAAAATAGCTTGCATAAAATGAATTTATATACACATACATGTGTATGTAAATGCATTTGAAATGAAAATATTTGTAAATCCTTGACAATTGTGCTGATATGGGCAGTGATAAATTTTTTTGCAAAAGAGTTAAAATGTTAGAGAAAGGGTTACTAATTTTAATTTTTTATTTCGGTAGATAGTAAAGAAAGGATTTATCTAGTTCAAAGGAAGCAATTCTTACTTAGCTAATTTTCACTTCTTTAAGAAAGCCTTTCATTAGTACATTTTACAATTGCCAATGAATATTTTCTTTTTGTGAAGAGAAGGATTTCATGAATGACTTATTTTCTAAATATTTACAGACCTGGGCTTTATTCTGCAAGTTCTTGCAAGCTGCAGCATTTACCTGAGTAAACCTCTTAATACAAATATATTACTGATCCAAGTAGCTTATTCTAAGTAAATTTACTGAATCTGGCTCTAAAAATTAAAAATAATTTTAATATTAAATCCATATACTAGTTCTGTGTATTTCTCTGTTCCCATTTTTTCCTTTGAGATCCATTTGTGAACAAATAATTGATACTACTTTTCCAGAAGTCAATATAAATTACTTTTACTGAACTACAAAAATAAAAGGAATTCACAATATGTACATATGTAGCATCTATTTTTCTCCCCATTTTTATTCGAAGCAAGAAGATTTTCCTCATAAATTCTCCGTAAGTAAAGTACTATACTATGCTCTTAATGTGGGCATGCATGCTACATTATTAGGTGAGAGCAATATCTTCCAAAAAGATAGTTAATTTGCAGTCAAATGCAGAACAATTCACATTAGCATTATTCTTTCTGAGGTTTAAAGTTTATTCAATCTGGGGTTTGAGATTTTATTTTCTTCTGTAAATAACCATAGTGCTTTTACAAGACATTGCCTTAGCAGTAAAGCAATTTAGAGTGGAGGGTGTTTTTAGACTACATTCACTGGAAGAGGGGGACAGAGGCAGTGAAGTAAGATATATATGTATTTGTCATTCATATTTGTATTCTGCTTCTATTATACTCGGAGCTTCCATCATTGCTGAAAGTGGGAGCTGGCATCTAGGCAGTGCAGCACATCTGTAAAAAAAAACACTCACCAAAACACAGAGCAGGGGTTCTCTCTCTTCTTCATTACTGTTGCTAACTATTACCATGCTGATTCTACTTTGAAAAAATGAAAGTAAATAGCTGTGGATCAGGGAGGCATATCTTGTCAGTCTGTTAAATAACACTGTCAATCCTTCTGGTCCAGAACAGAGATCTTTTCATCTTGGTTCTTCAAGAGGCTACACGTTCAAAAATATGACAGAAAAATAAACTGAAATGAGCTGGCACTAAATATTTAAATTCTCTACTGTTTGGCCTTTATACTCAGGACCATGTTTTAGATCATCCCCTCCCCCACCATACTTTTGCTGATTTCACCTCATTTGCATGACCTTATTATGCGTATGGCCTTTTTTCTGATATAGAGTGCAGCATGCTGACAAAGCAAAACCTATATACAGAGAAAACATTTTCTCTTCTTTAAAGTTGTTCCAGCTATCCAGTATTAACATTTATCAGTATAATTCAACATTAAATTAGATCTAAGTTCTTGCTGATAAAATACTTACAGACTTATTATTGCTTTAGAAAATAAAAAGTCAATATCTAAACTGTCTCTGAAAGTCTTTCACTTTTATAAACATTTAATATTCCTGCTGATAACAGTTTAGGCAACACACTAGTTGGAGGTAACAATTAAGAAGTACCTGTTTATGACAAGTGAGATACCTGCTATATGCCTGACTATATGTCGCTTGATAAAGCAATATTGTAAACTGCTGAATTTGACTGACACAGCTCAACATGGACAGCCAGGTTTTAATTCCAAAATTTCTGGTTGCCTTGCATCTGAAAATAAAGAGACTGGATCCCCTTATTCTGTTATTACTTTACAGTTGTTCTGTGTTAAATATCTGGAAATTTAAGTCTGATTCATCCAGATTTCTACTGATTTCAATGAGAGGGAAGGTTTCAGAATACAGTTTCTTGGTTTCTGTCCAAAAGTAGGTAATAGGGACCTTAAAGTTGTCTCATTGAAAGGGAAAAAAATCTCCCACTGGCTGCTACCAGAACACAGCTGGGCCCACTGTGGGGGAAGCAGGAATTAATTTTAAAAAGTCTTTTCCTTCAGTAGAATTCTAGGGTGTAAAAAGGAAGGAGTAATCTAGATGAAGCTTGAACTTCATCTTGTGATTCTGTAATATTAAGTATCTTCCCTACTGAAAGATCCTTACATGGGAGATTATTTCTAAAATCCCATGGAAATAGTGGAACTATTCAAATAGAATATAATTAAATTTCTTTCCAGACAAGATTTTAGTAGTGCTCAATTTTTACAGTATCATCATCATCATCTTCCCCTAGAAACCAGAAGGTAATAAGGTATTTTCTTTCTCAAAGGAGGGTGTTTTCACACCATTCCTAAAGAACATGCTGCTGTCCTCTTTATCTTGTTTAAGAGCATTTCCAGCAGAAAACTTTGTTACACCTCATCAACATGATGCAGCATAAATAAAATAGCTCTATAATAAAAGAGAGGAAATATTATCTGTAAGAATTTGTCCGTGCCTTTCTGGTAGCTGCCAAAATTACTCAATTCTGGCAGCTTTGTTCAGTACATATTTTAAGCACAATAGTGAGATATGTACTGCTTTTAATTGTTACAATTATTTTGTTCCAGTTGTGCTGAGTTGTCAGCTCATCTTTCTTACATGGAAAAACTGTTTCTTTGTGGGGTTTATGACTTTTTTTTTGGGGGGGGGAAGCTTTCTATAAAAACTGACAGATACATTCTCGGAGTATGCACATGGGGGCTCAGAGTTGCCAAAGCATCACTCAAACTTCCAAACCCTTAGTGGACACACATCCATACCAATGATCTGTGTGCTGTCTTTCCTAAACCAAACCTTGTTCATCGTGCAATAGTTTCACAATAATTAAAAATTATATTTTTAAAAAAATCTAAAAGGCTTTGTTCTATCATGCACACTATTGTGCTGGCTTCTGTCTTTCTGTGTGTGTGGTTGGCACAGAAACCACCACACTGAACAGGCAGCCTAAGCAACACCTTCCTTTGCAGAAGACAGGAATTCCTTCCTGTTGGCTGCCCACCGTGAGCCCTCACAAAGAGGTGACTATCAGCTTGACCTGAGTCAGTAACCTTGTCGTCTTCTTCAGAGGACGTGGAAGGAGGTTGTCCTGTAAACCACTGGTTTTATAGAACTTTAAGGTGAACTGCCTAAGAGTCCCCTCAAGACCTCACTCTAGGCACTTTTCTTATGTTGGAGAAATAATATCCAAGTCAAGCATTATGGACAGACCTTGCAGGAGTGGGTTTCATTGAAAGAGCTTCAAAGGTCAACTCACACTCCATAGTGAAATATTTAACTTCCAGTCTTTTGCAATGGTGCTGTTTCCAGGATGGCAAATCTGCAAGTATAGGAAGTCAGAACTCCTGGGACAATGTCAACAGGATGTTTTTCCTCTGATAGATGCTTATGAAACTAACTAAAATCAGACGTGGAAAATTTCTGAAGAAAGCATGGTTATGAGTTATCACATCCCAGCTGACAAATTTGAAAACAAACTAAAGATGAGGAAAACAAACCTAAAAGCAACCTATTCATACCTTGCCTTTCTGTACCCATCTCCAGGACAAACCCACAAGACAGGGAAAACAATTACCTTCATGGGGATTAAGTTCTGAAGAGTTTCCTTGAAGAATATCAGGTGCAGGAATATATGGGCCTTCCATGGTAGCAAGAGGGGGAGGTTGGAGGGAAGGTTTTTTAAAATTTGTGGGTTTTTTCTCATTATTGTACTCTGAATGGATTGGTAATAAAGGAAAATAATTTCCCCAAGTCAGGTCTGTTTTGCTATTGTGAGGGATTGCACCAAGTATCTCTGCAAATTATCTTCCGTCATCTTTGATATACTTGCATCAAAGACATAGTTGATATATTTTGTTATTTATTAAATAACTAATACTTTTTAGCTAAAATAATTATTTCTAATTTGACCATATAAGTAACATAAAATTTTATCTTGCTGAGCTAATAATATTTTGGAAGGAGAATTTTAATGCTCATGGCTGTGAATGATAATTTCCACATCATGAGTGTTTAGTAGTTGCTTAAAATTTTCTGTTGGTGATTGTTTTCCCCAGTAAACTACTTTCTAAGACGATTCATACACAGAAGAGCAGAGACAACAACAGTGAATCACTCAAAGATGTGAACGAACATTTGTTGACATTGATGAAAGATATTCACCATCCTCTAATACAGGGGGGAGGCAACAGCTGTAGGCACTCAAAGTCATCTCTGAGGCTTTAAACAGATTTAAAACAGGAAAATAAATCTATTTAGGGTTACATTTGGCTTATTCATCAGGTAGATTCTCTAGCTGGACTGACTGACCCGCTCTGAAGAAGTAGCTGTTAGTTTTGAGTAGCTCATCATTGTAGTTGCTTTCATTACACCTTATGTTGCTGGTGATGTTAAGTGGAAGCATTGTTTCAGCTGTTAAAATCTGATTTTTCTTTATATATGTACAAACATTCATCCAGATCCACACATTTTCACATGTTGATGTTGTAATCAAATACATGCATTTTATCTCTTGTAGAAATTAAAAAATAAAAAAACCACACACACACAAAAAAACCCCACAAACAAACAAAACCCAAAAAAAACTCCCACAGAAATCCCACTCTCCTTTTTTTCTCCTTTTTTGGCATCTGGGGTGCCGTGCAGTCTGGGGGGTTTTGCTTGGCTAGCTTGGCTTTTTTGTTTCTTTATCCTTCTTTGTCCTTGCAGAGCCTGCAGCAGCAATCCTTTGGACTCTTTTCCAAAGTGAACTGGATGGTTTGGTTTTAGTCTAAGATTAATGAGGATTACTGACAGGAGAGGGGTTAGTTGGGACTGGATGGAAAGGTGAAGGGCTGCTCTGTTTTGGCTCCACACCTCAGAAAAAGCCCAACCACCAAGAGAAAGCGCACCAAGCCCACCTGCTTAATCTGCTGTGAAGAGGGGACCAACACCAGAGTCACCAGGTGCACATCTGTTTGCCTGAACGCTGCTTGAATCTCATATTTGTTTTTTGTTTTCTCCCTGAATGCCCACACCATTTTCTACCACCAAGCTGCTGTTGTTTTCTTTGCCTGGCATTTTTGAGTTTCGTTCGGGCAGTGGGGAGCAGCAGAGTTAAGGTCTGACATTTCAATATCTAGCATTTATTTACTTCTTTCCTGTGCCATGTGGATATTCTGATTGTCAATTAACAGTTGTTTATTTGGGTTTTTATTTTCACTTTTATTCACTAGTATTCGTTTCCTATTGGCAGAAAGGGAATGCTTGAATCCTTTTAGAGGAAACACTCATTTCAGGGTGCTTTCTCCTAAAGTTGCCTCTAGGCTGAGACACTTTCCCATCGTGCTCAGAAGAATTCTTCTCAGTTTATAGCCTCAGTATGATTTTCCCTTCACAGCTAGCCAATAATTACCCATTTTGCAAATAAAATTCTCATAGGATTACGAGTCTTGTAAAACTGCAGGGCTATCAAGCCCACAACAGTTCCAGATGCAGAGCCCAGCGGTCCACCTACCCTAAATTCCACTGATGCATATCTTGGAGGCAAAAAATATGTGATGTCTCCAAGCACTGCCCAGGTAAAGCAAAGTGTCTGACCTCGGTTACTGGTTACTCTGTTGGCTCAAATGAATGCAGCCTATGCTACAGTTTTGAAGATCCTACTGTCAACCTCTGCTGACTGAGTAACAGAAAAAACACTATGTGACAGTATTATAATGGCTTCAAAGGTAGCTTTAATTCTTACACTGCTAAACTTTCAAAAGCTCAGCTGCACAATTCTCTTCTAGTAAAACTTTAAGACAGAACTCAGAACTCCCAAACTAACAGTTTCCCAATATTCTAATTCAAGAAGGGCATGGCTTTTTATTTTTTGCCATATGTGCTCCATTGCCCGACATGCTTCTTCTGTAAAATGGTGACAAAACAACAAACATGTAGAGCATGGAATAACAGTATTACTATCACTTTCTGTGATAGTAAGTTAATTAAAACTGAACAACATTTATAATATAAAACAGTAGGTAAAGAGGTGTTTGGATTTGCTGCTGGCACCTTTTCTGTTAGCTTTCATCCTGGTTGCTGAAATCTTGCCCTCTCTGGGCAGGAGAACGCATTTTATCACACAGTTTAATAGAACAAACAAAAAGGCCTCTTGCCCACCCCCCCTACCCCCGCCCCCAAAAAACACATACAAACAAACAAATCTAAAAACAAACAAATACACCACCCCCCCCCCCCCCCAAAAAAAAAAAAAAAAAAAAAAAAAAAAAAAAAGAGCCTCAAAGCATAAAATTAAGTAACGGGTCATAGTGGTGGTTGTGGCAGGAGAGTGGAAGATGCTGTTGACAGAGCTTTGCTCAGGACCCTTACTTTTCAGAAAAAAAGTTGGGGACATGTTCAGCTCTCCAAACATGTCAAATTCACCACCAGACTCTGGCCTATCTGGCAGAGCTAGAGGAGATGCCAAAATGAAGGAATTACATAGATTAAGCTGGCCTGGATCCAGCCAGCCTAAATTCCACCTAAATCCTTCTGCCTGTCCTTATTATTAGTGCCTGTATTTCTTACATCTACAGAGAAAGTCAGAACTATCCCCCTTCACCAGGAATGGACAGTTTCTAGATGAGGACACTGAGTCTTGTTCAACTTGCAAAGATATATTCAAGATTCATCAGGTCATAGAGGTAAAAAAATAGAGCAGCTAAAGCTGCCATTGTATAAGTTTTATGATTTCAAAAAATTATTTAAAAAATGTTTCTATTAAATCAGAAAATTTATATTTTTTTCAGAATATGAAATAGGAACAGACACTACATCAATTACGTCCACACTACTGATCCAAGTCAGCTGAGCTGATTGGTCATAACCAGACCCTTTTCCAGGAGGAATGCACCTTGATGCTATTGACTAGCTTGGTGAGTCTTGCTGTATCTGAAACTACACTGGAATTTACATGAAATCTCATCCAAAGCTTTCCTGAAGAAATGGTTGCATAGAACTGTAAGGCAATTTGCTTTCCTGTGTTCACCTTAAATCATGTTCTTTAATTAATTAATTAATTAAGAATGCCTTGAATTAAGGTATTTGTTGCTTTCCAAGAGGCTTAATTTTTATAGAATACTGTTTTCCACCTTTTTGTAGATAAGCTACCTTTTCTGTTGTCTTAACTTGTACTAGGGAATACCAGCACCTCAGTTACTTATATCTAAAAAAAGACCAGGTGAACAACGGCAAAATCAGTCTGAGATCTTATTAATTAGAGATAGCTCTAAAAATTCTGAAGAGATTAAGCATTTTGTTGAACTTCTAATTAATAAAATATTTCTTAAATTAAGTAGTACTTGTATTATAGAATAATGCATGTTTTAATAAAGACCTTCAGCAGCATAAGCATTTCATTTACTTCTAGAATTAGAGACCACTAGAACTCAGAGGGACATATGCATATGTATGGATATAACACCTACAAAATTTTGTGCATACTCTTAAAGACAACTGTGTGTGTGTGTATATCTATCTATCTATCTATCTACACACACACACATACATATATATATATGTATGTATTGTAACATATTTTGACTTGGCAACAGATATGTAATTGAGACAGTTACTAGGAAATGCAGCTACTTTTGCCTTTAAGAGATGTTTAGATAGCTATAAGTGTTCCTAGTACAGAAAACATTTATTATCTTTGAATTAACTTCTGTAAACCTGAGTTTTGACAACTGAACGGAATGACTGTCATTGACAAACTTGTGAAAAACATTTTTGTTCACACTTTTCCTTAATAACAATTTGGTCCTTTGTATTTTTGGAGTGAGGATTTTACTATTAAGAACCTAGATTTTCAACCCCTGTTTACAGACTTCCCACTGAAATCAGGTCACACCTTTGAAGTAAATGGAATTTGAACATGAAGCATACTGTTTGCACTGGGTTTAGCATTTTGATTTGTTTTCTGACAGTAATTTGAGTATTCTCATTTTTTGTGGGGTGCAAGTTTTTGCAGGTTGCATAAATAACTGTAGTGTTGGCAAGTTATTCCTTCCCCCAGCAAAGGTGGTAGAAGCACAATATACCTATAATATTAAAATAGTACCAATTTTGTCTTGCTGAAATTATTAGGAGAAGCAGTATTTTATTTTACGCTACAGATATCTTACCAAACAAGGTTTATCATTTACTCCTTTCAACACAAACCATTTTTAAAATACTTTCAAGGGAGAAACAATTAATGAAATCTATTTCATGATAATTAATATCTTTTTAAGGCCAGACTACTATCCATAATGAAGAGGCCATACATAATTTATGTAACCTTGATGAAACAGAATGAGACATATATACCTCAGGCCCGGGCATATTTTCTGCTGCTTTTTAGCTAATACCATTTAAAGAAAATTATTATCATTTCATAGCAAAGAAATTAGTTTTCATGCATATCACTTGGCAAATTGTACTTGTCTCATTTATGTGTGAACATCCTAGTGTGGCTGAGTTTGACTTCATTTTATGTCAGGTTCACCCTGAGAGAAAAGAATTGTAAGAAAAATGTGTTCTGAGGAAGAGTTAAAGAAAGAATAATTTGTGATTTTTCTAGCAGAAGGCTTCGCACTAATATGCTACATAATTTTACTGCCCACACTATCATTTCAAATTGTATGATTTTCTCGTAGGGGAATCTCTGAGGTTTTAAAGGCTCTGTAAACTAACCAAAGTGATACCACTCCTGTATTTGCCATTATGCTGAGTATTGTTAGATAAATAACTAGTTAGTTAACCTTTGAGGAGCTGCTTCATTATGGCAGAAGTCTGGGCATCATTGTTAATAAAAATGTTCCTGGAAATTACCTAGGAAAGCTTTTGACTTCACCAACCAAATATCCCTCAGAAGACACTTGTGTCCTCAGATTTAGCCATTTTCTTTCCTTTGGCCCCAGGAACCTTTTCTGCAGCTGATGTTGTCAATGCACATACATCTGGACATACATCATTTCAGATTTTTTGCCTTTCAACAGTGTTACCTCAGTTTGGTAGAGGTCTCATGCTGGTCTAATTCCAGGAATAATTTCAAAGACATCTCAGCCATTCTCCTCAGGAGGATAGGTCACTAGCCATGCTCTGAAACACACAATTATTAAGAACTTTAGAAAAATGTTTGCTATGAAGCTTACTAATTTTTTAAAATTTATATCAAACTATAAACAACAAAACCACCCTTCTTTGATTCTATGTACAATACAGTGATGCAGATGTGTGCTCCTTCACCAAGAGATGAATCACTAATCTTACAGGAAGCATGACACACAAATACTTACACAAAAATGTTTCCGATATTTTGCTCTTTGAGATTCTTCTCTTAATAAATTCATTTGCATTGGAGTAAAAGGGCAAATGAAATAGAAATATGCAGTCCCTAAAAAAATGAAAAGCACTTGAAATCCCCTAGTTCTGATAATATATTGTACTTGACCTATAAATAAATTTTACCTCTGTGTATACCTCCATTGATGTGAAAGGGGAATAAGAACATAATTTACTTTTGCCAAGGTGACTGTGAGGATTTTTACAGGTATACTGTTTTAAGACATTACATGATAGGTATTACTACTAATGGAGGTTCATGCAATGAATCTCTTCTAGAAAAATATTTGCTGGACAAAAGTAGCTTAGAGCATGAACAATATATAAGATAATTTTGCAGGAGTGAAAAACATCTGTTTAACTTAGTGGAGGGGTTTTTGTACTTAGCTTGGTACCATTTTACCAGATGAATTTCCAAACTATTTGAATCTAACCAAAAAGACCAGACCAAACTCTCCCTCATGTGCAGAAATACAAGCAATGTGGACTGCGCTGAGGCTGTCCCATTTTGTCTGAAATCCAACTTGAGCTTGACTTCATTTTGTCATTTCCATGGCCCAGGAGCAGGTGATAGGCTGCAGGCTGTTTCAGACCAATATCTGTCTCATTGCTTCCTCGCCAGAAAGCGTCACATATAAGTTGATGGCTGGCTCTCAGTTTCTGGCAGCCAGGACAGAATGGGTCATGCCACACAGTATTTAGATACTTAGTGAGAGTGGAGCTAAAGATCTACACAAGGCTTCTCAGTCTTTAGCACTAGGCCAAATATATCAGCAATCTTGCAAGCAGCCGCTGCAGAACTGGGAAAAAGAGATGGAGACCTTGGACTTTAGTTAAGAAGTGTGGCAGTACAACTTCCAGTAGCAAGCCCATCTGATGGCACCAGAACTCCTTTACAAATTCAGCTGCGTGCATCCCATGCACATAAAGCAGAACTGCATCAAGACATACCCCAAAGCACATCAGATAAATAAAAGAAAGATGACTGAAATGTTAGCTGCATGCTGTCACCAAGTGTTGAGCACTGGAAGGCATACCACAGAGATGTAAACATACAAGGAAATTTAGGGTTAAGAAACACTATTTTTAGAGTGCATGTATGATATGAGAGAGCACATATTTTCTGGAATTCATTAGGTAAAATTATCAGAACATTATTATTACATATGATTATTGCCTTAATATAATAACTGTGCTTTGCGTGTCTGGGTAAAAATGCACTTTTGATAGAAGCACTCTGAATTATTTTATGCCTGTGGTTAGCACAAATTCTCATTCTGAAGCTGTAACAAAGTTCAGACAATCTAAAGAAAAGAGAGATGGAAAAACATCATTTATAACTTCAAGGCGGTGCCATTCATAACCTTAAAATATTCAATGAAGCTGTACAAAATATCTTTTTTCAAATTTCAAAAATAACTAAACATAATATAGGTAAAAACATTCACTGTATACATCCTCCAGTTACTGTCATTCCCTGAAGTCAATTAATTTTGCATTTTAAAAGTATGTAATTGCATGAAATACAATAGTACATTTTTGTAGAAAACATGTCTCAGAAATACTTTGCTAATGTTAGAAACAGACTAGTTGCTGGCTTTTTTCTCTTTTCATTAAAAAGTGAATCACATCCAAAGGCTGCATTATGTCCTTAGGAGCTTCTAATTCTTCACCTTATTAATTAACTTTTTGTTAAATTAAAGGTTCTTACCATTTAACTGTCTTTCAGGTTGTGTCAGGCTGCAATGCAAGATTTGTTTGCAGAACAGCCTTAAGAATAATGTATTGTACTTCCCTGATGTAGCTGCATCATAGTCACCTCCCCCATCTGAGTTCATTGGTAAGATTAACGCATGTAGAGTTAAGTGTGTGCATTCGGCCCTGAGCCAGTAAATGTTAGCACACTGACAGGGAAGTGGATCTGTGCAGGAGGCCTCTGGATTCAGTATGGGAACACAGAAACCCGCCACTGTTGGAAAAAAAGGTGTTTACAGGACAGGGACCTTTGAAAGAAATTAAAACACAAAGCAGTTCAACTCTGCTTTCATAGCAGCCCATTAAACAAACACACAAAAATCCTGTTTACTCCATTTTACTTCATTTCCTAGTAATGTAATTTCAAATAGTATCAGAAGACTTTATGTTGGGAAAAAGGAGGACCATTCAACAGAATTACCTATGAATTAATTCAGTTCTGAAGGGGGGAAAAAAAAAAAAAAAAAAAAAAGGATAATCACAAATGTAATATTCTCTTACTTTGTTGTGTTTATACTCAGATAATTTCTACCAGTGTATCATTCTACAAAGACCACTTTCTGACTCACAAGCAGTCCTCCCAAGCAAGCTCCAGTATCCTACTCCTGAAAATAAGTTACTATCTCATTGGAGTAACTGCTTCTTCAGCCTGAGTTGCAATTGAGCTACCACGTGAGTAAGAGCTGTCTGTAGTGAAGCAATTTTCTGTGTGAATGAAAGGCCTTCCAAGAGGGATTTAACAAACAAAACCTCAATACTGCAATGTCAGCAGCTAATATTATGTCTGTGAGCCATCTAAATAACCGATAGGGGATTCTTGAATGCATAAATATTTGCAAAACGGGAAGTGACATGTTTTTGATCCACAAGAAGGAGGAGAATTTAATTTTGCTTCAATGTTATCACTGTTGTTTGTTTCTTCTTTTCTGCCCCCCTCCCCGCTAATTCACATGATCCTACTCCTTGTCTTTAGTTTAATTAATTAAGCCATACAGCCAAGACAATGGGGGCAACTTTGGTTCATCCTCACTGCCGAAAATAAAAAGGTAGGGTGGAAGAGTTGGTGAGGCCAGAGGGAGAGAAAGAGAGAGAAGAAAATTTGGTCCATTCAGTAGATCAACAGATACATATTGTTAGGAAGTGTCAAATCTACCTGTTTATATACATAAGTGTATATGTACACATGTTCCTGTATATATACAATCACATTAATTTGGTATACACTAGGTTCCAAAACACTACAATTTCTCTCATGAAGGAGACACACAAAAATACTAATTTCACTTACTTACAGCATTTAAGGGATTGTCAATTTTTATACTATGCATATGTGATGCTCCTGCTGTGAGCTGAGTGAAGAAAGTTAAATTTGTAGTGATTTTTCCACTGAGTATGAGAATTAATTTCTTGGAAAGTTAAACTCTTGCTACAACTTCAAATTTCAGAAGACACAATTTAGTCCCACAGATTTTCCCATGGATTGCCAGACTTGATAATTAAGTGTTTATAATGTGCCTTGACTAAATATTAGGACAATTTTTAGAATTTGATTAAGGCCACACAAAAGGCTTTCTTTCATTAACAATTTTAGCTGCAAGTGCCATGTTACAGATCCTGGCAAGAGAGAAATTATAAATAAGCTAGAACTGCAACTGTTGGAAATACTATCTTGTCATTTTTAAGACTGATTAAAAAATAAATGTGTCATATTTTCCAGTCCAAAGGAAATAAACTTCCAGTTTCAGTGAGGGCATTAAATGTGCCCTTTCCATCTGCTTAACAATGGTCATTCCATTACCAGCAAGTTGAGGAGAAAGTTACATGACTCATATCTCTGTCCCTTTGGAAAAGGCCCCTTAAGCATCTTCCCGTATGTCAGCACCCTGCTGCTGCCGCAGACTCTGAGTCTCCTTCAGAACTTATTCCTCTGAGTCTCCTTCAGAACTTATTCCTCTGAGTCTCCTTCAGAACTCTGACAGCAGCCCCAGGCCCTTGCTAAGCACTCCTTCTCCTGCCTTGCAACAGCCCAGCTCCCAGTAAGCCCTGTTACCCAGGAGATCTGGCTATCACTAACATCTTCTATCACTGCTGCTCAAAACAGTCCTCCTTGCACACCATGGCTTGGTGCATGTTTAATTTGCCCTCCTCTTGTGCAGAAGCACCACCCACCCCTTTCACGAGATTGTTAATGATACCCACCCATACTCCTCCTTCTCCCCAGGTGTGATTTCAGGCACTCTCCTGAGCTCACTGTTTCCAGGTGATGCTGACTGGTGTTAGCAATGCAGCAATTAATCCACCAGCACTATTATAGTGTGCTGTGGGCAGTGTCTGTGTGAGGAAATTGCTTCCTGGCCTAAAAGCGCTAGATTTTTACTAGCAAAACAATGCCTTCCAGCAATTTAATTGAGTTATCAATGCTGACTCTCATTTTAAATATTTTTGCTCTTCCTCCCAGATTCTGCGTTAAAGCATCCCTCTTTTTCATTCCAACTTTCCAAAATGTATTTTCAAGATGACACTGCAAATACTCTTCCAAGCAATCCCCTCAAACACCTGTGCCGTTTGCCTGCTTGATCTGAAAACACAAGAAGAAAGAACACTGGAAAATAAACTCCTGGTAAGATGACTGATTTTTTTTTTTTTTTTTTTTTTTTTTTTTTTCTATATTCTCTACTGTAATATAAACAGCAAAATTGTACTAAGTGTATGTAATTGCTCTAAGGAAAAAACCCAAGCATTAATATATAAATACTTGGAAATCTGGTATCTACAAGTGTTTTTTCCATTTATTTCAGCAGCAAGAATAGGTGCTTATCATTTATGGAAAAATGGATGACATTGGACAAGAAATCAGAAGCAATATATACTGTGAAATTTGTCAGGGTGAAAAAAAACCAAACCCAAACTCTTATCTTTGGTTTCCCACAGAACATCATTAAATCCCAGGCTTGAGACGTACTGTATCTCTTCTGTGTAGAATGAAAGATACCAAAATTCTCATCAATAATGTGCTTGCTACTGCATGACATCAGTAGCAAAATACAGCGAAGTTGCAAATAACAGTAAAAGAAAAGACTCTGTGGGAAAAGTTTATAATATACTCAGAAGATCTTGTAAGAGCAGAGATTGTACCAAGGTAATCAGAATAAGAAGTTGTAAGCACTAGGCTGGGAAAAATGGTGTTTAGCGATACAAGGATGTGCACTTATCTGTAGAGTGCTCGTATTTTACAAAGTAAAGCTGAGCCATGTCAGTGACTAAGATAAGAGTTAGGTGATACCAGCTGTAGTTTTCAGGCGTCAACAGCTGACATACTTCTCCATAAGTGGGCATCAAATTGAACAAGCAGGTGAGAATTCAGTTGCACACTCTTGCTAGAAACTGTTCAGAACAAATATCTTTGTTCAAAACAAAATCCAGATCCTAGCACTCGGTTGGTTAAAAAACTCCAAACACAGTAAAGAATTGTATGAAAGTCACCATCATGTAAGAATATCAATAATATTCTGAATTTTTCCTATTTGTCTGGTACTTCATGAATTACAAGCTTAAAATTCAAAATTTAATTTCATGGGACTACATTATAAATCAAATTTTCCCAGCGCAGGGTCCACTGCAAATGTCAGCATGAATTTTGCAATTGTTCACAGGATCCCTCAGGTGACAAATCAGTCCCTATTCTGACCTGTTCTCTGGACTCAAACAAACAAAAAAATCAATCAATGTTTAATCAGATAAACTGAAAGACTTGTTCTGTCTGAGGTGTGATGCAACAGTCTGGAGCAGAGCAAATTTTTGGTGTTGAGCAATGAAATCCTATGTGAAGGGTCTGCATCCTGGATAGAGCCATTTCCACAAAAAGCAGTGATTGGATGTAGCCAAGTAGGAGGATCAGTAGGTGAAGAAACACAATCAAAAGTGCATGTGAAGAAAATCAGAATATATGATTGTTTTCTGGCAATTGGTAGATGTGTGAGAGCAAGTGTACACACAGGGTTTTCTCTCCTTGTGATTTCTCTCCTTATGATTCTCACTTTTCAAATAAATAGTGACAATAAATGAAGGGATAAAACTTCACGTTCTCAATTAAGAATTTGTAGAATTACAGTAAGGTAGCTAAGAATGTCAGCAAAAAAGTTTCTCTGTTACATGCACAAGGATATCATTGCACCTAAAAATAAGTTCATATAAGGAAGAATTTATATAAATTTTCTGTAGCTCCAAGAAAAGATAAAGATAAGTAATAAAGGCATTAAGTTGCATGATTTTACCAAGGTCACTTTCAAGTAATCATGGTTTTGTTGGAGACTGATTTATGAGTGGCAAGTTTTGCCAAAAATTTCAAATCATGGCGTTTTAAAAAAATAATTAAATATTTTTTAAAATACTTTGATTTCATTTCAAATAAATTACAGAATAATGTATTTTTTTCGCATTTATTTTGTAGGATAAGGACACAGGAGAATTCTGTTGTACAAATAACAACTGTAGAACAAAATGGAACAGAGGACTCCCCTTAATTTTTAAATTATTTCTTTATTTATGTGAAGCCCAAGCTATATTTGGTGTTGGAATATGAAGCCTATTTAAAATAGCAGATTTTTTTTCTCTATTGGAATTTCAAGATCCAACTACTACTCCTTTACGACTAAAAATGCAAAAATTTTCTTTGATTTTTTTATCTTTGTTAGGCATTAAAATTTCTTGAAATATTTAAATTTTTAAATATTGAAATTTTACATCAAAAATGTTAACTTTTTAAGCATTTTTAACCTTCTTAAACTTTTTAAAACTCTTTTTTAAACTTCCTTTATCATTGTGCTTCCAAAGTAAACATCTTTTTTTTCCACAATGAAGTTTACTTTTACTACAATCTCATCACAAGTTTGACAACAGAATGAAACAAGAACAATGATGGCAAACCTCATGGCAAAAATTAAAAAAACTCAGTTATTT
The DNA here is from genome assembly GCA_037837765.1 of Delichon dasypus. Classification (NCBI taxonomy): domain Eukaryota; kingdom Metazoa; phylum Chordata; class Aves; order Passeriformes; family Hirundinidae; genus Delichon; species Delichon dasypus. The sequence goes on along the minus strand of JBBAXF010000004.1, from coordinate 39,735,285 downwards.
AGCAAAAGCAACCTTACCTTATGGTTGATTATTTCAATATTTATAACTTGCAAAATAAATATACTAAAAACTGTTCAAAAATATCACACACAAACACCTTGCTTTAATTTTGATACCAAAACCAGAAATTCCCTGGAGTCCTACTTAGAAGAAGGTGAGTATTTTTTAATTCAGTTTGTTGAGGATGTGAATGGAGAGGAGGAGACAAAAAGACACAGACAGGAGAGGAAGGGCAGCACGGTAACATCATTAGTGAAAAAGAGAGGGCAGAAAAGAAAGCCAAGTGTCTAGGACAAATAAAGCAGGACAATGCTATTAGAAAGTCTTAATACAAAGGCAACAGAGCCTTGAATTCGACCACAAGGTGATGAATTTGAGACATGCAAAACTTCACAGGGTGTGCCCAACTTTTCATCATTGTGCATTAAGTAGTGACTGCAAAATTAGGTCCAGAGTGTTTGGGAATGTGTCTGGAAAAAATGATACCATCTGTTTGTTAGATTATTTTCATTAAATAGAAGTATCTGAATGAAATGAAGAAAAATCAAATGTAAGATGAACAAAGTGAATTAATTCTGTTACACTGTTGAAAAGTTTCCTAGGGGCAGTAGTGGACTCCCGTTCTTTACAAGACAAAACACTTTAAGGAACAATCCCTCAGTGGCATAGAAAAACATTAGCTAACCTATTGGGTCTTCACCATGCTTTATTTCTGTGGAACTGAACAGAACCAAAGCAATAGAGCAGCATTAACAAATCTAGCAAACACTATTTTAGGGGAGAAAAAAAAAAAAAAAAAAAAACCAAACAAAAAAAAAAAAAAACCAAAAAAACCCACCAACCTTTATTCCATCAATGTTTGTGTGACCTGTGAAAATGCAGGTAGATAAGTCTTTGCTATCCTGGCAGAAACAGTAGTACCAAAAATGCTAGTGTTGGTGCTTTTGCAAATATGTGTTAATGCATAGTTGTCCTAGTCCAGAATGAACATATATGTTTTAAAGTCCTACTTCCATGAAATATGAAGCACGAAATTTCATTAAACAATATCAGTAACATAACAAGCAAGGCAATACTGCACGCTATACAACAGAAGTACTGAATTAGAATATAAAGCATTCACGTGAAAGTATGGTCAAATGCTGCAGAATTATCCACTGCACTAACTTTATCTGAGCATAGTACTGTTTTACAGAAAATTTAAAAAGAAGCCCTAATAAAACCTTATCTATTCAGTGTTGAATATTTTTTTTAATATTGAGTACTTTCTGTATAATTTTGACAATTAGTTTCTCACAGAATTCTATGAAAAATATTTTTTAAATATTATTGTGCCAAAAAAGCCCAATTAAAATAGTCAGTCCTGTGACACAAAATGAAGCAACAAATAAGTCTTGGTATTAAGTCGAGCAACTAAATTAATGTCATCCCTGGATCTGTAGGTTTGCAACAGGAAAGTAAACAGTGCAAAAAGCAACACTGTTGTGCTAGATTTCATAACTGTCATGTTCTCTACTATGAAAACTTGCATGCTTGCTTCCACCTTTCAGAAGTAAAACCCTACAGTATTGTTGGAGCAAAGAAGTGGCCGCACAGAACTGTTATCACCCTGTCCTTCAGTGTTGTTTTTATTTTGATAGCACTCTACCTGAAAATATTGTAAGAAAAGTCAAGTAAAACTCATCTGGCCCCATTCGTGCTCTGAAGGTGACAAAGGTACAAGCAGTGAAGGGTTATGAACAATACTGAGGGCTAAAAGTTGGAAACTCTGCAAGAGCCTGATTGCTGTTATGGCCAGAAACCCTCACAATGGCAAACAGTATGTGCTATTCATAGTGCTCTGCCCCTTTGTTGTAGGCTTTGCTTGCACATGTAATTTGAAAAAATACCACAAAGAAATTTTCAGGGGTTTTCCTTGAAAGTGGGTGCACCTGCCTTCCCAGTGTAACACTACTCTTTGTATATATCTGAAAATGGTATCTGAAAATTTGTATTTAATAGGACAAGTTTAAGTCTTTTCCATAGCCACTGTATTCCACCTTCAACTCCTTCCCTTAATTAGAAGCTTGCAGATAGTATTCAACATCCACCTGATCTGTCGTGCTTGATTTCATGAGCATTATTTTTCCCCTTATTGATCATATGTTTTTATAATACATAGTGCATAGAAGTTGGAGATACAGTCACTTAAAACAGAAGTCCAGACTGCATGTTTGTATCTAACCTAGTGATTTTCCTATTGCTGTTATCTTCATTGAAGGTATTGTTCATGATCCCAGTACAGCTTTATAATAATAGTCTCTATATTGCAAAACTGTATTACAGAAACATGCTGTCAGGCTGTTTCTGCATTCCTTTATTTATTCCTTATTCCTTTATCAGATCCTTGGAATAGGATATTTTTATTTCAAATTATATAACTAAGTCTTTAAAATGCATTTTTAAAGAAGAAATGCCTAATCCCTATGCATATAGCAAAACTAAAGGCCAAAAATAGAGCCAGAGCGGTTGAATGGTAAATTATATATTCTAGTGCAACATTTTTTGTCTCTCTCCATCTCTTACCATGTGAGTGATAATGCTTCAGACGAACATCTCGCCTTGGAGAAAAATTATATAGCAACCTAAAAGGTTTTTGGCTGATACTGAGGCTGACTTGGCCTTTGTGGATAAGCACATTTCAGAAACTCTTCCTGAGCCTTTTGACACTGACGAGACACTGCTTCTCAACATTCTAAACATAAGGGAATTATGTATTTTGGTGAAGAAAAGGTATGAATGTATCAATGTATGTAATGTATGTATGAATGTAGGTAATACAAAGTTAACAGATTTTTTTTTCTCTTAAATTTTAAGGACTTTTAATTTAACTTTTTTTTTCCTCTCTATATTCTGTGAAGGGTGAAAAAAGTAGAAAATAAAATATTTTAGCATCTCAGCAAACCACTGGTGTGACACTAAGCCTGAGCAGGATGTGGGGACTGCTATGATCTAAAGAAGACCCAAAAGCCTAAATATCACCCTTAACTTCTATTTCTGTGCATAATTTGGTATCATTTCTTCTTTCATTTTCCAGCTTTCATATTGCAACCACTCTATCAGTGTACTATTTTTATGAGATATTCTAATATTCTAATTAAAAATCCATGTCACAATCTATCCCAAAATAAGCAAAAAAGTCTTTGAGAAAGTCAAGAAATAAATGACAACTTAATCCAAACTTAGAAGCTTTGCATGAGGTCCTAAAAGTGAACACTGAAGCATATGCATTGTCTTTGGTTTTGGACTACTTTCCAGGTATATAGAGAAAAATAATCAGATTTTTTTTCTCAATCCACAAACAAGTGGATTGAGAAACAGACAGGAAAAAGTAAACTCATATCAATGAGTTTGAACTCATATCTGTGTGGAGATTTTTGCCACATTATGTTCTACATATTTCATGCTTAGTGGGGGAAAAAAAAGCAATTATCAAGTATTCCTTTTTGATTGCTCTTACTTTAGAGGTATAATTTATATTCTTAATATGTTCCTACATATTTTTAATTTCAAACAACTGTTACACCACTGACACATTGACAATATCATATTCAATGACATTTATTTTCCTATTGTATGTTGCAGTATTTTTCTGTTAACTATTCAAAAATGCCACCTTCTTTAAAATACTATTTTGATCTTCATTTAAAATTAGTAAGTTTTCTCTTCTGACCTCATTCTACCAAAACAGGTAGAATGGTCCCCAGTGAAAGGAAGCATCCTTCAGTAAAAGGCAAGATAGGACCTGACACAGCAAATATCCAGGGTATCTGTTCTGATATCCTGCAGCTCAGTATTCAGGTTCTGTACTTGACTGTTTTGTCATCAATATTGCAAGAGTTTAGACATTGACACAGCACATTTTACAGTTAGGAGAAAAGAAGCTGCTCCATTGCTCACTAGTAAACTACAATAATATTTACAAAGAGCAAATCAAATACAAATCCTGACACTTAATATATGTCCAGGACTTTTTTTTTTTTTTTTTAATATACTGAATTTGTGTATAACTGTAATCACTAATGCAAAGTAGAATCCTTTGGTTATTTTCATATTGCATCTAGTAAACTAAAACTTAAGAGTATGTCCTTCTTACTAGGACAAGGGTATAGTCCAGTATATAAAAATAGATTTTATCTCTATGAAGTGTTTAGGATAAAGGATTCAGCACCAAGAAAAGACAAGGAATTTTAAACTGGACTCAGCTATAAAACAATCCCTACTTTCTGACTACATAAGGAATGCACCTTCTAAACTCTCGCAGACTGAAGGGAGGTTTGACCGTCCAGTAACAGAGCTGACTGATTGCCCACTGTGTAGTATTTTCTTATACCCGTATGAATTTCTTCATACCTAGAAGACTGAGATTCTTGGATGGAAAGTGGAAGTGTACCCCAGCTCCACTGATGGCAGTCAGCCAAAAAGCTCCACCTATCTATTTTCCCAATTTTCTCTGGTTTTGTGGAGATTGGTATTGAAGCTTAAAAAGGAACAGCCAAGTTTTATCTGCAGGTTGTTATGTCAGAAATTCCTGATGTCCTACATGACATTTCACTGATTGCTAGATTTGGGTCAGAAAAGAAATTTCCTTGAAGGCACATCGACTCTGTCTTGAGATTTGGCTTTATTGTTCTTTTCCCTGCATTTCAGGAAGGAAATTATCATCTTTCAGCTGCTGAATGTCTACTACAAGATGCTGAATAGTCTCAGCTTCTATTAAAATTAAAATCAGCATGTCACAGAAGCACTTGGCTTTTTGCAAGATTGTATCTTTGCTTGGTCGTGAGGGAAGAATGGCAGGGCAGAAATTAATCTGGCCAAAGCAGGAAAGTTTTGAGAACTTCAGTTGATCTACCTAATCTATGCACACACATCTGGCTGGATTCTTTTATCTTCATTACGGAGCTTTATTTAAAATTTAGAGACAGAAAAAGCGAGGAAGAGAGGGGTAGAGAGAGAAAGAAAAAGAGAGAGAGAGAGAAAGAGATAACCAATTTGAAAAATGTATAAAGCATTTATTTTTACTTCATTTCAGAATTTGCTTACAAAGATGTGAAATTCTCAGTTGAGTCCATCAAGATTTAACTAAAACACATCAAAATGGGATTGGTATTAAATGGTCAAACCTAGGAGAAAGGTAGTCTAATGCACCCCAGACTGATTCTTTCCTTATGAAAATTTCTTTCTGATTCTTGATTTTGAAGATGAATTCCCTGGATAAACTCAGCATAAGGATTACACCGACATAGGCTTTTTATGAAGGTCTGCTGAATTCAGTGCTTGACCCCAATGCCAGGGAGATTTAGCATTTTCTTTATTACGTGACTTACTGATCCAGCTGTCACCCTCATCCTGAAATCCAGTTTCAGTTGTGATCCTTACTGAAAAGATGATCACAAAAGTTTATAGACCACCACTGTAAGTGAGAAGTACAAAATTATTTTCCCAGTTGCCTGGAGGTCAGCCATTTTTTTTTTAGAATAAAACTTCAGTGTTTTCCTTGTCTTCAATAAGTTTGCTGAAATTCTCTGGAAAATAATTATTCTGTGTAGATTTATTCCATTTATTTATTATGTTTTTCTAAAATAAATTATATCTAGGCTTTCAAAAGCAGATGGCCTTTCTAATAGTTATTGCAGATAAATATTTGAATTTAATTTTATCTTTAACTAAACTAATATGTACTCTGCTTTCTAACTGGACATTTAACTAATACTTCTTGATTTTATTCAGAAGATCTCCAGAATTCTCTGGAATGAATTTCAGGATAAGAAGCTTTGACAGATTTTAACAAAATTTTTGGTTGGGTGAGACACTGACACACAAGTTCGGCTTCCATAAGTTCTGTGTGTTTGAAACTTACTGAAGATTATCTATTTAATTAGCAATTAACTGCCAAAGCAAATCAGGAGTTCTGCTTTCTGGGAATACTTGAACTGAAGAACACTAACCCTAAGGCTTCCTAATTTTGCATTAAGTTGGACAACAGTTTCTCCTACACCAAAACATTAGGACTGTGAGTACGAATATTTAGATTTCCATAGTTACCTTAAATAATCTATTGAAACTTTGCATCTAACAGCTCTCAGTCCAAAAGTCAGACACCTTAAAAAGTCACTTAGTTATTAAAATCAGCTGACTTCTCAAAATAAGTAAAAAAGTTTATATGTAATTGATTCAGATTTTTGTTTTCTAAGTTGCCCTGCTTTCAACTTCTTGTATAATTTCATCCTACTGCTTGCTGTCAAAGTGCTATAGAACTCTTTCTTCACTGGAGAGAGAGTTGTCCCCTAAATGTGCAGCTAACATGGGGAAAAAACGTGCTTTGCCAGTACTCGGAATGATAAAACATAAAATCAGACCAAGATCCAAACTGGTTCCCAAGCAGTGCTGAATATGCTTTTGAGCATATCTGTGCTTTGAGGCAGTGTCTAAACAGAAGACCAGTTCTGGCAAAATAATATGGCAGATGTTTACTAGTTAAGGCATAGTAAATACCTTACTCATAAACAGTGCTGAATATTCCTTAATTATACACATATAAATAAATTCCAAGTTAGATACCTGCAGTAGCAACTCAACTCTGCCCATTATTGAGTCAAGTTGATGGCAAATGATGGATTTCCCAGTGAAAATATATACATTTAAGTATTTTATAAAGAATTTCAAATTGAAACAAAAAATATAATGAAAGAACAATTCCCTCAAGCTTTATTAATATATAAAAACTTACTTTTAAAAAAGACATATAATTTTGGAGAAGGAAGAGGTCTTCTGAAAGACAGAGCTGAGAGATTACCCTGTTTAAAAAAATAATTAAGGCCTCCAAGTAGTGAACTTCATAATCAAGAGTATCTTATTTTATTATTAATAAACATTTATGAAGAACTTGAGATATGAAGTGCCTTCTCTTCATCTATGTATAACTATACATCTTATACATTAGTGTAAATTATTAATTCCTTACATACACATATATACATACTTAGCATTTTGAAGGGATGCTGTGTCACTTTCAATATGTTTGCAAATAAAGACAGGAAAAGGGTTTTGTTTTATTCCTGATTTATAAATTAAGATTAACAGATCACATTTTGACATTTTATAATATCATATAATTTTATATTTTGTTTCATTTCATTACTTGAAATTTACATTTTATGGAATATTTTAAATGGCAATTAACATACAAAGACAAATTTAAAAAGATATTAGAATTCTTCCAATATTCTTAACTGATTAAGGGAAATTTGATGTTATTTCCTTCAATAACTTTTTTGCTTTTGTGAGAAAGACTAAGTTATGTTTTTTTGTGAAATATTGATTAAAATATAGTTTATCAATCTGTAATCTGATGTAATTTACTGTAGAGAAAATTTTACTACTAATTTACACACATTATATACCTATCTTGAAGAGAAGTCTTGTAGCAAAACCACAGATCATGTACTTTTATTAAATTTACTCAAAGAAAAAAACCCTTTTTCTTTACTTCCTAAGTTTCAGACTGTAGCATTTTGGAAAAGCAGTTCCAAAACTCTACAAACTTTGTTGTAATAATCCATTCCTATCTAAATCAATTATATTGAGTACAAATTTATCTGGAACTTCAACCTAGATTATGAAAAATAAATTTCACAAATACATTGTGGAATGAGTCTTCACAACAAAATTATAGCAAAACTTCTTATTGTAAATTACTGTGCAGTTAGGTTCAATTGCTGTATAAAGTTTATCCTTAGCTTTGCAATGCTTTACTTTCTGACTGGCTGAAGAGCCACTAATTCTATTCATCACTGCACATTTTTATCTCTCTAAGTACCTACCCTATATATCCTTTCTTGCTGTTTGATAGAGTGAACCAACCAGAGAAACTGGATGTGCATAATATGCATGGGATTAATTTTTGACAATCTTACTTCCACAATCCCCTACTGTATTTGTTAGGTTGGCCCAAGAAAACAAAGTTTAAATATTGCAAAAATACATTATTATTATTATTACTACTACTAGTAGTATTGTTATTAGCAAAAGAGGGCTGGCAAACCTCAGGGAAGAAAAAAAACACATTTGATTCTCTTCTCATATTTAATCATGGCAGATACAAATTAATTTTATTAACCATCACTGGGGATAACTAAAGTCAATAGGTCAGACAACGTCTGGGTTTGTAAAGGCTGATTTCTAACACTGGTGTCCCCACTGCAGAAAGATCTTGTCAGTTACCCTGAAGGACAGCAAAGCTCTCATCCCAAGAGCAGCGGCTATGTGTTTGTTCTCTGTGTTTACTTCTGACAGCAAAATCATTCTCTGCACTGGCATGGAGGAAAAGACAGCAAGCACAGAATATCTGAGGGGGGAAACAAGAAATGGGATGTGGAGAAACCGCAAGAGACAGATCCTGTGAAGTCTATACCCACATTTGCACCAACCTTTTGTGACATCTAATACACACCAAGATATAGCTGGCATCATGAAATGGAATGGTAGCATTTGAGCAAGAAAAGCTGCATGGGAAAACATGTAAGATAACCCACTGACCTTGTCATGCCTAGTTACTATTGGAAATTATAGTAAATTTGGATTTCCTTCTGGTACTGTGATTCTGTGATTTATTGTTGACAGCTCTTTCCTCCCCCCCTCCCCCCCCCCCCCATTTCCTTTTTAAAAAACATATAGTTTCTATTATTTTAGAAAGTTGGGGTGGGTTGGTTGGTTGGTTGTTTTAAAATCTGATTAAGCATACAGTGATACAAAGAAATTCCACACGGGAGTAAACTTTCTCTAGGTAGTTTAATCTATATTGTACATAAAATATAATATATATTGCATATAGTGTATATATATTTTACATATATATGTGCATATGTATATGTGTGTATAAATACAAACAGATATAAATACAGATATATGTATACATGTACAACTATAAATGGTGCACAGCAGTGATGGTGCCAGTAAGACATAGAGAACAACTCAGAGATATACCAAGTCAACTCTCATATCATACTGTCGAAGTGCTTGAATTTGGTGGCCTGGACTATATCCTTCTTATCAAACAAGGTGGCTGAAAATTCATGCCATGTTCAAACTGAAAGTTAAGGATGAAACCAGGACAGGTCTCTCTGAAAGTAACCTGGCCTGGTGTTCTGTCAGTGTCTACGCAAAGACAATAATTTATAAATTACTTGACACTCAGTAATTTTAACCTTCTACAGGCATTTATAAAGAGATCTGGATTTTGCAATAATTCCAATATCATTCATTGACTTCAGTGGAAAGGTGCAAGCATCTTTAAAAAGCAGTGCAAACTGTCTAAGACACAAAAATTGAAAGATACTTTTTTTTTTTTTACCATTATAAACATGTTGCTATAGACCATAATATAGTGATGTATAATATGCTATATTTGTACTTCACACACTCACAGAAAGGAATAATTCATACACTGTGTTACCAGAAACTGTGAAAAAAGGAAAAGGCAGTAGATACTTATCTATGTTAAATAAATGGGAGGAATACGCCAATATCTAATTTAATTAGACCTTTGGGATCTTTAGCACCTTTTAATTTCTGATTCTTAAAATATCTATCATGCTATCATGGTAAGTCTCTAGTATATGTGCTTCTCAAAATGAACATGCAGATGAACTAGCCACATTTATCTCTAGAAAGCATTTTATTTGAAGAGTTTGCCTTAGGCAAAAACTTCACCTGTAATCAAATAACTATCAAATAATAAAAATTTAGAGATTAAAAAAAACCACCTAAGAGCTGATCTAGTCAGTCCTTTCAAGAACGAAGGACTGTAACCTATAGCAAATTCTCTGGACTATTCTTCAGCCCTAGTTTAAATCATTATTTCCTTTCAATCTAACACACCATCCACCTTCTCACGAGGAGTTTTTTCAGGTACTCAGTCAACGGTCTACTGTGCTCATGTTTTTAATCACCTTTCTTAGATACACAGTCGATCACATCAGCATGGCCCTAATGCTACACTGTATTTTGTGTTTTATGGGCCGGATTTGGATTAACCTTAAAGAAAACTCTGGGTGCCTACAGAAAATTACCAACACAATGCAAGCCCTTGGTTGCTGGAATTATTCCTTATCCAAGCACCCGCACGTATTTCCCTTGATCATCAGGCAGCTTAGTCACTTTTTGTAAGCTTTTCTTCTGAAGCAATTCCTCCATTCTGTTATTTTAATAAGTTTTTACTTTTTTTTCTTTACATTTTCTCAATTTGACTTATCACTTTTTTTTTTTTTTTTTAACAGCAAGCTGTATTCTAGGTAGTCTAATACTCCTATGTCAAAATTATGGGTTCCCAACAGGATGTTTTAAAACATACTGCATATGAGATATTGCTGCTATGTCTTCGTGTTTGGTTGGGTTTTTAAAATCACATTTTATCCTTGTAAATTGTCCTCTTGACCCTTTGGTCTTTTTCTAACTCAGTATCTGTATCTATTGAATATTTATTTGTGTTTCAGATATTTTTTTTCTCACACATATTCATTGCCTTTTTTTTTTCATGTCAAATCTGACATTGAGGTTTCCAGAAAATATTGCTAACTTACCTTAATTATGCCAATTCTTTTACTTTCCCCACAAGTTTTTATAGCAACTCCAAATATAGTAACATGAGTTGTTTCTTTTACACTCTCCAAACTACGTATACATAAATACATTCAGATTTAAATACAGTATTCATAGACTTAGATAAGATAATAAACTTTCTTAAAATTACTAAAGTGTCTGCAATTATTTAAGCTTCTTGGGGGGGATATATTTTTTTAATTATTAAAGCATTAAAATTACACTTTCTTTAGCTTATTTTTGTGTGAATTCATAGTTTTGCACTTGAGAATTCAAATATCCTGTGATCTTTAACACTATGCAACAGGTGGCAGGTTAGACACAGGACTGGGCTTTATCTGAGGGAGCTAAGCTACAGGGATGATAACATATTAAAAAGAGATCAGAATCCAGTTTAAAACTGAAAATACAGAAGATTGTATCCATTCATGAGAAATAGCAGTTTTATGTATGATAGCGTGAACCTAAGACTTTGTTTTAGGAGATGCTGAACTTAAAAGTCACCATAAGACAATTAAGGCTGCCTGAAAATCAGGACCTTACAGGATTGGGCTTAATGACTGGGAGTTAGTACAGCATTTTTTTTTTTTTTTTGATAGGTCTTTATTTGATAGCTTACATTCCTACAGACACTTGAATATCTACTGCTTATGAAGCATATATAAAAATGTAAACAAGCTTAATTTTTGAGAGATGAAAGTGGAATAACATTTCAAATTTCACTGAGAAATTTAACCTTTACATTATATAGAATAACTTATGTTTATTGTGTATACAGCCCGGGCATGTTTCTGTATTTTGTATGATATTAGCAAAATGTGATCAGATGACTGACTTTCATTTCTATGAACTGACATATCTCTTCAATGATACTCTATTTTGCAGATGTTGAGAGACATAAGCAAAACAAGTAAGTATTTCTAAGCAAAATGCTTCAAAATGGTATACTTTCAAAGAAACAGAAATATTTTAAAAATGTAATTCATTTATGCTCAAAATGGAGACTTTTTCTGGGAGAATTTATATAGCTCAGCTTTGTCTATCAGCAGCGTTTAGAGCAGGAGTGGTGCCTTTCAAATGCAGCATTTATAAGTCACCACTTGTCATAAAATGTAGCTGTATGTTCAAGAGGTTTGTGGTAACAGCCTTTAATTAAACTGCAGACTGTTAGAGGGTTTCTGTTAACCTTTGAAGTTCTTAATTATTCGTTGTATTCAGCCTTTTATGTCACACTTAAGGTTAAATTAATTAATTAAAGTATACCTACAAGAGAAATAGGGACTTTACTTGTTCTAATTTGATTTTTGAATTTCAAGGTTTTTAAAATAATAACGGATGTTTCCTTTTTCTTTTGTTGGCATACCAGAATACAATGTACACTTAAAACCACAGTAGATTTTTATGGGAATAATCAGTAAGCATGATGCATGTAAATGAGCTGTTTTCTATGCATGGCTGACAAAAGTGCTAATTAAATAGTTGGTATTCAAGGCTATGCTCGTTCATTGTTTAGTGACATAGAAATCCAGTGATGTGTGACAGCAGACATTTTAAGTTTAATGTTTTCTCCTCTATGTTCTTTGACATGAAATGGTGGCACCATGATGAGAACACTAGTGTAAGCAAAACACTGGAATATGCTTTAATAATGTTTTAACCATGGAGTGTCAGTAGTCTAGTTTTCTAATGAATTTTTAATATCTTTCTTCATATAAGGACATTATGAGTTATTACTGATGCATATTAAATCATATATAGAAGTCATTTTCTCACTAAATTTACATAAAATGGCAAAATGCTTATGCACCAAATGGGGCTTACTATATCTGGTATAGTAAATATGCCTTTGCAGGTTTTCTGCAATCAAACTCCTGTATTTCATTATCAGCCAGATAAAGGTCTTTTCTGAAAAGGGAAAATAAAAGCTACTGAGATCTGGTGATGCCTGTGAGGAATTCACTGGGTGATTAGAACCCAGTCTAGAATTAAAATTTGCATGAGACTGAAAATAAAGTTATTTTGTAAGTATAGCTAAATGGACAACCTAGTGCTTCTAATAACCACCAGGCTGCTTATTAAGGGCTTCCACATTTAGCACTGAATACTGACTTGAAATAGACATAACCCATTGTCTTAATTTTGTAATTACTGATTTATCTCTGTTAAATCTGTAGCCGCTGAAATCTTCCCAGCTCCTCACTGTCCCTCAGTGTAAGTTAAAACTGCTGTTCCTCTCTTACTGTTACACACACTCACCTTTCACCCATATTAACTCTTTCCTTCTTGTCTTCCTACTAATAGAAATTCTCTGTATTAGCCAAAATACATTATAATTGATAACAAGTTCACAGTAAGAATGGCACCACTGTTGCAATATTATTAACCCAAACCGAACTCCTTACATTTAATGAAGGAAACTTTGTTCTCTCTCTCTCTTTCATTTTTGATACCGGGAGCATTTTTTGACCTGGTGAAAAAAAGTTGCTATTTAAAAATAAATGTATGCTTTTCCCTGCACTTATTTGGAATTAGTAATGATAATTAATTAATTAATTAGTTATATATTATTTAGCTATTTCAACTACAATTATAGTAATTTATTTATAAGTAAAAAATTCACATAACACACTTCAAAATTCAATGCACTGGAGAGACATCAGAAGGATCTCCAGGAACGTGCATAATGACTCTGGACATAAGATTAATTTAATAATATAGTGCTGTGCAAGATATTAGAATATATCACATAGCTGTATATGATGAATCATTTTTAAAAGATGAAAGCAAAATAATCACTTTCTCTTCTCAGTTTTATTATAAGCAAAAGACAATATTTGAGCACAGACTAGGAATTAAATTATTCTACAAGAAATTATTCTACAAGAAATAAAGTATTATTCCTACAAAACTGGAAGAATATTGAAATTTAAATATAGTTTACAATGCCATCCCAGTCTCCTTCAACTATTGTGGGAAACGTCAATTTAATTACAGTAACATTAAATGGTTACTTGATTTTGTGTAGTTTTGTCTATCCCATTAATCATCAGGGGTAAAGGACAATGCAGGGAAGAAATGGGAGTTTTTGTTACAGTCAATACTCACAAACTAGGAACAGAGGAGACTCACTCTTGTTAACTCTGTTACAGATCTGTATTACAGAATTGTGTTAGCGATGGATATTCCCTCAGCACAAGAAGTCACAGAATCAAAGAAGCACAAAACTAACTAAGAATGGAAATTACCTTTTGGAGAGAAATTAGAGCATATGGATATGATGGAACATAGTAAACTCACTTCTTGATGGTGCAAATGATGACACAGATCATAGGTTTCTAGACTCAAAGTTATGAGTTTGCATATGCCAATTGTGTCCGTATATATTAAAGAGGATTTACATAGCTGTTATATGAGCCCAGCCATATATGAAGAATTATGGGAATTTAGAGGAAGACATAAAATGAATAAATTTTCCAGCAATATGTTTATGTCCATTGGTAAAATATTGGTAACTCATAAAGTCCCAAGTACTCAGCTGAAGAGGAATCTCTGCAATGTATGCTTACACCAACTACAGCCGTAGAGAAGTGGTCTATTTTGAAACAATTTTCTAATGTGGAAAAATAAGTGGAGAAATATCTCTGGTCCTATTTCAGCCTGTACCATCAGCAGCCTGTACCTTCCTACACACCTAGAGCAGCCATTGCTTTCTGTGATAGAAAACCACTAAAGACAGTAATTATATATATATATATATATATACACACACACACACATAAAAAAGAAAGCTAATTTTACCTATTCTGATCTACCATCTACCACTACTGCTGCTGAATTAGATGAGAGGAAACTGCATAAGTGTGATACCATCCTTGCTGAGCAGGTTTTCTGTTACTGACTCCAGCTTTCTCTTACAAGGTTATTGTAGGTTAGATTCCAATTACATTAAATTAGTACTGTTATTCTGATGATAATGACATCATTTAATTATGCCCTAAAATCTTGTTTCTTAAAGATAGTATTCTACATGACAATGATACTGAAGTATTTTTTATGTTAATGTCCCTTTCAGTCAACTGACATTATTAACAGAGAGGTATTTTTAAAAATCATCGTTAAATAACTTTTATATGCCCCTTTTCATTTATATGCCCACCCATGACACAGGGTTTATTCTGAAGGAAAAATTATCCTATTCAGACTATACAGGTTCTTTTTCAAAAGGTGAAATGCTGCTCCTATTTGAGTCAAAGATAGACCTACCAAGTTTTTAACCAAAGCAGAAAACTAATTTTTTCCAACAAACTCTTCTAAGACTCTAAAGAAGACAAACTGCTGACAATCTTGCATATTCATTTACTTGCAAAGTTCATTTTGACTTGGATTCTATATTCCCTATGCAGAGGTACAAGCTGGAGGTCAAAAGGCTAAGCAGAAGGTGATTCTTTTTCACAGTTTCCTGTGGACTGGCAACCTTGCTCCCTTCTGCAGCCTTGCTCACCCACCTCACAGTACCATCAAAACCATAACAGTCATTAAGCAAAGAAGCTCTGGGTTCTTATCAGATGATACATTTCAGCACAGATGTTTAAATCATCAGTGTTTAGAAGGAGTGAATACCCATTCACTCGTGGTGTGAATCTTAAACCTGTCCTGGGCAGTTTCAGGAGCTGAACTTCAATGATCCCTATGGGTCCCTTCCAACTTAGGGCATTCTACAATTCTGTGCTTCATAATTTAGTAAGAGGTGAAGGAACTGAGAAATACAGCAACAAAAGCATCTACACCTGGAGGAGAAAGAACAGTTTTGTCCTGAGCTCAGTGCTTACCATGATTTTTCCTACATAAAATATAGGTATTTACCATTCTAACACAAACCGCTTTCAAAATGTGTTTTTATGGTGTAGGCCAGGCACAGAAATCTCAGATAAGCAGGTGGTTATGGATTTTTAAATGAACAGCAAAGCACCTTGGGTACACCTTTTAGTGGTGTAGGCAGAGCGGTTCCTGCGATGCGGCAGTGCAGTGAGGGGCGCAGGGCAGTCGCCACTGCGGGCGGGTTGAGCTGCACCTGATAGTGCTGCGGAGCCAAGGTGGTATCATTAGCATCACCTGCCCCTCGCAGCGCGACTTCTCCTTAATCCTTTGCAATTTACAACAAGTTTAAATATCCATGAATGGTGTCATTAACTGGCTTTAGTAACTGCTTAAGTCCGGGACTGTTTGTTTGTTTGTTTGTTTGGTAATCCCCCTCTTCGGAGGAGCACACCGACTTGGCGGATCAGTCGCGATAATGACTCAGTTACTCGGCAACGGGGGGAAGAGGGCGCTGGCTGCCGCCAGAGGCGGCTCCTCGGCCGGCAGAGCTAATTAGAGTCTACCACTTACGACAATTAATAGCGGTGATGCGGCCCCGCGGCCGGAAAGAGGGCACGGGCGATGAGGCTGGGTTGGGGGGTACCGGCTGGGTACTAGTGGGAAGAGGAGATGCCCGGGGCCACACAACATGGCATCCCGCCGCATCCCGCTCCATCTCACGCGCGCCGCCGCCTGTCTCCTGGGAAACTCCAATCAGGGCGGTCGCCGCGCAGCGGGAACGGAGCCCGGACCGCGGCATCCCCTCGGCGGGGCTGATGCTGAGGGCCGTAGGGATGCTCTCCGTCAGCGCCGCTGCCGATCTTGGTCGGTGTCTTGGGCTTCGAACTAGCAGGATCTGCCTGGGAACCCGCGGAGGGACGTGCAGCCTGGCAAGGAAACCCGCGGGTAGGGCGCAGCCTCCTCATTCGCCAGGGGAATTTCCGTCCCCTCTCCTCCCACTCCTCCTTCCCCACCCTCAAGCATGAGTTAGCATTAGTTATACGGAATTAGGGGGGAAACGGCTTTTTGAGCCGTTGGATTTAAAGACACAGAGTGAACACCACATTCCCTTTCCGCTGCATTACAGTTTACATCCCTAATATCACAGGCTGTGCAGCTTGGTGTCAGACTCAGTCCTGATCTCTGTAAAGTGGATGGCACGAGTTCATCCATGTCAGACTCTGACCCTGATGGGGTCACACCAGGTTTACACCATGAACTATGGATGTATGTGTATGTATGTATACACAAATGTATGTCTATATATTTATACACAAGTGAGAACTTCAGGAAGGAAGAACAAAAAAACAAACAGGTTATTATTGACAAGCAACAGCACAGTCAAAGGGATCCTTTCTCCTCCTTTCCCAGTCCCAGAAAGGGCAGTAAGAAATGGCCTAATATTCGCCTCATGCACTTGCTGTTTAAATAGGAAATCTAATCGCCAAAGTCTGACATTTTCTTGCTTCGATATTAAAATAATGGAGGATGTAAGGGGTCATTATATGTGTTCACTGCAGGGTGAGCAATCTCTGGAAGTGGTGTATACTCTAAAAATTTTAATGGCCTTTTAAAATCACACCTCTGTGGGACAGCTATGCACATATATCTCTCCTTCTAGCCTAAAGAAAACAGAAAACAATTCTTAATTCACTTGGGAAGGGAGACATCTGGCCTAACAGGCAGCATGCCCTTGGCTTCTCTACAAAATGAAATATTTCACAACACAAATACTTCAATTTCAATTGAAAGAAAAATAATGAATCTACCCTATGCTATTGCATATTAATGGCAACTTCAGGAAAGGGGAGGTGTGCACAGGAATATGTACATTCATAAAAACAGCTCTTCTTTGGTAGGTGAAAGAAACTCCCTCCTCCAACAGCTGCCAGGTTTTGTACAGCAGGCAGGGACTGGTGCAGGACTGGTGCCTTCTCTTTAAACCTCCCCATCACCTGCCTGTGTTGCCCTGTTTCTGTTCCAGATCCAGATGGCCTCAGCTGCCCCTCATTCATGAATGGTTGCATTAGAAAGTCAGGAAACTATAATCTAGCACCAACGCCTCCAGTTACACCACCAATCCTCTGCCTGCCCCATGCACCACATTCCCAGTGTCCAGAGCTGCAGCGATGGAACTGCTGAGAAATGCAACAAGTGGAACTGCTGAAGGAATGTGTTACTCAGCACAAGGGCAGTTGCTCATCATGCCAAGTTTTTATGCCAGAAATGGTATCGTGCTTTATGAAGTGCAGGCAGAACCGTGGTCACTTAGGTTTAAAACACAGACATTCTAACAAAGCACACACAGCTAACTCTTCACCATGCCTTTGAACTGCTTCATAGCCTGCACTGTGCATGAATCCTAAGCAGAGGACTGACCTGAACAGCACTCATAACAGAAACCATCATAAAGTGAGGGTAACAAAGCAGTAGATAAAAACTGAGAGAACTGAAAACTCTCCTTCTGGTACCTGGTACCAACACTAAGATGGATTTCATCCAGCACCTGAAGAAATGCATTTCCCATTGCTTTGCTTGTGTCATTTCTGCTAAATATTAAAGAAGAAATCATCTGCTAGACTCAGAAGAAATGATCTGTGTACGGTAAAGTACATCTACTATTTTATCAGTCGGAAGCTGAAGGGTTAAAATAGTTGCTGAATACTAATTAGTTTGCACAATTAATTTTTTAAATTTCACGAGAAGCAGTTTCGTTGCTTGAATCACTTATCCAACTCAGAATGCTGAACTCATTTTAAGAAAATTAAAAGTGTTTGTCTGGCTGAAAAAACTTGTAAAGGAACTCCTTCCACCCCCCCCCCCCCCCCCCCCCCCCCCCCCCCGCGTTGTTTTTTTGTGGTTTTTTTGGGGTTTTTTTTTTGTTTTTTTTTCTTTTGTTGTTGTGGTGGTTGGTTGGTTGGTTGGTTGGTTGGTTGGTTGGTTGGTTTGGTTTGGTTTGGTTTTGTTGTTGTATTTTGTGCATTGTAGACACTAGCAATGATATTAGTTCTAGTGTGGGAAAATATTATAATTGAGATCTGGTAAGTTATTTGCAGACTTCAAGTTTTTCTTTACGCTGTGCTGACATTTAATACAGCCCTGTTGATGAAAACAATGCTGCCATTCATAGCTCTAGACGTAGATTTCAATCGACTTAAGTGGGCATAATGAAACTTGGTCATTCACCAGTTACCCATATTGTGTTCTCAAATTTTCTCTCAGCAAAAGTATAATGACTCAGTATTGTATGGTTGCGTAGACAAGGGCTCAGAACAAGAGACACTAGTTTTGTCTGACGGTGTGAGAAAATCGTGAAAGGATCTTTTCTTCCAGATGGTGTTAAATTCAGCTGCCTTTTTAACATTGGCCTTGCACAGCAATCTGCTGTTCTCTTTTCTCAAAGAATAAGCCCCAGTCCCTGCTAGTTAACATGCATACTCACACAACCTTCAACTACCTTCCAACTGTTTTACAATGCACTGGTGAAAATTATACTTCCCTCTAGCCACCCCCGGCTCTCGCTAGCTCAGTTATTCAGGGGTTTTAGGGAAATATATTTCAGAGAGACAGAATAGAGATTTCAAAAGAGTGGCTCTCACCCCCAGCTTCCGTCCAAGCTTTATTCTCGATGTGATGTTCCAGGAGGCCGAGGAGAGAGAGAGAGAACCAGGAAGAAACAGGGGTATATCTAGTTTTGGGCCAAGGAAAGATATTGGCCCTGAGCCAATAGGGTCAGGAGTAGGTATGATAGGGAAAAAGGGTTGAACTACATAGCACAGGTTTCAGGGGGACTCTGAGGGGAAAAACCATTCCTCAGAGGAACACAACACACTGGTATGCTAAATAAACTTGATCCAGTCTCCTCCGGTGCTAAAACTGGCTTGGAGAGAACTGCCCACCGATAGTTCAACATTTTGGGTTTGGGTTCGGTTTTACTTCCCATACTTTACATAAAGCTTTTCCTTTGTTTGATAAACTGACTTTATTTTCCACACCAGCTTTGAGGAAACAACACCAAATAGGTAGATAATCCTAGGAAAGGATTATTTTTACTAGTTACTTGCTGCATGAGTCTGTTAAAGCATAAAATTGAGTTCCTGTTACCACATTTCCACACGCTCTCTTTCTCCAAGCCAGAAGTTTACAGTGTAGGAGAAAAAGTGCAGAGAAATGGGTCTCTGCTCCTCCTAAAGAAGCGAAGGAGGAAGAATAGTAATAGTAATAATAGCAATAATAGCCAATAATAATTTATTGATTGATAATCACGTGACATTTTTAAGGTACAAAGCAATTTAAGATGACAATCACAAGCACGCGATTATAATGCTGCTATTTTTCTCTGATGTTTTCCTTCGCAAATTTACAAAGGCCAAGACACAAGCAACAGCTTAAGTAAATTGACCCCATTCATGTCTAAGTAAACAAGGGGTTTCCTCAGAAAACAGCTTATCGCCTTAATTGAAGCTCGTTGAGAAAGAAGACGCCGCACTTTGTCATGTAAATGTTAATTGTAGTAGACAATGGCTGTGGGTAAATAGTATCCCCAGACAAGCAGATAAATGAGAGGCGGGCACTCTGCGGTGAAAGCCTGGTGGCTCAAACACGGTTCCGATGTAAATAAACACAGCTCCCCTCGCCGGGCGCTGCAGCCGTAAAACTTTGATCACACTGAGCGCAGCCAAAACGGAGGTTTAACGTCAAAACGGCCTGGCCGGGGTCCCGGCCGGCACTGCCGGCACCCACCGGGCGGGACCCTCCGGTCGAAACTAAGGTTATTTTTACAGCTACAGAGAGGATGCGGTAACTTCTGAGGCAAAATTCTTTGGTTTAGCTCTACAGTACGCCTGCTGCTTCCGGAACACACTGGCTGGCTCCTTGTTCCATCCTTCTCATACTGCAGTGTGTAGCGTTAAGGTGAATATTCCCATTATAAGCCCCAAACCAATGGTTTTTATAAGCAGTTTAACAACAAAGGGAAAATACAAAATAAAATTACATCATTATAAAAAGCGGCGCGCAAAGGTTTTGCCCTAGACGGATGGGTACCGCTGAGCCCCATTTCCTTATCATTGATCTTATTTTCATCTGCCGTGGAGAACGTTCAGTTACTAACTCAGTGTCACATTCCAGCGTGCCTCTGAACAGACGTTTAGGTCAAGTCCAAAAGGAAATATGTTACCCCGAGCAATGAATCCCTCTCTATTTTCTTGCCAGAGGCGCCTAAACCGCCGCAATTATAAAGACAATAGTTGTTAAAAACACAGGACTGTTTGCATCCCGACATGCCCGCCCTGACCCTCCCTTACCCCATCGGGACCAAAACCCGCATCCCCCCGCGAACTCCGCAAGAGAAGGGTGCAAGTTCCTTCCTTCTCCCGCGGAGAGCACGGGGGTGCGGCTCGGGGGGAGCGGGCGTGTTCTGCAGCCCCGTCCCTTCGTCCGGCATTTCTGGGCTGACGGCGGGTGGGAAATGCTCTCGCGGATGCCGGCGGTGGGCTCCCCCAGCCCCAGCCCCGGCCCCCACCGGGCTGTCTGTCACCGACCGCCGGGACACGGCGCTGCCGTTTGCCCGAGCGTGGGAATGGGAGAGCCCAGCCGTTCACATCTCCTGCACGTCGTTTAAAGGAATCAATTAGGCAAGACAGACACTCCGCTCCTCCACCTCCTCCCCTCCCCCTCGTCCCCCTTCCTCCCCGTGTTTTTGTCAGGTCTATATACGTGCTAATTATTTCGGTATGGGATGCTAGAGCTGTTTCCAGGATAGACCTGATCATCCTTAAACAAAAAGAGAGGAGGCACACGCGTGGGTTTTGGAGTAAATGTCATTTTCATTTCCAATGCTAGGTGCAGAGCAAGGCATAGAACATTTTTTCAGTCTTTGACGGGGGGAGGCGATCTCGTCTCCATCATGTCTTTCTGCTTCAGTAGCTTCCTCAAGGAAACCCTCTCGAAACAGAGAAACATCTATGCTCGTGTTTTTAATAGAGGAATAAAATTCGGCCATTACTTTTTTCCCCCTCCCCCTCCATTTTTGTGCAGCTCTGCCGAGTTCTAAGTAGATATAAATTATTAAGCTTGTCTGCACTTCGGTATAAACTTTTCTCTGAAAGCCTACTTTCATATGATTTGAATTTAACCTCCGTGAGTTGTCTCAGATGCCCACAGACAGTTTTTGGGTTGGTTTGCCGCTCTTTTTTTGTTGTATTTGTTGTTGTGTGGTTTTTTGTTGTTGTTGTTGTTGTTGTTTTGTTGTTGTTGTTTTGTTTTGTTTTTTTCCCCTCAGTTCAGTAGTTAGCTCTGTATCACCAGCTCCGCCATTTTCATCATCACCAACTGCCACCATTATTTTTACGGCCATTTCTTTGCAATGAATCACTTCGCGAAATGAAACTCAGAATCAGGTTTTTAATATATATGTATGTATGTATGTGTATATATATATGTGTGTGTGTATATATATGTATATATGTATGTGTATATATATCCTTTTAGCCCGGTTTAACGTTGACTATTCTGGGTTTCTCTTTATTTAGTTATTTATTCAACAGCAATAGCTGCACATAACGTTGTTTACCATCAGTACCATATTCTCTCTGCAGCAGGTGAATATCCATTCTGTGCCATGCGACAGCTTCATGTTTTGGAATAAGTATGCCATTAAATTTCCTCCAGTCTCACCTTCAGTTGTAAAAATATTAGATTCAATAAACATTCCTGACCTTTCTCGATTTTTACTATCTCTCGCAGGAGTCTTTAATTTCTTTCATTTTCACACGCTGTACGATGATCTTGAAGGAGTTTTTACTTTCGGTTATCTAGCTTTATGAAGACCAAAACACTCATACAGCTAGATAACCAAAGATAACAACTCGCTTCCCTCAAAGCTTTTTTTTTTTTTTTTTTTTTTAATCCGCGCCCCCCCCCCCCCCCTCCCCCCACCCCCCACCCCGTCTTTGCTACAACACAGATTCTTTCTGGCAAACATGCGGTTTCCTCCAAGAGCACTAGTATTCTTTTAAAATGTCATCCTTTTATGTAAATATGTCTGTATATATGTGCAGCTAATAATTTCCAAAAGCGATCCCTTGCCTTCAAAGTTTGTTCCGAACTTTTTGTTTCAGCCAGTGATTTCCGGCAGGGATAGCCAAAAATTCATCTATTAATACCAGAAAATAAACCAGCTGTTTAGTTGCGTCAGGCTGCGTTAAAAGAGAGCAGCATCCGTCCTTTTACAGGCCCCTATTTGCATTGGAAATCGCTTCGTTTTCACGAAAGACTCCTTAGCCGCTATAAAGATGAAAAGCCTCCGGCAATTTCCAGCGCAGTGTAAAGAAGGAGAAGAAGATGGGGAAAATCCATTTCAGCAGGAGGTAACAAGATGATTCGAGGATGTGGCTCCTGATCCCCTTAGATTATGCCCGGCATGGAGATCTTTGCCAAATGGTGGCAGCTTGATTACAAATATCTGGGCAGAGCGTGTATTTTAGAGGGGGAGATTCTCTCACGGAGCTCCTAGAGCTGGGGAGAAGACGGCAGTCCTGGTGGCTGCTGCTGCCCCCGATCTGAAAGAAGGAGAAAAGGGCCATCATTGGAGGACTTTCAGTGCCAGAATGCGGGCCAGCCCGGCAAGGTCAGAGGTCCCGGAAGGCGGGAGACCAAGGTAATGATGATGTCATGGGAAACCTCGACTACACACGGCTATTGATATGCATGAGCCACCAGCGGACGGCGCCGGGACCGAGTCTGGTCTCGCCTCCAGCATCGCCGCCTCAGCCACCCTGGTGCAGGGGATACGCCCGCCGCCGCTACCTTCCTCCTCCTCCTTTGCAGCACAGAGCGCTCTAACATCCAGAGGACGGGAGGGAGGACGCTCTCCTCGGGGACGGGAAGCAGCCTGTCCAGCCTCAGGGAATGCTGCTGTGCTTCTCTTAGGGCATCTCCCGCTGGTGAGGAGAGCCGCCGCGACGGGCAGCGGGGCCTTGCGCTTGGAAGCCGGGAGGGGAGGCTGCGCTACGCAGTGAGTCGGTGTGTAATTACACTGACAATTTGCCCTTTGTGTGTCTATGAGGAATTTTAAATATTTTTTTGGTTGGTTGGTTAATTGCTTTGGGGGGAGAGGGGATGGGGATTTTTATTTATTTTTACCCCGCATCTTTGTCGTGCTTCGCGCCTATCGTGATTTGCAGGTATTTACAGCGGGACGGTCGTGAGAGGCGTTTTCCTCTGCCTGTCTGTGCGGGAAACTGCGAGCAGCAGGCTCAGCATATTCTGTAGTCTCTATAACCTCTCTCCGCCCTTATTCCCACCCCCACTCGGTCCCAGCCTGTGTGTGTCTCTGCGCCTGTATTAGAACGCAACACAGGTGGACATTGCAGAAATATTTACTAAGATCATGCATCATGGTCTTAGTAATGCCTTAATAAAAACGCTGATTTATCGTTTATTTTTATTAACCTCTACTAAGAGAGAACTGCGTGCCTGTGTTACTCATGGGACCGACGGAGAAATGTCTTGATGTGTTATGTGGGGTTTTAGGATTTAAGTCTCTCAGCTCCTCCTTTGCCCCGCCCCCCGCTAGAAGAACATTATACTGTGAATTTTTTTAAACAATATAATTTGTATAGAATTTCCTTAAGTCTTAAGTGCAAACATTTAAGGTCTCTCGAGTATATGTGATAAAACGAACCTTCTCACTGTGATCTACCATGTTTACTGTTGAAATTAATAAATTCATTTCAACAGCTCTTGTGTGCTGTGTTAAGTATAAGATACACACAAAAAATTCACCACAGACAGGCGTTGGACTGCTCAGAACTGCTAAAGGAATACCAAGTTAAAATTCATGCTGCTACTCTTCTAAGCTGCAAAATAAAACACGTGTCCAAGTACAATCACAGCCCATAGGCCACACTGCACTTAAGTACATTTGTTTGTAAAGAAACCTGCACTTACCTATCATCTAGGTGGATTTAAAAAAAAAAAAAATTCAAGGGATTAAACTGAAGTTGTTGACGCTCTGTGTCAGCTACAGAGCTTGCTTGTATGATAAAGGTAATGTCCCCTTTTTTGTACACAGGGGAGCCAAACGTACATGTGTCAGTCCAGGTGCATGTGTCTATGTGTTTGTGCAAAAAAAAAAAAGTCTGTGATTGCACTGTAGAACAACAACTGTATCAACAAGCCCATTTTTATTGCAATTACGGAAGCATGAATATGGGGAAACAATTCCATTTGTCAGACAGGGCCCAAAATTAATGCTGCCACCAAGAAGTAGCACACAGACATTGCTAATCTGCTAACTGCAAAATCTGAATCCAGCAGGGATATTACTAATTTACTTGTGTTTTCAGATTCTAAGACTTTGAAGCTAAGCACTTCTGTTTTTATTAAAGAGGTATTATATCTCCTGGTATGGACTGCTTTTTTGCCACCAGTGCTTTTTACCTGGGATACATAAGACCTAATTGTGCCGATGTTCTTTGTGGAAAATTTAGAACCTGGCGCAAAATTGTTAGAATTCTTGTAATGCTGCATGATGACTTACTAAACTTCTTCATTACCTCTCAGGCTGTTCAAGCACAATAGGGACTACTGAATCAGGTGTCTGATGCAACCAGAGGCACATGATCACTGTGATTATTATATGAAATTCTAATGAATTTTATGACTTCTTCTGAGTTGATAGGTCAAAGATATTTTTTATGGAAATAACTATGGGCATTGTAGGCTAGTATTGTTGGTGGTCAAGAATGTGTTGCACAGAACAGGGTTGTGAGCTTATGCATTAAATTCTTTCAGTCAGAGGCGTGAAATTACAAGTGATCCACGTGTATGTGTGTGTGTGTGCATGTACATATATATATTTTATATATATATATATTTATAAATATATAAAATACATATTAATACAGATGCATATGTCCATGTTAAATGCATGCATGTCACCAGTTGTCACATCACCAGATTTAAATGCAAGGTACACTATTGTAATCGGCATTTTTTTCAAAGATACAAAACATATCACTAAAACACCAAGTTATCTTCTCACAGTCACCTCACTTAGTCACCAATTAGGGAAGTAACTGCAATACACCTGATGTATTTTGTTGATTAATCTTTGGAGCCTAAGTCCATCAAAAGAGGCAATGTGATGGCTATGACTTAGCTGTTCATTAACCTTGTTACCAATTACATCTTCTGGCTCTCAGACATCAAGGGTCTCAACATCATCATGAATTGTTTAAATATTTGCTTATTCTGAATACAAAAATACATGAAGAAATTGTAAAGCACTTTTCTAAAACTGCAGTGTTGCTGAGCATGTCAAAAGTTTAAGCAACGCACAGTTGTGAAAATTCTGCCCAAAACATCACCTGAATTGTCAAAAGAAGTTATTAACACTGCCCACTCTCTTTCAGTTTATGTAATTGTATAAGACTTACTTACTCCAAAGTCACTATAGAAATATCTGCCTATTGGAAATTATGGAATACAAACACAAACTTTTTTCCTCCTAGCTCCCTAGTAAATTCCTATTAATGGCCACTAGATTGCCATGCTTGTTTTCTAAGCTTTTTATAGGTCTCCAGATGGCTGTGACTTAAAGAAGAAATATCCTGTATTGATTTCTTAAGAGCAAAAGGTCTCTATTGACTTTAAAGAGGAATGCTTATGATTCTTTAAATATTGCAATCAGAACTCCATCCTATCTCCAGCAACTCCACCTTCTTTGGGAGGACACACAGGAACCCCATTAAAGCTGCTGTGATCCACATAAGAGGGGTGCAACATTGCATAAATTCCCGTTTTGCACTAAATTATGACTAAATTCATGTTGAGGTAAACATTCCAGCATGCCAGTACGGTCCAAGCCATTTTTTCCCTGCAGAGCATTCCTTTTCTCCCATCCAGGTAAGTCACTCAACTGTCTTGTCTCCCAATGAGGGTGCCTCATCATTTCTTTTATGACCAAAACTTCATTTTGCAGGCAACTGAAGGTTTAACTTCTTTTACGTTAAACACAGAGTATGCAAAGGGATATCTACTATAAATCCAAATTCAGAAATGAGAAAAGACAGAGCACCAAGAATTCAAAGTCACAGAAAAAAAAAATCAAACCGAACAGTCAGTGATTACACGTGGAAACCATGTGCCCTTAAAGGACATGTATTCTGTCATGTATATAATATCTGAATTTTATTAAACAAACAAACAAACATTACTATTTCTTGTTGCAATTGTCGCTACCTGTTGTCTGTCTGTGTTGTTTAAATCTGAAAAATACGCTCTCCCCTCCCCCCCCCCCCCCCCCCCCCCCCCAAAAAAAAAGCAAAGGATCATAATTTAAACATCTTGTTCCAGAAATACATGCAAAAGGATAAATCTGTGTGATTAGAAGGCTCTGAGTATATTAACTTCTGGGATTATTAGATAAATCACTAAAACACTTGACCCTACATTAAAGGTGAAAAAAACTAGCCACATTTCCTGCAGATGATTTAAGATAACATAAAACAGATGTGAGTGATATACTCCTTTACCTGCAGTGCTTAGGATGATAGCCAATATTTACAGGAAATAGTATGAATAGTAGAACGTATATATTTTTAATTGCATCATTATTTCTGGTGAATTACACTTAAAAGACTAAAAATATTATTTGGGGCTGCTGAATAAAAGGGACAAAAACTATAGAGGCAGATCTGGGATTTGTATACTATGAGCTGTCAGTTACTTAATAAAGGTTGAAGGCTCCACCTAGCCTTCAGTTCAATACATGCAAAACATATTATGCCAGCCTTTCTCCGCCAGATTTCCCACATGTTCCTGACTGAAACCAGAATTACCAGGAAGGCATAGACTCTACAGCTCTGGGAGATTACCAAGGGCCGCGGGGGTAAATAAATAC
This sequence comes from Delichon dasypus, assembly GCA_037837765.1. NCBI lineage: Eukaryota > Metazoa > Chordata > Aves > Passeriformes > Hirundinidae > Delichon > Delichon dasypus. The sequence continues at coordinate 39,707,879 of JBBAXF010000004.1, read as the reverse complement.
AACGTAAGTTCCTGATTTTCGTTGCATTATTTTCACCACAGCAGCCTCAACTAAAGTACTACTACTAATAAGAATAGTTATTGTTATTGTTATTGTTATTGTTATTGTTATTGTTATTGTTATTGTTATTGTTATTGTTATTGTTATTGCTTATTGTTATTGTTATTGTTATGTTATTGTTCTTCAACAATGTTCTTAGATGTTGTGATGAGGCAGTTTCATCCCTTCAACGGACACAAGTGGCCCGCGGTGGTTGAGGGATGCCATTGTTTTTGGTGGAAAGGACAGAGTGCTGAGTGAGCAGAGGGGCACCGTCCGACCGACCAGGTGGTCGGCTGGGCCGCGCCTTCACTGGCCCTCTCTCAATTCCGTTAGAACTCTCCTGTCCCGCGTCGCTCCCTTGCCAGGTGCATTCCTGTGCTGGAGCAGAGCCATTTCGGTTAGGGACACATTTTGGAGAACGCGAGAAGTGAGGGTTGCTTACTTCGAGTGACCCATTACATAGGAGGCAGCGGATGGACTAACTGCGGTGAGCAATCCTTTGCACCCTGACCAGCTGCAGGATATCCCTCCGGCTTATCTTCTTTCCTCTCCCCCTAATTTTTTTTTCCCCCCTTCATTCCGCACCCCTCCCCCAGCCCCGGCCCGTCCCCGCCACCCCCCACCACTTTGTGGTTTTTTTGTTTGTTTGTTTGTTAACTGCTATTCTTCAAAGCTATGAGCTGTTCTTGAGCCTCACACCTTCCGAGGGCAACCAAACACTGCAAAAAACTCCGTGAAAAGCCACAGCTCAGCATCCGCTAGGCAGTCTGCTAGATAATTACCACCCTCCCGCAACTAAATACAGCGACCAACAGGTTTAGCATCAGACAGTCAAAATCGGCTCAGCGGCATAAGCCGCTGTATCAGTCATAAAACCTGCTTTGTTAATCAAATATCCCTCGCCGGTGAGAGGACAGAAAGCAGCCAGATCAATGCCGAGCGACCCGCTCCGGCTGCCCGGGGAGAGCCGACCTCATCGCGGGTACAGAGGGACCCGGGAAACCTCCATCTGTCCCGGGTTCAACATGCCAAATTTTGCAGGGAATTCAGGACAACACACCACACGTACACGAACACTGCAGTACTTACATATCTTCGTCTTTACCACAGAAAGATTTTTACCCCATATGCAGGGGGTGAGTTAAGCCTCCGTGGCAAACAAAGATTCCCACGGCCAAGTCCCCTTCGGAGCAGAAACAGTTCTTTCAGGTCTTGAGAATCACCTTCACCATCTCTATTTGTAAGTGCCCCTTAGCTCCATGGTGTTGTTCTTGCTTCAACGACACTAAAATAGTTTAAAATCTTCGGTCCGTGGAAACAGGAGAGAAATGGAAAAAGTTGACTTGGGTTTGCCTCCCACACCCCCCCCCCCCCCCCCCCGCCCCTTTCCTACGCCCCAGGGTATAAAGTGAAGTGTTGTATGTTAAGTTCTGCAAGTTTTTTTGAGGATTGGCCAAGGTCTAGTCCAGCCCTCTCTGCTGAGGAGGACGTGCTCTGAAATTCAACCAATTTCCCAGTGCTTTTATTGCTGATGATACTGAAGCCCTATTGTTCAGCCATTGCCACGGTCTTCTTCAGTTCCTACTACAGGTTATGCATTGCGAAACGATAATGAATTTGCACCAAAACCTCTCATAGTCCCGTTCTGACAGACAGAATAAAGAATAAACTAGAAATATCTAGTGTAGGGATAGAAGCAAAGTCTACTGTTTTCTAGAGAAGAAAGGAAGCTCCCATTTCTAGAGAAGGAAGGAAACTCCCATGTCTTTGAAAACTGGAGAAAAAAAAAAAAATGAAGCAAAAGGTCGAGTTCTCCTAAAGTGTTTTCCTCCAGTTAACTTCTGAAGAACAATTTCATCTGAGTCTTATTTCTGGGAAAGACTGATATTTTGTGCAACTTTTGTCCAAACCAAGCAGCTGGTCAACAGCAGGTAAAAGAAAAAAAAAAAAAAAAAAAAAAAAAAAAAAAACAGGAAAAAATCATGGTGTTAACGAAAAGCACTCTTCTCATTCCTGCTGTCAGGCGAACTTGTAGCACGACCTCTCGTCACTGGGAGGAGAGAGGTCCTAAAACGCTGCCGGTTCCTTCTGTCCCCTCTCATCCATCGCTCCGAGTTCGAAAACAGCATGAAAACACAGTAAAAGCCACGGCTCGGGGGCCGGCGGGCAGAAGTCTTGGATTAGCACCGGAACGGGAGGTGTGCGGTGAGGGAGGGGTGGAGGGAGAGATGGAGGCGGGATAGAGGCGGGGTGTGCAGGGCGAAGGGGGCGGCAGAGGGCTCGTCCCTGCTCTAGCCCTGTCTGAGGGGCATGTGAGGTGTGACTGAGGGGGGCCGACGTGGTGCTGGCCCCTTACTCTGGCGCGGATACACACAGCATCTGCGTGGGCAGCTGTCAAGGAGGGGAGGGGGGTGCGAGGGGTGGGGGCTTGTGGGGGGAGGGGCGACGCTCAAAAATTACTAAATATATATATGTATGTATAGATCCTACAGCTGCCCTCTACACAGATGCATGTATGTGGATGAGTATCTATGCGTCCGTCCATATATATATTTACAGATATGATAGCAGGCGTGTGTTTCCCCGGACCTCAGGCTCCAGGGAGAGGGAACGCTCTGCCGTTCCCAGCCGCAGACTTCCGCGGAATGTTTCCGCGGGGAGAGCCCCGCAGCAGTTCCCTGCAGACGGGCATTACCTGCCGGCACAACCCTCGGAGACCCAGTGCACAAAGAGAGCTCTCTGAGGTTCCAAACGTCAGCCCCGAGCGAACCGAGGTTCAGCGCTAGTGCCCGGCTGCACGAAAAAAAATTTAAAAGTCGACACTAGCTCCCCCGGTCAGAAACACACTCACGTCTTCTGCTTCCTGGAGAGGGCATTTAAGTTTAGTTGGGATGCTTGAAGGGAGAAGCAGTGCGTGAGTATGCGGTGTGCAGTCCTAGAGACAGCTGTGCCAAGGTCCACGGAGATTCTCTGGAAAAGCTCACAGAAGGCTGACAAAAGCGTAAATAATGTCAGCAGAAAAAGAGAGAAACTCCGGTCCTAACAGAGAACACCCCTCGTTTCTTCAGCATCAGCTGCATCTTAGCCCTGCCGCCTTCGCCGTGTGAAGTTCCCCGGAAGTGAAAGTTCTCCCAAACATCCCAACACACTGCAGAGTCTCCAAAAGGAGCGGAGGAAGGAAAGAGGTGGACCTAAGGCTCTAATATACTCCCCGACAGCACGGTATCTATAGGGCACCGAATTCCCGCTTACACCGCGTCTCCTCCCGGTGGAGGGAAAAGGCATCACTGCAAAGCCGTGAGAGCGGCTTGAATTTGCAGATCAGACCGGCGGCGGCTGCGTCCCGAGATGAGGGCCACCGCACTCCTCCAGCCGCCCGCCTACCTTCCCCTCACTTCCTCTCTCCGAGCCCCGTACCGGCGATGCCCTGCGGAGCAGCGCCCGGATGAATGCTGCGCCCTCACCGGCTCAACGCTCCTCCTCTGTCATGCAACGTTTTGGATGGGGAGAGGGGAATTTTCTTCTTATCTTTTAAAATGGGAAGGAAGTTTCTATTTTCCGCTCGTCTCCTGATGAAAAGAAGCAGCAAATAACGTCCAAATACTACTACTACTACTATATATATAAACAAAAAATGGAAAGAAAAAGATAGAAAAGGCTGGACAGACTCGGCAGTACTACGCTGACGTCGGCTTTCTTTTGGGCCAAGCGCTGGCTGGGCAGCGCTGCTCCTGCTGCCGGAGCTTATTTTATGGGGTAGATCGCGGGCGGGAGCCTGCGCGCCTGCAGAACAACGCGGAGCATTTCCGCGGCTGCGCGCCCTCGCCCTCGTCCCCCCCATCCCCGCTTCACGTTCAAGGCTTAGCGGAGGGGTCGCGTCTATTGACGTCAGCTGAAGGCATTCTGGCACGTCTGTCTACACTTACATTAAGGAAAGTAGGTCATAAAAAAGAAGAAGAAGAAAAGAATATGAAAACACAGAGAAAGAGACGCGGATTCTGAGAGAGGTCGTTCCTATTTGTGGAAGATCCTAATTAGCGGGAATTAGCGGAGCCTCCCTTTTTCTTCGCAAATATCATCATCATCAACATCAATAACAAAACAAACATCCTGAAATGAGCGATCGGGGCCGGGATGCGGCGCGTAGAAGAGCCAGTTTTGGCGCGGGCGGCCGCGATACACCATGGCTCCATCCTCTTCTCCTCCTCCTGCTCCTGTTGGCTCCGGCCTGTGTTACTTTTAATACTGATGCATATGTAAGGTATATTTGCATTGTTTTTAATTTTCTGAAAGGTGCAGCCTATCACTTTTCCTTTGCTCCCTCCTTTCTATTGCTCCCTCCTTTCTATCTCTTTAAACATACTTGCCCTACACCCACAGCCCCCCCCCCCCCCCCCCCCCCCCCCCCGCTCCTATTCCCCCGTGTTTTGGCGAGACTCTGGAGTGTATGTATCTTTATGTCCAGTTTCCTCCATGCTTCTAGTCTGTAAAAGATTACAGATTATGTACAATGCCAGTTTTACAAATCAAGGTGCACAAGATGTTTATTGGACATTAAAAAGACAGGAGGGTCTTACTACCCTGCTCAGTTATCACACCGCTAGCTGGAGACTGGAAGTTTGACTGTCTAATTAACTTCATATTAAGGAAACAAAATTTTAGAAATCACAAACACACCCCTCTCCTTCCGCCCCATTTTAAGGCGATACAGATAAGGCGATACAGATAAGGGCTGCAATGGGGAATGTTTATATGGATTTGAATATTCAAACAAAACATGGCTGTTTTATGACCTCCAAGTGCGCTTGCCTTTATTTCAAGAATTGTTTATTTCAAAATCTTTCCTTAAAATGTGCAGGGCCACGCACGGAGAGCTTTCTCTGAGGAAGACATTTTGTAATTTCTGTCTTAGGTGCTGCATTATTAAAGTGTGACATACAGTTTTTACAAGTGAATATTTCAATCCAGTACCTAATTCTTCATAGAAAAAGACATTTACTTGTTTGTTGTTGTTGTTGTTTTTAGTACTGCTTGTAGTCTTAGGCCTGCTTTATCAGAAAATCCATAGGCCTTGACACACACTGTTAGCACAGTTTACCTTAACGGGTAATGATAAGAAAGAAGGGTAGTTTAAAGAGTAAAACCAGAAGATTGCTTTGTTTTATAGTGCAGGAATGTTTTTCTTAAACGAGCAATGTTATTTCACCACAAAAAAAAAAAAAAAAAAAAAAAAAAAAGGCGCACATAATATTTTTTTTCTTTTTCAAAACTCACCTGGGTGCGTAGATAATTACACTATGAATGGACGTATCGGGCAAAAGTTAGCCCTTCCCGAAGACTGCTACGCATGTATTTTTTAAATAAAGAGTGGAGCGTCTCTTACTCCTTGCCCGTTTCACCACAAGTATATTTGAATTCTTTGTCATTTCTTGGGTTATTTCCAGCCCTACTTCTCGCTCCAGTTTTACAAGCCCCAAGCTAATATGTTACTCAATAAAAAAACAGTAATGTGCCTAAAAGTAAAACGTGTAAAAAACCAATACTCTCCCAAGACGGAAATCGGCACTGTCATCCATCAGATTAGCTCTTACCTTACCCCATATAGCAGCAATCCATTAAGAAAGCACCATTTCCACACATTTTTACCCATAGCGGCTGCCAGGGTCTCCTGGCCGGCGGGAGGACGCATCCCGTCCTCCTCCCACCTCCTTCTTTTAATGAGCGCACGTGCAGCTGTCGCTCCCTCGCGGAGCCACAATCTGCCTCCCGCGGGGAGGGAGGCAAAAGTGAGCGCGGCTCTGTCCGTCTTTCCGTCCCCGCAGCGCGTCCCGCATCATCCCCCACACCCCACGGTGGCTTACCCCGCGCCTCACTGAATTCCCGACGGGACAGGGGTGTCTGCCGCCTCCGGCCCCGGAGCAGCCCCCGGCGGGATGAGGGGGCTCGAAGCATCCCCCCCCCCGCCCCCTCCTCTCCCCTCCTCGCCCCGCGTTACTGCACGGCTGCCCCGCGAATCACAGCGGTCTCTTTCGTACAGGCCCTGGGGCTGGAGGGGTGGCAGCCTACCCCTCCCCCGCCCTGCCTGCGCCTCTGCCGGGGCCACGGGCAGCACGGGGAGACCTACGTGTCCCCCAGATCCCAAACACTTGTCACTTGAACATGACGGGTGGAATAGGAGCAGTAAATACAGCCCCCGCCCCGCCTCAGCCACCCCGCATATCCATTACCTAATATCGGCCCAAGATCATCGGATTTAGCGGTGGAAACAGGGGTGCCTATGTTCCGCTACGCATCTGCGCAGATCATCCAAGGTGATCAAAATGCCACCAAAGTTGGCGATTTCTTGGAATCTCGTCCACGGATAGATAAACAAATGAATACATAACAGTGCTAATGCTCAGATCAATGCTAGTGCTCAGATTTGAGGTGGCCGGTGCGGCTACGGAGATGAGACAGTGTGTTGGGTTGTAAATAATAAATGCCTGAAATAAATTAATTTCTTCATATTCTCATTAATTTCCTCCCATCATCCTTTTACTTCTTCCCCCTCACCAATGCTTTTGATACCTATCCTTCTCTTTACTCAGTATCCAGCATGTTACCCTTAAATTTTCTCCCGATTCTCTTCATTCCTGTCTTCTTGTACTATGTGTAAATAATCTGAACTGCATATTGTTCTATACATAAGCATTATTTTTCAGAAAAGTGGAGTTGAAGGTACTGTGGGTATAGTAGAAGGTTTTTTCTCCCCATTTTCTATTTTTTGCTTTTCTCTTTCCTTTTCGATTTATTCTTACTTTGTTTCCCCCGCGAGACTGAAATATTGAAATGAAGAAATTCAGACTGTCAAACAGATAATATTTGGTGAAATACTTGAAGTTTGGCATGACAATGGTTTTGGTGAGGTTTTGTTTGTTTGTTTGTTGTTTTTGGGTTTGGTTTTTTTTTTTTTTTTTCCTCTAAGAGAAATAAAAACAAACAAAACCCAACCCCCAGCAAAACCTAATTTTTTTTTTACAGACAAGCTTCCAGGGCGTGTTCCTCACTGCGTACCTCCTCTGGAAATAATAATGAAAAGACAATGCCCATTTTTTTGCGGTTAAGAACATCTCCCCCTATTAGAGGTACAAAGGCAGAAATCAAGCGGAGCAGCAGAAGAGGCAGTGAAAGTTGCGTTTCTTTCATCCAGAATTCATATGATCACTAAATGCTGCGGTTTCCAGAGGCTGAAGTGTAGCAAACTCTTTTTTAGGCGTGCTTTGGCCAGCATGCAGATTGCCAATTTCTGCTCCAGCTCAGGATGACTGGCCAGGGCGGCCGACTCCGTGCAAAGCATGGTTTTGGCTTGCAGCGCGGACTGAAGAGGAATGAGCCGAATTTCCTTTGATGTCGTTTCTGCTCTTTTATTTTAATATCCAGTTTATACCTAGGTTAACGCATCTGAAAGACAAGGTTTGAAATGCATGGTTATCTCTGTTTCCCGTGAACACGATCCCTAGCAGCGAAGAGATTCCCCCCCCCCCCCCCCCCCCCCCCCCCCCCCCCCTTAATTTTGGTGGGATTTTTTTTTTTCCCCCCGGTTTCATGGCCTTGTTATGTTTTGATTTGATTTTTAAATTCAGTCTGCACGTGTGAAGTTCACGTTTACCTCCCCCTCTCCGCCTCGTTTGCAAAGCTTGGTCAGGCCGGACTCCCCTTCTGAGCGGGGGGAAAAGGCGGGAAGGAGGCGGGAGAATATCCAGCTCTTCGGTGGGGTCAGTCCCGCCCCGTGCCCGCGGCCCGGCCCGACCCGACCCGGCTGCGCCGAGCCCGCGCCCTCAGGGGGCGGCGGGGGAGCAGCGCCACCTCCCGCTGCCCGCCCGCCCGCGGAACCTGCGCCAGGCCAGGATTCTGCCGCGTCGCTTCTTCTACGGCTGTCCCGGCCGCCGCGTACGGGCTCTGCTCCAACAAAATTAACAAAATAATAATTAAAAAATGAAGAGATAGTTAAAAAAAAAAATAGAGACAGATACCTAGCGGGAAGAGGGATGCTCTGCAAGTAGAGCATCCCTCGGGTGACACGCAACAATCTCAGCTCTCCGCCCCATCTCTACTCTACCGTCGTCGACCATCGTAATTGTCGCCCCCTTCCCCTCCCCACACCATGCTTCGCATGTTGTTTGCCGGGATCAAAATACGGTGTCGGTCTAAGAGTGCCCGTATGAAGAGAAGTCGGGCATATGAAATGCAGGGGGGAGGGGGGGGGAGGTGGGGAGGAGAGAGAGCTGCTACAACATCTCAGGGAACAATAATATTTTAGTATTCCTCCCTGCAGAACGGCCCTCCGTTCTTTTTAGATTTTTTTTACCGGTGTTGCGTGTAAAGACCTTTTGTTAGGAAGTTCTTGTTAGCTAGTTGGAGGAGGCTTTCACCTTCCCTGGATTCTCCCTTCCTCTTTTTACTAAAAGTAATGAAAACAAGAGGTCTGATGGTATAGAAATGCAATTTTTACACGCGGGCATGTCGGTGAAGAGCTCTAAACTCAGTCGGCTGTCAGGAAGAAGATGCACTCCTGAGAAGTTAGAGGTTGTGTTTTGATTGTATTAACCGCCCCCGCCCCCCAGTTTTTTTGTTTGTTTATTGGTGGTGGTGGTGTGTGTGTGTGTGTGTGTTTTTTGTTTGTTTGGGGTCTCTTTTCGATTTTGTTAGTTCATTAGCCGAACTTTCTCCAAGACAGTGTGATTCTATAATTGACTTCCTACATATCCTCTTTGGAATTTGTGGTTTTCTCATGTCTTAACCGGCTGTGGACAGATAGAAGGATAACCCGTCTGTCTCTTATAGGAAGTCTTCTGCACCTCCAGGAAATTATTTCAGAAAAAAATATAAGAACGTGATGCGTTGTGTGTGTGTTCGGTGTTGTGACGGATGGTGGAGTATTTTTTTTCTTTTTCTCCCAGTGGGCTCTTTGGGTTCATGTACATAAAATATATAAATTTAAATGTAACTTCGCTGCTAAATGCACTAGCAAAATCATGGGCGAATATGCCTTCCCCTGGCATGTTTTAGCTGCCGTGCTGCATGTGCCGACGGGTCCCAGCGATGCACACGGAAGAAAATTCACAAAACTCAGCTACATCTCCCAGACAGCAAAACCCGAGTGTAAATTTCTCGGCTAGTCAATAGGATAACAATTTCGAATTGTTTTTCTTAGCATAGGTACCTCAGTCAAAGGACCGAGCAGATTATCTGAGCGCCGCTTTCACTCGGGGCGCTGGAAAAATAAGGATTGGAAGCAACGACAGGACAGACGGGCTGCAGATGTTCTAGGGAAGAAGACGTGGTGGCGACCTTTGTCCGTTTGTCCTTCTGGGAAGGGTGTTGTCCTTCTGTTCTGGTAACACTCGAAACTGCGATGACTATTTTGGCACCAAAACGACAGTTCTCACTCATTTTTGCCCTGTATAACATATCGCCGTCCTCGTCCCACTCCCTTATGTGCGGCACCGCGCGTCCCCACTGTGCCGCGCCGTGCAGACGGATGGACGAATAGACAGACAGTGCTGCTACCGCCGATTCCAACGCTGCTTAAGCACCAATCCTCCTAGCCGGGACACCAGCATCCTCATCAAAACCTCGCAGTTTGGATGCTTATACGCCTGCTGCAAAACATTTCAGAGCTCTCCCAGAACAGCCTCCGAGCTGAGCCTCGGGAGCAGGGCTGATGGGGCAGCCCGTCCCATCCCCGGGACGTCGACCAGGGCAGGAACATGGACCCCCTTGCCCAGATAGCCCATGTTTTCTCATGTTTTCTTCTCCATCTTTTCAACAGCAACAAGGGAATCTAGAAACAGAGCCAGGGTGATGCCAGACCTCTGTTCGGTTGGCACGCAGTGGGACCTGGGGAGATCTGGCGGGGGAACATGGTTTTAAAGCGGGATGAAGGGCTGTCACCAGACCTCCCTCGACCTTTACAGGACATCAGATCCCCTTTTTCAAACCCCCAAGAGGACGCAGAGAGAGAGAAGACAGACCTGTACGCAGACCTGTACCTTGTCCCCTGGCGCAGGCTGCGCCCCATACATTTCCAGTACAGTCACACCCCGAACAATCATCGCAATGCGCGCACCTCCTCTTTCCAACACGATTGGATTTGAATCATCGATTTTGATTTCATTCCGAGGGGCATTGTACGGCCCGTCCCCGCTCCCTAACTCCTCATGCCTGTGCTCAGAGCACAGGCAGCGCAGTGTGGATGCTCCAAGGACCCCTGCGCCTCTGTTTAACGAGGCCCATGGGTTGAACCCGCATCAGCTGATCAGGTTTGAAATCCAATAGCCGCCCTTCACGTGAATAAGATTTTTCACTGACGGCGAGAAATTAAGGGGCAGGAGGATGTTAAGGAGAAAAGGAGCGTCGCGGAGGGAATCCCCTTGGCCGGAAGGGATGCCTTCCTGTGTCGCTCCTCTCCTCTTTCAGTTCGGCCCGGACCCCAACTTTTTCTGTAGCGCGTTATTTCGGGAGGCAAAACATAAAGATCTTAGAGTGGACGGGGAACGGGAGGGTTTCCTCGCCTTGCCCTCAACCCCGGACACACTTTTCCCGCCTCGTGGTGACACGGCACGGACTGCTTCGAGTTCCCCCCACATCCCTCATCGGGGACTCCCCATTGCGGTACTCACCCGCGCTGCCTCCCTTCCGCAGCCGCCCGCCGGGCACTATCATTCGCAGAGGCCTCGGGAGAGGCTTCTCCGGCTCAGTCCCGCTCGGACGGGCGGGAAGAAAGGAAGATGCGACGAGGGGAAGGAGGGGCAGGTCGCTGTTGGAGAGAGGAGGGCGGCCACGGACTCTGCCCCACACCGAACGGCAGGGTCGCTCACTCCTTTCCCTTTGCCCTGGTATTTCCCACCCACTTACCTCTCCTGCTCCCCCCCCCCTTCCACCCCCCGCCACCCCGAGAGAGACAGCCATCGGGAACGGAGACATCTTTCGAGGGGGCTTTCCTTCAGAATCCCCGCCAGGCAGAGTGAGGAGTCGGGGTTAGCCTGTGGGCTCAGGGGTACTCGAGATTGGGGCCAAGAGATGGACGCGGGTGTCGGGGGCTGCTCTCGTCCCACGCCGACAGTGAGGCTGCCGGGGCTGGGGTGTGCACTGCGCCCCCCGCGCCGCCCCTAGCTGTCGCTATTAACAGTACTAATTCCTACTGATGCTGATTTCAGTAAATTTCAGAGGCCTCTGCAAACGGAGGCCGGCGGCGGGGCTGGAGGAGCCATAGGGCATGGGGAAGAGTCTTCCCCGGGAAGGTGGGCTCTGCTGGTGGGCGTCCTCTCCGGAGGACAATGGGCCCGGGAAGAAGATTGCTGCTGAAGTGCCGGCGGTGCCTGACACTCTGGGGCACGGGGCCAAGGAGCGGGAGCTGCCCCTCTCTGTCACATCGGTGTCCGAGGGCCTGGGGTCTTGCATCTCCGCCCGGACCCTCTCGAAACTTTCACTGCTGCAGATATACCGATGGCCTTTGTAATTCCTTGGCTGGTCCTTTATCTGGCCGTATTCTCCCAAAGCTTTATTGAAAATTGTTGGCATCGGTACAGGGCGGGTACGTCCCCACGATGGTGACTGAGACATTCGGCAGGACTTGCGCGCAAATTGCGCGCCAGGATGGCATCATTCTAAGCCTTCTTCCTCTGTAATGCAAATGACGACAAAATATGATTTGCCATACAGCTGTTTGGAGAAGAATGCATCGACCAGGCTGTAGTTGCTGGGGGGTTGTGCAAGTTTTGTTAAACTGAGTGAAAATAAGCCAACAGTGATATTTGTGAACACATTTCTGGATGTTTATACCTTATATATACTATACCCCCAAACCCAAACAATGTAATGAGAAGTTATGTTAATGATACCGAATTAAACTAATAAGAATTACAATATATTTAAAACCAGATTCTACTAATATGAAAATAAATATAGCATAAACATTAAAAATATTTTAAGTAAGTTCAAAAATTTTCTTTAGTTTCTACCAATTATGGTTTTATATAAAGTTATTAATATAACAGAACAGCTAAGCCAGACCACGCTGGAATTCCTATTATTTAAATTACCAAATAAAATCTTTCGAATAATGCCATTCATTCCAATGAATGCAGAAACATTTTCCTTCTAATTTACCTATTTTCAAAACAAAATCTATACCATATTAGAACTGACTTCTTTTCACAATGAGAAGCGTTGGCATTATCCATGCCTTAATGTGCCACTACCTGAAGCAGATAAAAAATGAAGAAGAAACTTCCTAAATTTGAGTGGGTCTTTTCTTTTCTTTTCTTTTCTTTTCTTTTCTTTTCTTTTCTTTTCTTTTCTTTTCTTTTCTTTTCTTTTCTTTTCTTTTCTTTTCTTTTCTTTTCTTTTCTTTTCTCTTTTCTTTTCTTTTCTTTTCTTTTCTTTTCTTTTCTTTTCTTTCTCTTTTCTTTTCTTTTCTTTTCTCTTTTCTTTTCTCTTTTCTTTTCTTTTCTTTTCTTTTCTTTTCTTTTCTTTCTCTTTTCTCTTT